>JBBBDQ010029691.1:0-10000 GCA_037127315.1 Ascarosepion bandense | reverse complement strand
AAAGTTTTTATACAAACAGGCACTCATTCACTAACCCTAATTTAAGGTCTCAAACTCTCATTTCCGGAAAATACATGGAACTGAAAACGAATAACCAAAAGATAAAGTGGAAGCAGATAAGCAAGGCAAGCACTCCAAATGGCCCAAATGATAGATGTAATCTATGTTTAACAGAGAAAAGTAAGATTTTGAAATTTCAATATTAGAATGTAATTCTGAATAAACGTTGAGAACCCATTAGTATCTGTCGTTACAGGAAAAATTAAATTGCAATAATTATTTTATCCATCAATTTAGTCACAGTAGAATATTTTTAAATCGGCGAAGAAGTAACATCTTCCCTCCTAACTATTACTAATAACCCAATGGTCAAGCCAAAGGTTTCCCCTCTCATAAGAGAAATTTCTACTAAGATTCTCTAGCTTAACCGTATAATTGTGAATATTCCCCACTCCTTCTTTTACTTGCCCATGCATCGGGCATTAGAATTTTTCTTCATCCTTTGATTAAATGCATGTCTTTAATTGAATGTTGACAATAGCTATTCCCCACTCTAAACTGATCTGGATATATATATATATATATATATATATATATATATATATATATGTATATATATATCTAAAAATGTGGACGAACAAGTAGATGAACAATCCACTGTACAAGCATTTATTTTATAACGAGCACTCGATAGAGAGTAGAGGTCAATATTGTAAATTTCTTATTACAATGATTATAAAAATATATATATTATATTATGCTTACATAAACCATTGTAATAACAAAATTACAATATATATATATATATATATATATATATATATATATATATATATATATTGAAATGATAATTTATATTACGAGATATCTGTGTGTGCCTCTCACAGATAGGAATATATTATACATCGATTTTTAATCTGGCAACGATCTAGTGTTTTCCCTGTTAGAAAAAAATTAAAATGTTTTTTTTTAAACTAAGTTTGACACAATTTCACCGTAATAGGAAATCTAAACCCAAGGCCATTTTTATTGATTTTCCTGTTTAAGAAATTGCATGTAACGGCTGGTGTAACAACATGTATTCAACTCAGCTAAAGTTCGTATATATATATATATATATATATATATATATATATATCGTTTTAGTTTCCATGAAGCAAAATGGGTGTCTAGCGGTACCGACAAACTGAGGGACAGCAAAATAGGCCAGTATAGGGATGACTATATATATATCCTGCGTATCATACGCTCCTGTATTAAGAGAGACAGGCAGACAGACAGACAGTGAGACAGACAATAGCAAGTCAGCGTCGACTCATCTTTTTGAGAAACAATAGCGAGCCAAAATCGGCTCAATGCTTTCTCTTTACTAACACTTATGTAAGTCATTGCTGCATGGTTGCTCTTTAACAGTACCGTATTATATTTTTTTGCAATGATTATGTTCTCCAGGCATGAAATAGAGAGAGAAAGAGAGAGAGAGAAAGAGAGAGAGAGAGAGAGAGAGAGAGAGAGAAATGATGTTTTTCATAATATCTTTAGTATTTATTGCTAAGTGGATAACTCTAAATGAAAATATAATTGTTCTTTTGTTAATATCGCACGATAACATGTGCATCAAATGAACTTTTTTTGGAGTCTAGATTTTTGGATCTCTTCCCCATACTCGTCACTTCTTCTTATTGGCTGGCCGAAGTAAAAGCTTCTTGGCTGCCTTGTAATATTTTGCAAAGTAATAATAACAAAAGAACTATTCTATTTTCATAATTACTTTGTAAGAAATACTAAAAATAACATAAAATACATCATTTTTTAAAAAAAACTTAGGTCGCCTAATAATTATGGCTGCCAGTATATATATATATATATATATATATATATATATATATAAAGTTCTTTTTCATAAAAGAAGTTATATATATATATATTCTATATATATATCTTTTTTACGATGACAAAATCCGTTGTATATATGTATACGTATATATATATATATATATATATATATATATGTGTGTGTGTGTGTGTGTGTTTGTTTGTGTGTGTGTCTGTGTGTTTGCATGTGTGTATGGCTGTGTAAAATTTCAGATATATTTAAAATATATACACCTTTGTGCAAATTAATTGATACAAATTGACCAATGTTTACGTAGAACATTTCACCCTTTCCATTATCATGTATATGTCGTCACTTGACGTGTTTATATTTTCCTTCTACCTCATTTTCCTTTATGTTTTGAACTGATGAAAACAGTTTATTTCTTTGTCCTGATGACAAGACTGCACATTTGAAAGGCTGACACTAACAATATACACTGTGTGTTTTGCCAATATGTTCGTGTAACGTTAACATTTTTTTTCGCTTTTGTGGACACAATAATCACGGGACAACTACTCAACAGTCAAGACAATAGTGTCATGGTGTAATAAGAATTTGATGATATCACAGATGATGCAATATTTTTCAAGGCTATATAAATTTCATCATACATCCTGAAAATAAATTCATACTAATGCACACCACATCAAATGACCTATTCTGATAAAAAACAGAAATTGATTCAAACCTGTCAATCAAGTGTCTCTAAAACCGACCGTATATAGAAGGAAACTATCCTAAAACAGTTACTTTATTTAATTTGCTCAAGGGTATATCTGTAAAACGACAATATTAAAACAGTAGATTTATTTCATACGATGGAATTTATCAGTGCAAAAATAACTTTTTATTTTGAAACACGCATTTATTAGAAAAAGTGAAAACTTTAATAAAAAAAAAACGTCTAATTTCATAATCTGTTATTTGAAAGACATAATATACACATTACTTCGATAATAAACTATGTAAATAGTAATGAAATAAAGTTTAAAAAATCAATAATAACAACTTTTACTTACTTTCGTTATGTGCACATAAAATTACGTTACTCAGCGGCCGTTTATAGTATAGCTAGAGTTTTCAGTTAATCAGATGATTATATATGAAAGATTCTTAAATTTTAAGAATTTGAAAATATAGCACTCCGTTTGAAGAGGTTTGGAAAACCAAAGAAGTTATCTACAAAGCAGAAGTTGAAGATAAAATACACTTAGAATGTAATGAAGACAGTTACAAAACATGATAAAATAAACACAAGGCAACATCTAAACAGGAAAAAAACTTAAAAATACCATCAAACCAGTCAACTACACATAGAATTTAAAACAGAAACCCCAATGTTGCCTGCATAATATTAAAAGAAATCAAACCTTTCAACGCTAGTGATATCTGTAGAATGTACCAAGGAGAATATTTAACTATAGCATTATTTCCAGCAAGAGAAAAACTACTAAATCAAAGTTCTGAATTAATGCCCGGATATAGACACATTAAAAAATATTTTTCAGTCTCATACATGCCCGGATTAAAGGATTTACAATACGAAACCACTACTATATTTTCAACTTACTATTAGGAACTTGTAACATCGTTAGCTGTGAAGCAATCAGTTAATACAAGTTGCCTAACGAAACTGACAATATCGAAAACAGTAGCGTAATAGGCTGTTCTTCACAACTTAAATATTAAACATTTTTATATGATAAAGATTAATTTTATTTCAAACGCCTATTGAGCCCTTTGTATTAAATGTTTTAATTTACATCTGAATTATTACCTATATATATATATATATATATATATATTCCTCTCTCTGATTATAATAAATATTCATTTATTACCATTTTTTGCTACAGTATTTACTCGTGTCTGATCATTTTCTGAATTCAAAATGTTCTCTTCCGCTTTCTACTATATATTCCCATATTAACTGCATTTATTCATTCTCCTGTCACTACGTAACTGTATTAATTAGACAGTGGGGAATTGTAATTATACATATAAAATACAATTCATTCTTCATTTGAATATCTAATAATCAATTTGTTACATTTCCGTAAGCATAAATATTCCTTACGCATTAAAAACTTCAGAAATATCAGCTAATTTATCGTGAGTTAACAATTGTCTGGAAGATACTGCAAATTAAGAGCCCCTTTTCCGAAAATAAAAATATGAAAATAACACAAAAATACAAAACAAACTGACTCACTATTCGAAAGGTCAAAGTTTGTCTGTGTTGTGACTCTACCACCAGATTAATCTGGAAAAAACGATTATTCTAAAGAATTTATTTTATCTTCACGTATCTTGTGTATTCAGACTTTTTCCGGTTTTTCTATTTTGGAAATTTATCGATTAATTGTCTTTTATTTTATTTTGGAACAATGGTGATTGTTGAAAACAGAATACAAATAGCACTACAGCATTAAAATTGCAGCTGTTTCTGAATATTGTAACTTCAGTGTGCTACACACATAGCACAAACACAAACACACACACACACACACACACACACACACACACACATATATATATATATATATATATATATATATAAACATCTTCGCCTATATACTTTTGGTGTTGCAGCTATTCTGCTCTACGGCATTCTTCAGCTAATTGAAATTTCGAACTGAAAGCTTTGAATCTAATAACATGTGCCAAAGAATTGTGAGTTCAATAGCTAGGTACAGCAAATGTGAACAAGAAATATTCAAAAGCCATAAGCATATCATACCTTGACGCTATATATAGTCAACCGCAGAGACACAGTACTGTGCAAATGTATTAAGACAATAACTATTTTATCTTTTATGAGACATGAAAATACATTTTAAATATACCGGTAGTGTGCAAAAATATTAGGACAGGAATGATTTACCTAAAAACCTTACTTAAATTCAAATACAGGGTGAAAAGCCAAGTAAATTGCTAATATGTATTGATTATTAAAAACTAGGTGTAGAAAAATGTAATAAAACAATATTATATTTAATTTTTCCTATTTTCCATTTATCAACTTATTTTGAAACACCAATGGGATATTTTGGATAGAAAAATTGATAAATCTAATATTACTTCGCAAGACGCACTTTGGGAACAAAGAGAAGCTGCTTGCCAGGAGATGCCATTAGATACAATAAAGAAGCTTGTGATGCCAATGTCTGACAGAATAAAGGCTGTGATGAAAGCAAAAGGTTATTATATTAATTATTAAATTTATTTTGTAACAAGTATTTTTTGTGGTTAAAGCATTTGATGAGGTAAATGAAATGAAATTACTTTATTTTTTTTATTTTCTGTCCAAATGCCTCACAAATAATAAAATACTTATTGTTCTAATACTTTCACACTATATATATATATATATATATATATATATATATATATTCTGTTCTTATTAAACTTTTTACTGGGAAATTTTCTTAAAAGTGTTCAAAACTATTCAAAAGTATGTACGCATTAACTGAAAGATTGTAAGTGCAAACTTCAGGAAAAAGTGATGAAAAATATAGTCATATCAGTACACAATCCAGAATTAACAGCCATACAAGTGGGGGCTTACTGCAGTATTAATGCTATATAATTGGTAAAAGTGGATATCAATAAAATATTGTATAAAAATTGTATGAAAAATCGAAGTAACTTCTGCTATGTAATTGGTAACATGGGGTAAAAATGAATAAACAATAAATGAATAAATAAATAATTATAATCTTATATAATTGGTAACATCAAAACTTATTAATAAATGGAACTTTGTGTGTGTGTGTGTGTGTGTTCGCTACCTATAGACTCCGAAACGGCTCAACCGATATTCTTCAAAATTAACACAGTTGTAGTATAAGCGTCTGCGAGTGTCCTTAGGTACTTTTGTGTAGAGGTGCCCCTGATAAATATCGAAAATCGATAATCGAAAAAATCGGGTTGTAGGAGTGGTCCGATTTTAATCGAACTTGAGACACTCATAGACAAAGACATAAGAAACGATATTCAGAAGTTTCAAGGTTGCGGTTCTTACAATAGAGCAAAAAATCGAGAATATATATATATATATATATATATATGTGTATAAAGGAAAGATGTGTGTGTGTGTGTTTGTGTGTGTGTGTGTGTGTGTGTGTGTGTCTGTCTGTTTATCAGCCTGTATGTCTGTATTTTTTTCAGCCCTTTTGTTTTAGTTTTTTCTTCGGGTTTGGCTCTAAGTAGGTATTATTGTAGTTCTTAGTCTCAGCCATGATACCATTTACTCAGAGAACTTATTTAGCCTTCAAAATTCAGTTTACGACGAAAAAACTTATTTGATATCGATACCAGGAAATCAAAATTTGACTTACATCCATTCATTTTTCTTTCAATCTAGGGTTTCGCTTTAACGGGAAACAACTATTGCTTTTCAGTCTTTCGTGCCAACGTCCAAAGAGACTGAAATCCAGGACCATGGATTAGTTTTAAAACTTTCATTACACCCGAGCAACGCCGGGCTATACTGCTAGTTAGATAAATAAATAAAATAAATAAAGAAAAACTTATTTTTATATGAGTAACTCGGTAAGGAGTAATATGGGATGAATAAATAAATGAAAAGACTTCCGATTTGGAATGTTTCGTGAGAAATCTAGGCTTTTCTAGAAAGTGTTTCTAGTAGCTTCCAGGTATAGAAGCAGAATTGTTTCCCTCCATCAAATTTGTAGCATAAAACAAGATTTTATTGTGATGAAAAGCGGAAGATGAGAAGAATGGACGAAGAGAGTCATAACTGAATATAATTTATATTCTCTCACATTAAGACTTAAATCCCACTCACCTCCCTGGTTCCCACTGTCTGCTCAGCCGCAATCACCCACCGAAATCACTTCTTTCGGCTTTACCGGAGTCACGCGTCGGACAAAAACAGGCGCCTTTTTGCCTGGGCTCGCAATGAGTGGAAGAAGATACTTAAAGTTAAACTGATATATGCAGCCAAAATGAAGCATAGCATGCCGTACGTTCGGCTCCAAAGATTTTGAAAGTACTGTAAAAGCGTTCTGAACAGCAACAAGATATCAATCCCCTATCTAATCAACGAATTTGAGATCCTAACCTCTTCAACAGACAAGGCAGAGTGCTTCGTTCGCAGATTCTCCACTAACACGACACTGGACTCGTCTAGAGTATTTGTTCCCGACTTCCCTCCCCAAACCCAGACCCAACTGACTGACATACGCATTACTCCCTCGGTGGTTTCCAAAATAATTTCAGAGCTAGACCCCCATAATGTGAGCGGTGGCGACGGAATACCAATCATTGTCTTAAAGAAATGCCCTCCTGAACTCTCATCTGTTCTCTCTAAACGCTATAACTGCCGGCACTCTATTTGTTGCTTTCCTACCTACTGAAAATCTTCCTCCGTGGTTCTTATATATAAAAATACTGGAGAAGCATCTGACTCCGCTAATTATCGCCCTATCAGACTCCTACCGATCTTTTGCAAAGTGTTCGAAGGCATCCTCAACGTCAAGGTGGTACAACATTTCTGAGTTAACAGACTCTTCTCTCACAAAGAGTATGTTTTTCGCTTCAACTGGTCTACTCTTAATATGGTGACGACCATCATTGAGTATATGCACTAGGCCATCGACAAGAACGATGAAGCCAGTACTGTTGACGTTGACATCTCCAAAGCGTTTGACAGTATCTGGCATGCTGGCCTTCTATGAAAGTAGCGGGGCTATGGTATAACTGGGCAATTGTTTGACCTAATCCAGTCATTCCTTTTAAATCATACAATGAATGTAGATTTGAACGGACAAGCCTCCCAATACTATCACACGAACGCGGGTGTCTCTCAAGGCTATATTCTAGGTCCTACAATTTTCCTCAGCTATATTAACGATTTCCTCGATGCATTAAGATCCTAAGTATGCATATACGCTGGCAACAACACGGTTTACTCTCTTCTCGATCCAAAATCTGCCGAGGCTGACAAAGCATGCCTCGCTGCGGAGCATGAAAAGGCTTCCAATCCGTGGTGGACTGGGGTAAGAAATGGCTCTTAAAGCTAATGCTTCCAAAACAAAGCTCCTATCTATTAACCATCATAGACAATCGTTCTTACCGCCCATTAGCATGGATCAGGCTAGTCTCCCTGTAAGTAAAACACTGGCCTACTCAGATTAACTCTCATATCAAACTTCAAGTGCAATACCTATATAGAATTTATAGCTAAATCCGCTGCTAAGAATGTCGATTCTCTGTGCAGGGCCAGGACGTTTTTTTCCGTCTGAAACACTGGTGCACATATACAAATCTACTATTCGCCCATGCATTGAATACTGCTGCCATATCTAGTCGGGTGCTCCTGATACCCACCTAGGGGTCCTTTACAAAATCCAACAGAGAATCTGTAATGTGATCGATCTCGATTGGCAGCTAGGACACAGTCACTTTCTCACCGACCAGTGTGGCTTCCTTCTGTTTCTTCTACACATACTTTCACGGCTTCTGCTCCGATGAACTTAGTTCACTTGTACCTCCTTTATATCAATTTCCTCGAGCCACATGATTAGCAATTAGGTCCCACACTTTTACTGTGAAACGTATTAATTGTAAACGCAAATTCTACTCCTCCAGTTTATTTTCTCACCATTCCCGTCTGTGGAATTCCCTTTCATTTATTTGATTTCTCCACAGCTACATTCTTCAAGAATTCAAATGGAAAGTCATTAATCATCTTCTGACTCACTAACTTGCATCCTCTATCATGCTCTTTTCTCCGACCACTCTCATAATTATTCTCTTCCTTCTCATACCCTTTTCCTGACACCCCCTGTAACCTGTCACTTTTTCTCACAACATTCCTCCTATGTTACCCCCTGCAAAACAGTTGCAGTAAAATTCCTTGCTTGGGGCCACACGTTTATAAATAAAATCCATCTTTTCTCTTGATTAAAAAAACAAGAGAAAGAATACTCACAATCGTCTGCTTGAGCTGTTCGAAAATCAGACGACACGCCTTCTCTGTCTGTCTTTTTCTTGTGTATACACTCTTCTTTCCTCAAGGCTAACCGGCGGCCAAAAGAAGAAAAAGAAGAACAAAATACCAATGCAAACTATTACTACTATTCATAATTATTATTATAAAAAAAAGAGTGATTTTGATCTTTCAATTATTGTTCAACGATTTGAACTTACAAATGTAGGGTGCTTGTTTATATTTGGCATAGTGTGAAGTTAACAAACGTGACACATGCTCCCTACAAGTCCAATCATTGACTTCACTACATATTGCGTTTACGTGCTAAGTACCTGCTATATCATGATGATATAAATTGAAATATCGACGACAAAAAAAAAAAGTTCTCAAATTAAAAATAAATATATGCTCGACGATCTGAAAATAACAAAATATATAATAACGCTGACGATCAGATAAATTTCAGCAGTTGAAAAATATGTACATATGATAGGAATATAAATAAAATAATATAGTGAAGTAGAGGTAAAAATATTTGACTGAACGGTTGTGGAAAACTAAAGGAAGAAAAAAGAAGAAAGAAATATCTATGATCTGAAAGACGTACAATAATATAGTGAAGTAGAGGTAAAAATATTTGACTGAACGGTTGTGGAAAACTAAAGGAAGAAAAAAGAAGAAAGAAATATCTATGATCTGAAAGACATACAAAATCGACGTTAATCAAGAAAAAATGCAGCGGTGAATTCATAGACTCTAAAAGGAAGTACCTTGTAAGAAAAAAAGAAAAAAAAACTTAATAATAATAGCGGAAAAAGTTAAGCGCGCTTTCTTTCTCTCTTCCAGCGCATTGTGTCTTACTGTTTTTACTTAAAAACAAAATTACTAAAATTTCCATTTCATAAAATAAATTTTACGAAACAGAATACCAAATGTTAAAAGATTTTTTAATGGAGACTGTCGGAACAAAAGAGACGGTTGATGCCGCAAAGTCTGTAGCAAACATGCTAAAACACTAATCAGTCCTTTAGTTTGGAAGCGAATGAGTTGGCACTTGGATTTTAAATTGGACTGAATAGAAAAATAAACAAATAACGGAAATGTACAATAAACAACAGAGTTAATGACGAACTGAAAAGGCGGGGTATGACAGTGGTAAAAGA
>JBBBDQ010029686.1:377500-435878 GCA_037127315.1 Ascarosepion bandense | reverse complement strand
AAGGAGAAAAATAAAACCAGAAGGCAAAATAACTGAGAAAAAAATTTTTTGCTTGTATCTCTGAAATAATCTGCTTGCAAAACCAAACTTGTGCTAATGATTCAGCTGGAAAGATAGGCAAGTAGATACGTAAGTAGATCTCACTTAACAACCACCAGGTGCACCTGCTTACTATGCTTGGTGCTCTCTCTCTATATATATTAATGTGTGTCACTAGATAAGCATGTGTGTGTGTGTGTGTGCATGTACACATTTAATTTATATGTAATAAAAGAAATGATTCCGTAGTCAAGAGGGTCCATAGGTTGGACCACACCTCCTTGAGTTTTAATTGCAAGATGGTTGCATAAGTCTGTTATTGATACAAGAAATGGAAAACATTTTTTTCTTGGTCTACTGGAAGCCTAACTTTCCCTCTCAACTTGATATTTACTACATTTAACCCTGCACAAATTCAAGTAGGAAGAAAATGCTAGGCAGGAAGATTATGTTGTGCCACTCTTGTCAGGTAGGAGAGCTTATCTGCCTGAAATACTGAGTTTCATATTGATTGAATACTAACTAGTGACTACTGGAGGAAGTGGACAAACACCTCATCTACTGAAGTTTATTCTACCTTTTGGCAGATCAAATATACGTAATAATAGAATGAATTTTAAATAGAATCTTTTATAACTTCTAATTTTTCTATCCATAAATGGGTGTGTGTGTGTGTGTGTGAAATGGATGTGTGTGTGTGTGTTAAATCATAATGAGGTGTAATGCAAAAATTGCTGATTTTTTTTTTTTTTTTTTTTTTTTTTCCCTTCTCAATCGTTTACTGATAGGAAGGTATTTTTGGTGAGCAGGTTTTTTCTTTTTTGTCATAAAGTGCTCAATATCAAGATAGAGCAATAATGAAATTGTGGCGATTTTTTTTTTTTTTTTTTTTTTTTTTTTTTTTTTTTTTTTTATACTTAGCTGTGTTTCAGTCATGAAGACATTATAGTAATGTCTTCACTCTTCAAAGTTTTTTTCTGCATATATCTCATATATACATAATAAATATTTAGGTGCTGTTAATAGGGCAGTGCTCAATGTAATATAACAGAACTAATATGTAGGATAGTCTATAAATCCAAAATGGGCCTATATATATATATATATATATATATATATATATATATACACATACCTTGTCTGGAGATATTATGCAAATCAACTTTAATAACTCAAATTTCTGAAGGAATATTTGTCAAATTTAAGCTCATCTATTTCCATTCTTAGTAAAATATTTAACTAAATTTTCTGCCATTCCCAATGGTTAGTTTTAGAGATATTTCGAGTTTATAAAAATGGAATGACTGGAGTTAGTATGCAGATTAAACTAATATTAGCTGAAGACTTCTGAAATTCAATAAAAGTTTTTTTTTTTCTCCATTTGTTGAAACATGAGTGAAAGGAAGGAACTAACAATTGCTGGAGAACAGAAAATAAAGTTGAGTGAGGGAATGTCCACATTTGAGATCTCAAAGGAGCTTTGCAGAGATCAATGAATGATAAAGAAGGCTGTTGAAAATATAATGAAGTTGAGAACTCGAAGCAAAGGATTTACGAACTTGCTTCCTTAAGATGAATGTCATCTCAAGCGAGTGAGAGCAAAACAATCACCTTTTTTTTTCTTTTTTTTTTTTACACTGCATATCAACCTCAATGTGTCATTTAATGCCAACAAAATTTTTACAATTAGCCAGATGTATTGCTGGTATTATTTTTTCCTTAACATATTTTTGTTTATAACATTTTTCCTTCGAATACATATTTTTGTTGGTAATATTTTTCATTGAAAAAAGAATTTGTTGGTAAATACTTTCATAGCATTTTGATCTCAGTTTGGGGGTTAACTATTTACCCATAGCTGGGACCTAACATGTCTACCACTCCGGGTCAGGGTAGATGTGGGAACAACAGCAATTAAGAGGTGGTTCCATGCTCCCAATTAGAGGCCTTGCTGCTGGGTGCAGTTTACGGTCATACCCAGGACCAAACCACTTTTGACCAGCATTCAGATCTTGAAAAGGCTAGAATTAAAGGTGTCAAGAAGGACAAAATCTGTAAAAGAAAATCTCCTAGTCAACCTTCTCTTACTAAAGAAAATATTTTAAAACATCAAAACTGAGTCAAGAAATACATTAAAATTAACTTTCCTAAAGTAATTTTCAAGGACAAATCTTGAGTAATGTGATTGACTTGATGGATAGGCTAAAGGATGGATTTTATCCAATTCAGACGTCTTTGGTGAAAAGAAGGCAACAAGGAGATGATAGTGTTGTGATATGGGTTGAAATTGTCTACTAAATCATTATTGGATGATTCAAAGTCAAAGGAGTTGGAATGGTAATATATTTGCCTAATAATTTCAGATGTCAATTTTTCAAAATACTTCTAATAATTTCAATAAAACCTAAAATTTTGACTCAGGATTTGTTTTCCCTTTATGATTGTTTTTCGAAATTTGACAATTTTTTTTCAAACCAAATTTTAATTATTGAAATTTATATTATGCTTAATAACTTCAGACAGGGTATAATGTACAACCATCATTTATAAGAAATAATCGATACATACAAAATTATGTCTATATTTCTCAGATAAAGTAGTATTTATATTATTCAGACTATTGTCCTCATCTTTGTTGCCATTTATACAACGTTTTGGGCGCTGTTTGAATTCCAGCTGAATTCATTGCATTCACTTACACGCAAATACCCTTGGGAAAGGTATTAATCCATCTCTTCCTTCCAGTTATGGGTTAAATAACAGGACAGATTGGGTTCTATAGCCTTGGTCAGCAATCAGTCTACTGCAGAAAGCAATGGCAACCAACTGTGGGATAATCTCCTGCCCAGTCAGTCATGTCTCTTTCGAGACATGATTGCCCAGACGTATGGCACTTAACTAACTAACTAACTGACTGACTGACTTTGGGTGCTGTACACTCCAACATTCTTCAGCCTTCTATATTTACTATTGTGAAGTTTTTTTTGGGTTTTTTTTTGTTATGGCTTGTGAATATTCACAGGCTGTAACAACAAAAAAGAAATTCACAATAGTAAATATAAGCCCTGATGATGGTTATAACAACCGAAACATTACAATGTTGGCTACCTTACAAAAAAAACTTCACAATAGTAAATATAATCTCTGATGATGGTTATAACAACCGAAACATTATAATGTTGGCTACCATACAATAAATCCATATTTTGTTTCTCAAGTCTTTATCTCAAATTGTCAGAATTTTATTTTCCATTTCTTTTAAAGTGTGTGTGTGTAATTGAATTTATCCCAAGCAATGCAGTAAAACCAATAAAACATAAGGGACTACTGGTTGTGAAAGAATTAAAATAGAAACATGAAGAAATGAGAGCAATAGATTTTTAAGAAGGTTGGCCAGAAAGCCTGGAACTGGAAGGGAGTTCCACAAGTGAGAAGTGCAAGAAAAGAAACTGTTAGCATAGAACATATGGCTACATTGAGATAGGTGATCTTATTGTCAATCCAGTAATGTGATTAAATACATGAAGTCGAGGTACCATACTGAAGAGCTCATTATAACAATTACCATGAAATTGATTTAGAAAAGACACAGAAAAGCAACTCTATCGAGATGGGAAAGTGACTGATGCCAGGTCCTGACCAATAACATTACTAATTCTTTTTTAGATTTTATCAGAAATTCTCTAAATAGAATGAGTACCAGATGATATCTGGAAGCAATATTTGAAGCATGGGCAAATGGTAGACTTATAGATATGCAAGGCACTTCCCGCCTGTAAAACTCTCTCCCATATTCTTGCCTTCCTGACGGTTACAACCTCCAGAAATTTAAATGCAATGTCAATACTCATCTATTAACCACTGGACTCTAATTCCCCCCCCCCCCAATATCCTTCCCTTTCTCTCCACCTATGTATCTGTCATCGCACCTGCATTCTCAGCTTTCTATTGCTCCTTTCTAACTAGTTTGTACTCCTCACTCTTTTCTAATTAATCTTTTTACAGTTATGTAGCCCCCAGCTCATCAGTGGCATTTCTGCCTTGCTTGGGGTAAAATGATTAAAAAGAAAAAAAGATAGATTCTGGAGACAAAACATTGTCTAGAATACCACAGTGAACCAACATTTTTAATAGCTAGTCGAACAGTGGATTCAATGTACTCTTTCCACTTTGTCTCAGCCGAGAATTTAACCCAAGAAGGTGCCACAAATTACTATTCTAGAGATTTGCATCAGCCATGATTATGGAAAGCAGAAAAGGGGTCTCTCACATGTCTAACAGAATAGTTTTTTTTTTCAAGTGTTAAAATTCACAAGCCATCCTTTGCCTCAGTTAACAAGAGACTGTAGATTGTTTTTGCGGTCAATCCCCAATTTGACCTCCTTGAACTGTTGAGACTTAGTATTGAAACAGTAGAAGAGTGTACTTAGTTTATACAATTTATAACTAGAGAACACACAGTTTACATTCAAAACGCTTCCAGCCAATGTGGTGAGCAGCATGCCATTCTTGATCCTTCTCTTCTTGGATTTTTATTACATTGTAGGATTATGGTCATCTCCAGAAAGTACTATTCACATCAGCATTCAATCAGTGATATTAATGAAAACAAAGAAAACTAAAAAAATAATTACAGTGTAACCCTGATATAAGAGAGTTGTCGGGACCAGATAGAGGTTCTCTTATATTAGGGCTTGGTCTATTTTATATACATGACCACAGACTCTAATTTGGGACCAGATAAAATGTCTCTTATATCAGGGTTTCTCTTATATACAGGTCTCATTGTATTTATACTATTAGTTGGCATTTCTAACCAGACCCTTTATTTAAATAAATCAGGTTTTAAATAAATAAATGTTATAAAGAAAAATGTTTGTTCAGTTATATTATCAGTAATTTTTATGATTATAATAAAATAAATTTAATAATCTGTAAGTAGAAATGTTTACAGTATTTATTTAACCAAGATTTTCTACAATTTCCTTTTCATGGAAAATTATCTAATATGCATAAGATAATTTAAGACTCTATTATGTCACATCATAAAGTCTTTAAAATTTAGTTGATATAAAAACGAGTTTTGTTTTTTTCTTTTTTTTTTTAATTGTAAAATGCTTATATATATATATATATATATATATATATATATATAATCTGCTAATAAAATCAATTGTTGGAACTTCAAATTTAACCATTTATCATGGGGTAGATTGTTCTAATTCCACATGCAATGCAGTTTTTGGATATCTTGGTTTCAGTTAATTTCCCCTTAATAACTTTGCAAGTTTTTGTTCTCTCTCCTGTGGCTAGGTATTGAATTCGAAGCTCTTTTGGCCAAATCATTTTTTGTATTACTCAACCAATGCTTTTATTTGCTGAACCATGGACTAAATAAAAAGGTTTCATTCAAAATTTTTATATATATTTATTCAGAAATTATAACATATTTATATGTTATAATATCACTACAAAAGTAGCTATTATGTTTTGACACTACTTGTCTTATCAAGTGATGAGGTTTATTTCAACTTCATCTCTTAATAAGACACAAGTAGTGTCGAACCAAAATAGCTACTTTTGTAGTGATATTATAACATATCCATGTTATAATTTCTGAATAAATATTATTAGCTCTACTTTGTATTGAGCACTTTTTTAAGAATAGTGTTTCTTTGGATACAGCATATTATTCCATCCATACCTACCCTATACTTGTGTGTGTGTATATATATATATCTGAAATGTTGTGAACCTCCTCTACTATAATAAAGATCGTTGTGTATTTGTTATATATAAGGTCCCTTCACTTATTTTCGATTAAAATTAAATTGATTTAAATTGAATTTTTTAAAATGTTTTCTTGAAACTTTTATTTTAGTTTTAATTGAAAGCTAAATGATTAAATTTAATATTCCCAGTAATTGGAGTAGATAGACTAAACTATCGCCCGGTTCCCACTCCACCCGCGTCTGTTGAACAGGTGAAGAGGCTCATCCCTTGTTCCCTGTTTAGGATGTGGTTTCCGGCTTTCTCTTTTCCAATCTTTTCACTCTTGCGTAGCCCCCTGTGCATCAGTGGCGTTACCGTCTTGCTCGGGGTGATATGATTAAAAAAAAAAAAAAAAAAAAAAGAAGCTAAATACTCTGGTGTATTTCAAACAGAAATTATATTGATTGTAATCTAAAGTTTTGAGTTTTTAAATTTTTCGGCCATTTCTGAGGGATCAACACATTTGTAAAAAAAAAAAAAAAAAAAACAAGTTAATGCTTGCTTTTTTTTAAAAATCTTACAAAAATGAAATATACAAAAATGAAATATTCTTGTCCTTAAGGACAAGAATAACTGAATTTCTGGGACTTATAAACCTAATGTTCAGTAACCATTTTTACCAGAGTTCATATTGCAATTTTTTTGATGTTAATGGTTTTCTCTAGTAATTTTTTTGGTGTTAATAGTTTTCTCTAGTATTTTTTTACCAGAGTTCATATTGCAATTTTTGACACACACAAAGTAATGAAAACGATATACCCCAGTAATCGTAATAAAGAGTTTGGTTTGAAATTCCTAGCCCCCGAAGAAGGCCGGAGCGTACAATGGCTGAAACGTCATACAAATAGAAAAAAAGATAAGGACAGTAGTCTGAATAATATAAATAGAACAAATTTAATGTTAAATTAATCTGATTTACATGTGTATTGCTTATTTATAGCATGAAACTTAGAATAAAACTATTTCTTAATCACAAAGTTGAACTTTTGGACCTGTCAGCCATATTTGAAATGTGTTGACAGTTTGCCAGATGTGAGGTAAAATGAGTGTATGGTGATCACAAGTGATATAGTTGTACAAATTTTTTCTAGTAAGTGGGGGGGGGGGAAACCCTGACACATAAAACATTTTTAGTGTACAATTAGAAATTTCCATACAAAAAGAAAACTTAAAATGCTTTAAAAAAAAAAAAAAATTTTAAATATGATAGCAAGATGACTTGCATTATACTTTTCAATTTGTAAATATAGTCTTCACTTTATAATGTACCAACTTAACAACTACAAGTCTTGGAAATATTTTAAAAGTATTTTTGAAACTTTGTAAATTATGATTAAAAAATAAATGAAAACAATTTGTTTAAAATTTCATTATTAATCAATTTTTTTTTCTTCAGACTGTCTAAAATTTATATTATTTATTAAAGCTTATCTAATTAAATGTCATGGTTTTATTGCATTTTTATTTTACTATTTGGAGCAGATTTTTGGTAAAAAGGGTTAAATGGTACATGATTTGCATTCCCTGATGAATCCTGTGTTTACCTAATAAAACAAATTTTGCCGACAATTTAATTTCTTGAAATTTTGTGAATTTACATGGAGTGGGATGGGTAACAGATGTAAAAAAAAAAAAATGTATCTATTTTTACCAATATTTAAAAAAAAAAAGATTTAAAAAATAATCTAATTCATTTGTGAATAAGTCCTGAAAGTTTCTTTAAAATTCAACAATTATTTGATTTTTGCAGTAATTTCCAAATTAATGTGTTTGTCAATGCAAAAAAGAGTCATGTAATATTACATTTTTCATTGCAAACTCTTGTAACGATTTGGCTCTCCAAAAAATATTTAATAGAAGCACAATTAAACTGAGTTACTCTTGTTTGCCAAACATTGGCAAAATAATTAATAATACCAATAAAAGTAAATTGGAAAATAGTACTAATAGTACTACCACTATCAACACTAATACGAATAATTGTAATTGTAGAATAAAAACCGAGTGCCCTATTAGAGGTAACTGTAACCAAGTTAACGTAGTCTATAGGGTTAAAGTGTATATAAATGAGAATGATAAAAACCCTAAAATGTACATAGGGGCTACGCATGATAATTTTAAAATTAGGTTTATAAACATAAAACCTCTTTTAAAAATGAGAAGTATAAACACAGTACGACCTTATCTAATTACGTATGGGACATAAAAACTAAAAGAGACCCCATATTGAAATGGGAAATAAAAAAATGTTCCAATTACAACAAGGGCAGTAAATTCTGTAATTTATGTGGTGAGGAGAAATTAGCGATAGCTAGGTTCGAACCTGCCCATAACCTAATTAATGCCAAAACAGAAATACTGAACAGATGTAAATTCCATAAAATTAAATTTCTTGCTTAGTGTGTTAGCGTAGTTATTTTTTTTTCTTCCTTTAACCCCCCCCCCCCCCCCGTCTCGGTTAGTGGTCTGGTTCGTTAGTCTTCGTCTTGGTGGTGTCTATTTATTTGGATAATCTTTGGTTTGCCTTTGCCCTGACGAGCCGTTGTGTGAAACCGCGGTAGGTTTTGGCTATCTTGTGATTCTTTATGTATGTATATATATATATATATATATATATATATATATATATAATTGTCATTTTCATAGAGAGACAATAACAAGGTAGCATTGGCTGAGTTCATTCTCTTTACCAGTTATGAAAGCTCTTTGCTGTGTGTTGCACTTAACAGTATTTTTTTTTTTTTTTTTTTTTTTTTTTTGCAATGAGTAGTGAAGAATATGTGTATCTTTATAATAAAGACTGTCGTGTATTTTATTTGTAATATATATTTCCCCATGCTCAAGTGTTTAAATTATTATTTTTGTTTGTCTTTTTTCTTATATCTTAATGTAAGATGCTCAATAGTAGGTACGTCAATATAAATGTTACCGTCATTTTAGGAACCATATCAATGTAAATATTTTGCCATTATTTTTTATAGTTCGAGCCCACTCGTATGACAAGATGAGGACAACGGTCCAAATAGTGAAACAAATGTATGGCAAAGTGGGAAAAGTTTACTTCTGAATTGTTTCATCCTTTATGACTTCAATGGACTAAAGTTTTTGTTAGAATACCTGTTAATAAATTCAATTTTTTTTTTTTTTTTTTTTTTTTTTTTTTTTAAGTTCTTAATGAGGGGATTTATTTTTTGCAAGTCACTAGAATTAACCATCTATATCTACTGGGCTATGTGTGCTAGAGAAAATCATTGCAATCAAAAAATTGCAATATGAACTCTGGTTAAAAAAAAAAAAAAAAATGGTTACTTAAACATTAGGTTTATAAGTCCCAGAAGTTCACTTGCTGTTGTTCTCAAAGACACGTGGCCCAGTGGATATAGATGTTGGTTAGTTTCAGTGACTTGACCCAAAGCATTGTGTGTTCAATACCAGGCTACAGCAGAGTAAAGGGAGATAACTCATGACTACTAGAAGTGGCTTTGCACAAGGAATGAGAATGATATACCTCAGTGATCATAATAAAGAGTTTGGTTCAAAATTCCTAAACATTTCTTATGGTCAGTGATCTGCAAAATCTGTGTAATAGATTACTGTGTTTGAGTAGTAAATCAATATTAATGTAGATGTTGGGTGTATTCATAGTGTAAATACTACCTCATCTTGGAAGTATAGACAAATTTTAATTATTCTATTAAACAGAATGTATTAAGGGAAACACAAGAATGAGTTATAAAATTCTGGGATTTCCATTTGACTTTGTCACACCTTCTAAAATAGCCATCAGTCAGTTAAGTGCCATACGTGATACATGCTTTGGTGATCATGTCTCGAAAGAGACATGACTGACTGAGCAGTAGATGTATCCCGCAGTAGGCTGCCATTGCTTTCTGCAGTAGACTGGTTGCTAACCAAGGCTATAGAACCCAATCTGTCCTATTATTTAACCCATAACTGGAGGGAAGAGACAGATTAATACCTTTCCCAAGGGTATTTGTATGTAAGTGAATGCAAGGAATTCAACTGAAATTTGAACTTGGCTCTTCGATTTGTCATTCCGAGTCAATATCCATTGCACCACAATGCACATCCTAGCCATACATTGACTGATTAAAACCAAATTTTGGAGAGAAGTGCAAAGAAGTAAGGTGGTACAAATTACTGTTGGGTTTTATGCTTAACTTAGTGTACTAAATTTTAATTAATTTTTTTGGAAAAATTCAGTTTTATTAATGTTATTTACCATATTAAATACTCACTATTTTAAAAACAGTTAATGATTAAAATAACAAATACTTAATAAAATTGCAATATTGTTTTTTTGTTTGTTTGTTTGTTTGTTTGTTTTTCACATCTTTTCTTTAAATTTTTATATACAAGAATTCAGTTTCCAGTTCACCCTGTGTTTGTAAGAACTATAAAAAAATCAGTCAAACACTTAAAAAGTTGGAATTTGGCTCCCGAAAGAAATAGTTGTGAATGGCCAGTTGCATGCTCAAGGGTAAGAAATCCTAATTAATTCTTTGCTGTTAAAAATGGCAGGGGGGACAATTTTCTTAAAAAATATATTTTACTCTAAAGTTCTATTAAAGAAATTCTTAAAATGAAAATTAGATTTCATCTTGTTCAAATTTCATCGATTAATTTGCAAAATTGAACGAAAAGTAATTTGTAAATCATGACAAAATGTTCAATAACTAAATATGGTGAGGATTTCAACATGTCAAAACAATTCTAGTATATAAATATTTCTGATGGTGGAATACAAATAATTCAACATTGCAGGAAGCCAATATCATTATAAGATAATATTTATCATAGGATATTGGCTTATGAATAAAAAGTGGTTGAGATAAAAACTTTGACCTCAGTATAGGTATGTATGACGTTTGAAGTTTGTGAATTTATCAGCATTTCTGTAATCAATAAACCAGTTATAATAAATAAGTGATATCAGATTGTATAGAGACGATGACCTATTTATCTTTAGAAATTGCATAGACAAAGCAAAAGATAAAATCAGAATAGATAATAAAAATTCTAAAGGAAAAAAGAAACAAAATTCTTAGATATAACTTAAATAATGGCCTATATAACCCATACAGAAAGCAAAATACACCCAATATCTACATTAATATTGATTTACTACTCAAATACAGTAATCTATTACATAGATTTTGCAGACCACTGACCATAAGAAAATTGTGTTTGGGGGATTAAGGATGTTTTAGAATCATATTGTAAAAATAATCAGAAAAAGAACAAAGTTTTTCATACTTGGGCCCCTCAAACCTGGAACAATATTAGCAAAAAAACAAAACAAAACATATGGTGATCAAAGGTTTGTTTGATTAATATTAGTAAGACCATTTTGAAAATGACAAAATGTTTTCTAAAATCTGAGTGATTCTGGCCAAATTTATATATTTGGGCATTTCATGCTCCAAACCTGAAAAATGAGTTTCTTTGAATTGATTTGGCAAGGCTATTTGGAAAAATGACTAATTTTTTAAAATTTTCTTATAATTTAGGGATCTGGGAGTAGGATTTCCATATTTGGGCATTTGGCTTAAACTTTCAAGAAGTTTGGGGCTTGTTGGATTGGTACGAATAGAATTGGTACCAAGAGCACAATAAAGAAAAGTTTTTCAATCAATTTGAATGAATTAGTAAAGATTCACGAAATTATAGATCAACAGATAAACAATGCAAAGGAAATTACTAATTTACAAACAATTTCTGAAGGGAAATTATAATTTATTTTTTTAATCAGCAATTTGTCAGTCACTATGCCCACTCATCAAAAGTCCCAAAGGTCAACTTTTCTCTTCTTAACAATTGAAATTACTGCCCAGATTTTCATTTCTATATAGAACTTGTCTTTAATCAACTTTCTCTAATAATTTCTGAACCTTAAGAACAAGAGGATCATGCTTCTGTTCAGCCACAAAATCATTTGAGTCAAATGTTATGGTGAGGTCCCTATAATCTTTCCTTTTTTTGTCTCTAATAAATCAACTACTGATGAGCTTTTTCTTTCAACTCCTTGGGGATATACTCAGTAAATAAGTGTTTTTCAGCTTTGTAGTGGTCCAGTGGATATCGGCTCGGAACGAGAAATTGGAATTCATTGCATTCACTTACGCACAAATACCCTTGGGAAAGGTATTAATCCGTCTCCTCCTTCCAGTTATGGATTAAATTCAGTCAGTCTCTTTTGAGACATGATCGCCCAAGCGTGTTTCACATATGGCACTTAACTGACTGACTGACATTTTGATCTCAAGAGAAATAATGTTTACAATTCTGAAAGCAACAGAAGCTTTTATGGAGGAGAATATTGAAGATCTAAATCTAAACTTATTTATGAATGGAACTTTGTCAGCGTGTTGTCTCCAAAACGGCTGAACCGATTTTCTTGAAAATTTACACAGTTGTACTATAAACGTCTGCGAGTGTTCTTAGCTAGGTTTTGTGTCGAGGTACCCTTGATAAATATCGATAATCGAAAAAAATCGGGTTATAGAAGGAGTGGTCCAATTTTAATCAAATTTGATACACTCATAAACAAAGACATAAGAAACAATATTTAGAAGTTTCAAGGTTGCTGTTGTTAAAATAGTGCAGAAAATCAATTCTGACTGACACCAAATCGGTTGAGTTTCGATCCCGGCCAGAAGCAAGTGGATGTGTCTAGCCACACTGATGAGCTGTGATACAGCAAAACAGGCTTGTATGTGGATGACTAATATATATATATATATATATATATATATATATATATATATATATAAAAGGCAAGATGTTTGTGTGTGTCTGTATGTCCTTTATACAAATCCACAATTTTTTATCCGATTCTCACCAAACTATACTGCTAGTCTTATAAAAAAACCAAATCAATTGCCAACTATAATTTCCATATGAAACCTTGGAAAAAATTGCAGTATAAAAAAAAAACAGTCTAGATGAGAACTTATCAGTAATTTTGACGATTACATAAAATGAATTGTAAATAGAAATGTTTACTAAATTTAATCAAGATTTTTATTGTTATATACGTACCAATGAACATTTCATGGGTGTGTCCTAATCCTCAAATACATTGGACACTATTGTGAGGGAAGAGATATTGCTGTCTAGCAGTTCACCACTAGCAGTGGTTATCTACTTCATGCAGTTGGCGTGTATTGTATTTTGTTGATGTTTATAAAGATTACTATTTCATTTTCCAACCTCCATCTTGGTTATTTCTCATTCTGTAGCATTTTTAGGTTAGAACATTTATACAATTTTTTTTAATGAAAAAAACTGATAGACATAATATAATCTGAAAAATGAGTAGGCTTATGGCCATATCATGTTGAAACATTGGTTTCTATATGATCACTGAAATTCCTAAAGAGTAGTTGTGTTTCTGCAAAACCAGGTGATAAGTATTTGAACTTTTTATTTTTGTTTATTTATTTGAACTTTTTATTTTTGTTTATTTATTTGAACTTTTTATTTTTGTTTATTTATTTGAACTTTTTATTTTTGTTTATTTATAAAAATTGTTGTATATAAATTTTACTTTGAGTGTAAATTATATATATATATATATATATAATTTTTTCTTTTTTTAATCATATCACCCCAAGCAATGCAGTAATGCCACTGATGCACAGGGGGCTACGTAAGAGTGAAAAGATTGGTAAAGAGAAAGCCGGAAACCACAACCGGGGAACAAGGGATGAGCCTCTTCACCTGTTCAATAGACATGGGCGGAGTGTGAACAGGGCGATATATATATATATATATATAATGATACTATGGGTGAGTAAGGGACAGCAGTTCAGATTTAGAAATTAGAGAGCAGAATATGAATTTCAGCCAAATTTGTTTCATTCATTTATATATAAATGTGCATTGTGGTGCAGTGGATATTGGCTCGGAACGAGAAATCAGGGAGCTGAGTTCAAATTCCAGTTGAATTCCTTGCATTCACTTACTCACAAATACCCTTGGGAAAGGTATTAATCCCTTTCTTCCCACCAGTTATGGGTTAAATAACAGAACAGATTGAGTCCTAGTCTTGGATGGCAACCAGTCTACCGCAGAAAGTAATGACAACCTACTGCGGGATAATCTTCAGCTCAGTCAGTCATGTCTCTTTTGAGACCTGATGGCCCAAGCGTGTATCACGTATGGCACTTAACTGACCGATATATAAATAACATTGAAAAAGGTAGGAATACATCTCTTCTCCATGGGTTAATATCAGGACAGACTGGGTGGTAATCAATTTGGAAGTGCAACTCTGAATTCAGAACCTTCCAAGGGTCGTTTGGGGAGCTTGTGGCATACTGTGCACCAATTCTCAGTTTTTGGCTCTTCTGAAAAGTGTGGTTGGTACTGCCCACAAGCCTTCACCACTATAGTCAAATCATTTGCTTTGGTAGCCTGGCTCTTCAGCAATAAAAATTGAGCTGTTAGATGTATGTGTGTCTGCGTGTATATATATATATATATATATATATTATATTTTTTTTTTTTTTTTTTTTTTGATTGTTCACTTAGTTTTTGGTCATAATGAAATTAAACCACTGCACATTTGTATTACAAAGTGTTCAATACAATTATATTATTGAACTTCTGAATATTTTTAATTTGTAAACAAGTTATTATGTGACCTAGATTCCTACCATGTGGCGTCTTCAGGCAATTTGCAATAAGTAATTTTAGCGTTTTTTTTTTGTTTTTTTTTAACACTCATGTAACAGGGATTTTTTTAAAATGCTCACGTGGGAATTTAGCAACTGTTATTCCCAAACAAAAATGAATTATTGAATATTGAATTAAGAACAGAAATTATGACTAAGTGTAACCATACCATAAAATACTTATTAGCTTCATGCAACCATGGATGAAAAAGTTATAATTTCTTCTAATTTAAAAAATTGCATGTCCAAAATTTCCCCATCACATGAACATTCAAAAATTTCCTGTTATGTAAAAAAAAAATGGTAAAATCAGTTATTGCAAATTGCCTGAAGACACCACGTGCTAGAAACCTAGGTCATGTAATAACTCTTTAACAAATGAAGAATATATATTGAGAGAGAGATGACATATTTGTGTGTACTTTTTTTTTTTTTTTTTTACTATGTATTATTTTTATAATTACTTAGATCTCAGATATGTATATTTAACTTCTATTTCTACCTTTTGTAGCTTGAGGTTGTGCATATGTGTATTTTTACACATTTTATACATTTATGTTTATTCAGGGGACCGAGTTCGAATTCCAGACGAATTCATTGCATTCACTTACGCGCAAATACCCTTGGGAAAGGTATTAATCCGTTTATTCCTTCCAGTCATGGGTTAAATAACAGGACAGATTGGGTTCTATAGCCTTGGTCGGCAACCAGTCTACTGCAGAAAGCAATAGCAACCTACTGCGGGATAATCTTCTGCCCAGTCAGTCATGTCTCATTCGAGACATAATCGCTCAAGTGTTTACCATGTATGGCACTTAACTGACTGTTGTTTATTTTAAATACAATTTTTTTTTTTTTTTTTTTAAACAATCCTTAGAAATAATATGGACTGCTCTACTATTATGATCATCCATTATGTGTGTGTATGTATATATATATATATATATATATATATATATATATATTTAATATAATATATATATATTTAATATAATATATATATATATATATTAAAAAAGGATTAATTCAAAGATGTTGAATGGCCATTTCAATATGAAGATCCCCACGGGGGACGACACATCACCTCAGCAACAGAAAAAACCTTTCAGAAACTGGAGAAAAATTAGTCTACTTTTCCTTTTTAAATAGATTGCAAAGAAATTAAAAAATAAATAATAAAACAAAATAAAAATAAAAATAAAGGGAAAGAAAAAGAAAAAGAAAAAGATAGAATAAAATCAAATAAATAAGAAAAGTAAAAAAAATTGACATCATCTGGGTTCGCAAAAAAAAGGGAGAATGTAACTAAAAATTAACAGACAGCCGTGTTAAATCGACGTAAGTTTAAGCAACACGGAAAAAAGGTGGTAAGAGAGATAAAAGAAGGAAGGGAGGGAAAAAGAAAGAAACTAAAGAAAAAATTTTTTTTAAATATTACAGACGCTGGACAAATTCAAAAACCTAATTTCCCCAAAACGTTGAAGTATTAGAAAAAGCCCTTTACTTAAAAAGGCATAATTATTAATAAAAGGGAATAAAAAGATATAGGATTTAAAATAAAATTATTTTTTAAAAAATTAGGTCATTTGAAATTAAACTAAATAAAGACAACACTAGGTAAAAAAAAAAAATTAATTACAATTATTATATATATACCTATAGAAGTACACACATACATACATATATATACACACACAATTCTACGAATAAGAATACATATATACATACACATACACACACACATACATTCAATTTATTACACACTTATATACATATACATGTGCATACACACATATATTTGTGTGTGTGTGTGTGTATATATATATATATATAGATATAATAAAAAGTTTTGAATTTAAAAATGTACTTTTTTTGGACAGTATTTGTTTATTTTTATTATTGTATTTTGTATTTCAGACCGCCCTTGGTCCTTCATCAGAAACGAGTGATTTTTAAATTTGAATTAGAAACGTATTTCATGATAGCGTCCGAATATTTTTTTTTTTTTGTTTACATCACGTGTGTTTGTTCACAACATGCGGCACGTCCGTAGAGAAAGTCTGTTTGTTTTAGATAAAAATTTCTTGGAATATCTGAAAAAAATTTTTTAGCTATTGAAATATTTGTAAAGATTCAACACACCTAAGTCCCTATTTAACCCTAGCTTGTGTGTATTTAATTTTTAAATCCAGTATTTTTCTTTCTTTCTGCATGTGTATGTAGAACTAAAATTGGAGTCTATTAGTAAACATTTGCAATTTTCTAAAGTATGATCAGGTTGATTAAAATGGACTGCAATTGGGGAGTATACATTTTTTTGTCGTATATTTAGTTTGTGATTATTGAAGCGAAATCTAAAGCTATTACCGGATTCGCTGATATATCCATCGTTGGGGCAAATTGAGCAGAAGAGAAAGTATATGATGTTTTCGCTGTCACAAGTAAGGTTTGGTGGGTGTAATTTTATTTTGGTGTTGGGTACAGAGAATGTTGTCTGTTATTAAATGTTTACAAATTAAACAGCAAGGCTTCCCACATTTTAAATTTCCTGATAGGTTTGTATTATTTAAATATTTGTTAGAAGTGAGGATAATTGATAGGTTGGGTGTTTGTTTCTTTGCATTTATGGGTGGTTTATCGAAAATGTCTTTGATGTTTTTGTTTGATTGGAGGTTCCTGTAATCATTTTTTAAATTTTTGATAAGTGTGTAGGAATATTATGTTTAAAAACCATGGGAATTCGGTTGTTATCTTTTCGTTTTTTTGTATGTGAGAAGTGTGCTACGATCTATGTGGATGGTTTTATGTAGTGCTTCCTTTATTATTTTTATTGGATATTTATATTTTAGAAACTGTTTTGTTAGGTTGTTAATGTTGTTTAGAAAATCTGGATGGTCTGAGCAAATGCGTTTTATTCTAATAAATGAGCTGTATACGATAGATTTTTTTTAATTTGAGGGGATGACAGCTGTTAAAGTGTAGGAATTTATGTTGGTTTGTGGGTTTGTTGTATAGACTGGTGGAAAGTGTATGTTTATTTAATTTTACCATGACGTCTAAGAAAGGGACGGATGTGTATGAGTGTTCCATGGTAAATTTGATTGTATTGTGGAAGTTGTTGCAGAAAGTAAACAAGTTTTTTAATTTTTCTAATCCATGAGTCCATATTAAGAAAATATCATCAATGTATCTAAAATAATGTGATGGTTTGTATTGTGAACTGTCTAGTATCTTTTTTTCTAAAATATGCATAAAGATATTGGCATAACTAGGTGCCATTTTCGTGCCCATTGCTGTGCCACTAATATATATATATATATATATATATATATATATATATATTAGTGGCACAGCAATATATATATATATATATATATATATAAATATAAATTTAAATTATGTAACAGTCAGTTTTAACTCACAATCTGCAGATCACATTGTGCATGAAACTAAGAGTTGTGCTACCAGTGAGGAAAATTATATATATATATATATATATATATATATATATATACAAGTAGAATCCTTGAAATTTGGTAAGCTAAATTCCAATAGAGACTAAATCCTAAGAGAACTCAATGTTAAAATTTGTTAAATTTAACAGAGTATGATATTCAAGAAACAAGTTAGATATTTTTACAAATCCTTTGGGAATATTATATTTTGTGGCTCCCACCGCTCGTCAGACCAAATTCATACCACAATGAATGTTCAAATTTATCCTGACAATATATACCTATATAAATAAAAATAACAGCTCTTATATTACATTGAGCTCTGTTTTATTAACATAAGATAAATATTGTTTACTTGAATTGATATTGACCTAAGTCAGCGCCTAGTAGTGTCAGTCTTTCATGCTTAAACAAAATCAGGCAAAGGTGGTCTGATGATTGCATATGGCCATGAAACAGGCTGCTTTTATATTTACATATGCTCTGTCCATTATATTGAGCACTTTAACCCATAAATATTACATACCCTAAAAGTATATTTTGTCATTTTATATATATATATATATATATATATATAGTGTATCGGGGCAGCAAATAATTTTCTAAACATATACTGTTAAATATAAGAGACAATGAATGTCTATTATGTTTAATCATGAGCTGTTCTATAATATTATAACCTCTCTGAAGATGGCTCATGTGAGCTGAAAGCTTAGAACGAAATTAATAAAAAATTATCCAAATGTTGGAGAATTTTTGTCTTTATTTTCAACTGAAATTAAAACCAAAATACGACGTTTAGAATGGCTCATGATTAAACATAGACATTCGTTGTCTCTTATATTTAACAGCGTATATATATATATATATATATATATATATGTTAACTATAGTAATAACAATGCCAATAGTAACAGAACTAATTCTGCCAAAACTAGTATTAATCAAGCTATAATTTAAATCGTCTTGAATAACCCACCAAGAATGAACTCGGAGGGAAAAAAAGGGGAAGTAAAAAAAGAAACAAACGAAATACATGAAGAAAAAGTCAAGTATTCGTAAGAAAGAAAAAACCCCAAGACAAAAACCCTAACACTAAAGTGCTCAATACGAAAGTAGAGCAATAAAGACAGAAAATCAAAGCAAGAGCCAACAACAACAATATATATATATATAGTTACATATGAATAACCACATTTGAAAAAATACTAGCTTGTTTGATATACAAAATATGATGGATAAATTGTTGTCTAAATGATGCAAAAAGAAAAATAACTGATATCTCATTTTAATATATATATATATATATACACCAAAATTATGCAAAAATATTTTGAAATAGTAAAGTAAATTTATTCAATAAAATTGCCAGATGACTTTGGTATCTACTGCAACTCTTCTGAACGGTCTCCTTGTTTACGTCAGTGAATGCTGCTATAATCCTTACTTTCAGTTCATCTTTGGTATTACAAGGAGTTTTGTTGGCATCTTGCTTGACTGTGCCCCACACAATAATGAAGGGATTATTGCAATTTGAGGAGAATTAACCAGATATAAGGGGTTGCAGATGTAGTTGCAGAAATTGTCAGACAACCATGACTAGATTCTCCTGCTTACGTGGCATGGTGCAGACATAGGATCTTCCCACAGCTACCCTTTTCATCTAAGACAGTACTACCTCCTTAAGGCACTCAATATAGGCCTCTGTGTTGTGTCTGAGGCTCTCTGGAAGATAAATGGTGGCTTAATGTTGCAATAACTGAACAGTACTAAATAAGATGAACACAGCTTGTGCTGGGTCTATGGGAAATTTTTGCCTCAGCTTAAGGTCTTGGAATTTCCATGTTAAAAACAACCTTGTGTAACATTCTCAGTGGGGAATTTTTTGGTAAACGTTCAGTACTACATGGTCAGCAGAATGAGAGCAGTTTATACCTGCAGGGATTACAAAAAGGATTCACATTATTTTCACTGTTTGGACTGTTGTCCTCATCTTTTTTGTCATGTTTATGACATTTCATTTGTTGTACACTTTGGCCTTCTTCGGGTGCTAGGGATTTTGAACTAAACTCTTTATTTTGGTCACTGGGGTATATCATTCTCATTCCACATGCAATGTCACTTCCGGATGTCATGTAGTTATCTCCCTTTAACTAAACTCTCTAAGTTATTTGTTCACTACTGCTGTAGCCATTGAACTCACAAGTCTTTGGGCCAAGTCCTTGGATGTAACCAACACTTATCCACTGAGCCATGTGTCCAAACAGTGTGAATAACATAAATACAACCTCATCTCAGAAGTATAAACAAATAATAAAGAATTCAGTTTGAAACTCAATAGGTCTCAACCTTTGCCTTATTGGCAAGTGGCAATTCTTCCTCTACTCTCCAACTCTGTGAAAATTCCCTGATAGCTAAATGTATTGGCAAGCATACCTGATGAAGGCTGAAGGATACAAAGGCTGAAACATTTGTAATAACAACAATTAGGTTGTTACATAATTTTTCTTTTTTTTCTTTTCTTTTTTTTTTCTTTTTTTAATTTATTTTTATTTTTTATCACCATTGTTTAATGTCATTTCCATGCTAACAGGGGTTGGGTGGGGTTTTCTCAATCGTTTTTTTCCAGGTTTTCCCACTTTTGTGTAAGGCCTAGCAATAATCTCAGCTTCCATAAATGTCATTGGTAACCTGGGTCCATGTTTTATGTGGTCTACCTATCCCTCTTTGGTCATCAACTTCAATAAATTTACAATTGCTGACTGGGTTTTCTCTCAACATGCCCAAATCATCTAAGTTTGCTTGACATGTAACATCTGTTATATTGGCAATCAGTCAGTTAAGTGCCATACGTGAATCATGCTTGGGCGATCAGGTCTCAAAAGAGTCATGACTGACTGGGCAGAAGATTATCCTGCAGTAGGTTGCCATTGCTTTCTGCAGTAGACTGGTTTCCAGCCAAGGCTATAGAACCTAATCTGTCCTGTTATTTAACCCATAACTGGAAGGAATAGACAGTTTAATACCTTTCCCAAGGGTATTTGCGCGTAAGTGAATGTAATGAATTTAACTGGAATTTGAACTCGGCTCCCCGATTTCTTGTTCCGAGCCGATATCCACTTCACCACAACACATACATTTATTGGCAATACCTAGCCTATTTCTTACCTCTTCTGATGATTTTCTATTTCTAAGACTCGTACAGATGATTAAACCCATACAGCGTCTGCATTTGAAGCTGGGATCGGGTCGACTTGTAGATGATCCCAGCTTCAAATGTAGACACTATGGGTTTGATCCCTACAGAAACGCCCCTGCTCTTACCCACTTGGAGCTTGATGGAGAACAACTAGAGGTTGTCACCTCGTTCTGCTACCTGGGTGATACCACTGGAGAGAGAGGGGGCTGCTATGACGCCACAACTGCCAGGTTAAGATCAGCATGGAAAAAGTTTAGAGAGCTCCTCCCCATCCTTACATGTCATGGCATCTCTCTGCACAACAGGGGCCATGTTTACAATTTGTGTGTGAGGTTTGTCCTTCTCCACACTAGTGAGACATGGCCTGTTACGCCTGAGGATATAGCCAGATTAGCCCGTAGTGATCATGCCATGATCCACTGGATCTGTGCCTCGAAACTCTCTGACAGGGACCCCTTACATTCATTGAGGTCTAGCCTGGGTCTGGCTAGTGTGGAGGAGGTTCTTCGGTGGAACAGACTGCACTGGTATGGCCACCTTCAGCGCATGGACCAAGATGTGTGGCTATAAAAGTTGAGAGCATTGTCATCCCGGGCTCCTACCCTAGAGGTCGCCCACAGAAAAGATGGACCGACTGCATCAATGAGGACCTGAAAAGCACCGGCCTCAAACCTGAGCAGGCAATGGATCAGGGGTGGTGGCAAATCAACATCAGATCTGGACGACATAGCAGAACTTCCAACTCTCAGACATGGGAAAGACAGGGAAGAAAAACCGAGTAGTAGTAAGACTGACATTGCACATTCATTGTATCATTTGCATGTCGGTTTGAGCAATTCTGCTAATATCAGATTCTTTAAGTGGCCAGGTTTCACAACCAAATAGCATGACACTTTTAATGCAAACTGTATGTAGCTTTCTTTTCCTCCTATGTGAAAATACTACGGATGTTAGAAGAGGCAAAAGTTCCTTACATTTTTTTCCAACCTGATCTTACAAAGGATATTGAACTTGTTTCAATTATTTATTGAATTGTTCATTCATCAATACTTTTGATGAACCATTCGACAATGTTTTCCCCCCTTCAATGCCAGAGGTATGAAGAAGCAAAAAAAATTTAAAAAATACCAAAGATTATACTTAGAGATCATTTGCAGAATTTCAGAACAAACTGATGATTAACAAATTTCTAACTTCCAATAATATCAATATATTTAATGAAAAAAAGAATGTGAATTAAACTTTGTTACCTGCCTTTTTTAAAGTGGAAAATAATTTAAACAAGAGAAAATGAAATATAATTTGGTTTAACAATTTGGTGTGCTGGGGGCTATGTAAGAGTGAATAGATTGGAAAAGAGAAAGCCGGAAACCACATCCTAAACAGGGAACAAGGGATGAGCCTCTACACCTGTTCAATAGACATGGGTGGAGTGTGAACCGGGCGATATTTCAGTCTATCTACTCCAATTGAAAAAAAAAAAATAAAGAAAGTGAGAAGATCGGAAAAGAGAAAGCCGGAAACCACATCCTAAACAGGGAACAAGGGATGAGCCTCTACACCTGTTCAATAGACGTGGGTAAATAAAAACACAAAATTGATTTCGCCATTGTTTCTTTCTCGTCTTTCCTCTTTCTCCATTTCTTCTTCTTCTCCTTCCTTCACAACAAATCACAGTTGCTTTCTATCAGTCCTCTCAACAGAACGTCTAACGCGTCTTAAAATCAATGCTAGAGCCCACAAATCTGGGCACCTTTCAAGCCAGGTGTCTGCATTATATCTAAGCAGTCTTTCTGGTATTCAGAAGAAACTGGATGTTTGTTCTTCGCTGTGCCCAAATATCCAAGCCCCATCAATAGCAGCAGTACGAGTAATGACTATAGATTATATTTTTCTGTCAGTTTTGCATAGTTGCTGCAATGATCATACCACATATGACATAAAATGAGACCACAAACTATAAACTCATCTTTTAATGGTGACAGTGATCTTTCAAGGAAACTTGACATGTCAAACAGACGCGTTTTGTGGGAAGTAAGTCATCTTGTTCTGATTCCATGATCACATAGATGACAGTGGGGGAGAGGGGCAATTGCTTCCGAGGAGTACTCCTTCATAGAGGTCCGGGGGTGGGGACACTTCCAGTGGCAAAACTCCAATTCTATGTCCTGCAGATCCTTGGCATTCCCGGTGTCATCACCACTTTTGTCATTGTCCCTCTCTGTACTTACTGATGAAGGAGACAAATCATTTGACTGCTTCATATAAAGCATTGGTTTCTCTGAATTGCTATCGGACAATGTATCTTTGCTGTGATAGTCTTCTGAAGTGGTCAGTTCATGATGTGGGCGAAGATTTCTTCATCGACATAACTTCACTCAGTGAAGTGATAATGTGGTAAAATAAACTTAAAACAGCAACCAGCGAGTGAATTGTGGCTCTCCCAACTGGTATTCCAATCCAGAGTCGTTCCTTCTTGAGTTCGGTCTCAAAATCTCACTAACAGACATGTCAACCGCCAACTGTGAATGTTGTTCCACTTCTCCCCACTGGGAGAAATTCCTTGCTTTTATATTTGTACATATACCCATAATCCTTTTGCATCTTCCTGTGATCCCATAATGCATTGGATTTTTTAGTGTATGAAAATGTAATGCAAGTCCCCCCTCATTCTTTTACATTATTTGGCCAAGAACGAATTACGGTAGAGCAGTAAGTGCTTTTTCTTTCTCCTTCATTTTAACTGCAGTAGCGTTACATGCTAAGCAAATAAGGGCTCTTTTTTTTTTTTTTTTTTGCAGGGACAAGGCAAGTTGCAAACAGTTGTACTCGTCCCAGGTTGTATTTCATGTCTGCCACAGACAAATTTCTCCACATTAATCCTATTAATGCTTGATATTGGGCACTTTGCAATAAAAATCTGTTTGCCAAAATATCTTATCAGTAAACCAATGAAACAGCAATCTTGGTAGTAAGCATTTCCAAGCAAATCTGTCTACTAGGGTGGCTAGCCAATCTCTATTGTAGATGCCTACTCAGGTATATTTATGTTTGTTCAGTACCCATAGACCTCACCTGTGTGTTTTTTTTTTTTGTTTTTTTTTCTGCAACTATGCTGTGCAAACCTTAGTTAACAGTATACGTGCACGCACATTGCTGAGCCAAACATTACCACCACCTAGCTGATAAAGTGTTGGCTCTCCATGTTTTCATCAAATAGTCTATTTCACTCATTTGTGCATGGAGATTTTCTGGTTTTTAATGATATTGAAATTAGCAAAAAAGTGACAGACTCATGAATGCCAGAACCCAGTGGTGCCTCCATACCATCATACTGCCTACTCAATCAGTCATGAGCTCCCACCTCAATATTGCTATAATACAACATCTGGCTGATGAGTCTAGCCAATGTCCTGACCTTTGATCAATTCTGCCCACGTTGTGTTGTTTATCTCGAACCGGCCAAAGAAGGGTCGCCTGTTATCACCCGACTAGGTTAGCACAGATATGCGAGGGAATTGTATATAGTGAAAACAAAATTTAATACTGCAACACCACAGTGTAGATTTATATATATCGAATAGATACGAGATTACAAGCAAGTCAAAGCGAAGTGAAGTAAAAAAAAAACAAAAAACAAATATCAGTTGGCTGGTATTTCAGAAGCACACTAATATTTATGATCTATTATCACCATGGGACAATGGTTTGCTCAATTTACAGTTTGCTGAATTTGGACTGACGGTCTCTTGCATTATCTCTGGTAGCAGACTATTTCATTTTAAACGTATCAGTCTATCGCTGGTCCCCATCTCTCTTAATTTTGTTTTCCACTCAGTTTTAAGCACAAAAAACCGGGGAGTTGCAGGTGGGCATGGGATTTCTATTTCCCATTTTTTATATATGAGTTATCATCTCGACATGTAAGTAATATCATTTAACCATTTCAAGTGAGTCCTCTGCTCTTCCAATAGAAGGGGAGAAAACTCACTCTCTGCTATTATCTGCATGTTCCTACTAGCAGTTCAGGTAGTCCATAAACAGGAAATCTTCAAGGTCGAATTTTGACCTAGGGTCACAAATTGTCAAAACCCAATGACAATCTAGCTTAGATAAATTCACTTACTTCTCCTGACAAATGCAATTTGCACTCTTTGTATCTTTAATCTGTATTTTCGAAAATAATTGTATTCTCCAATTTTTAGAGAAATCTCTTTTAATTTTAAAGAAAAGATCTCAGAACCACATTTTTGATGGTCTTTTCAAAAAAATTCTAAATCTCCTTAACATTTTTTCATCTTATGTACAAGGTTATGTCTTTTCATCATCTGGCTTTTACTGTTTTTTTTTGTTTTTTTTCCTTTTGGCTTTTTCTTTGGTTTTATTTTGTTTTTACTAACTCTGTTTTTTCTCTAGTCTTTTCTGTCTCCCACCTCCTGACATTTTCTGTTTTTTTTTTTTTGTTTTTTTCTGTTTTCCTTTTTGGCCTTCTCTTTTCCCCTCTCTCTGGCCTTTTCTGTTTTTTAATTTTTTTTTCTGTTCCCCTCTCCCTGACCTTTTCTAGCACCCCCCCCCCCGGCCTTTTCTGATTTTTTTCTTTTCTTTTGGCCTTTTCTGTTTTCACCCCCCCAGCCTTTTCTGACCGATCCCCCCCAAGCCTTTTTCATTGGCCTTTTACTGTTTGTTTCCCTACTTTGGCTTTTACTATTTGTTTTTTCTCTTCTGTTTTCACAATTTTTTATTTTTCTGCTTTTCTGTTTGTTTTTTTCTTCTTTTTTTTTTACTCCCCTCCTTTTTTTTTTTTTTTTAATCTATTTTTCTTGTTTTAGGGTTTTTCTTTTAGCATTTTGAGTTGTTTTTTTTTTTTTTCTTTAGGTTGTTTTTCTTTGTTACTTTGAAATTTGGAATGTTAGCTTTTTTTTTCTCTTAAGCTAGAAAAACATTGTTGTTTGTTGAACTCGGGCTGTCTAGAGAGGAAGGTTTCAATTATAGACATTCTCGTTTACCTGTTTTCTCATTTTGTCTTTTCTTCACACTTCTCCACTTCAAAAGAAAAGTTATTGCATAAAGACAGTTTTCCAACAACCAGTATTTTTAAATGTTTTTGATTTTTCTCAGATCATCTCTGAATTTTGCTCATTTGATAGCTTAGCAATCATCAACTTTCTCGCCCATAAAATATGACCTACATTCACTTTGCACTTTTCCAAGTAAAGAAGAAAAAAGTTTATTGGTGCATTAAAACAGAAAAAAAAAAGACTGTACACTCATACTAAGAAATGCCGTCTTTTTTAATGATAATCTGCATGTTGTTCTCTCTCAAATAATACAAAAAAAAACTAGTGTTACTTTATCCTTTTATTCCCCCCCCCCCCCCACTCCACTAAAAACAAAAGATGTAAAGAGAAGTACTTTTTACCTGTACTTCTCAGGGTCAAGATTAATTTAAAAACTAGAAAGCAATTTTTCATTTTAAAAAAAAAATCATATATTAAAAAAAAACATTTTTGTTTGACCGTCTCAGAATATCAACCGGCTTTTGGAGTGTGTTTGTATTATAATTACTTTCAGTTCAACAAACTAACCTTGACCTTCTTGGTTTATGGCCAGATACCCTTTGGGTAGTGGTTGATGGTTGGTTGTTTTTATTTTTAGTGGTATATGAACTTCTACTGATTATTTAATTATGAAATCTAAATGTTTTGTATGCAATTTTTTTTTTTTTTTAGATACTAATGGTCAAAGTGATACAAGTCTTACTAATTAACCCAGTGGTTGTCAACTGCTGTACCATAACACACTTAGTGTGTTGGGAATTATTGTCATGGTATAATACATTTGTGTGTGTGTGGGGGGGGAGTAGTAATGGTACAGCATTTAGTATTTGAATAAATATTAAACTTTTTCTCAAGTAAGTTTTTTCTCTATTCTTTGAATATTTTACCTTTTAATGCTTTGTTTTATATTAGTTTTTTAAAAGTATTTTTTGAAATAGTTGAATAAAAAGTTTCTTACTTGGTGAATAATTTTTTTTCTTTTTTAATTCATGCTTTTATTTAATAACATTTAAACATAGATCCTTTAAAAACTTTGCTAATTGTGCCATGATATTTTCTCTTGCTCTTGGGTGTGCTGTTGCTTAAAAAAATTGAGAAACACTGAATTAACCCATATCTAGAGGGGGGAAAAGAGATGGATTCATATCTTACAGTACCTGGAATTATTTCCAAGCAGTCACCCATGTAGGTACTGCCCAGCTTTGATATTGCTCAACTTCAGTGATCATACATCACGATGTTGTCCATAAGGCTTGGGGGTGATGCTTAACACATATGTGCTCACACACCCACGTGCATATAAGTGGAAAAGTTGCTTCAAATTTTCAAAAAGCTACAAGAACGTTGATTTGCCCACAGTAGTCAGTTATATAAACGTATTTTTAAGATCTGCAATATTCATTTCTCTCACTTTCTTCCTCTTCCTCTCTCTTCCTCCTCCTCACTTATTGTCTTGCCTGTTATCCGTGTCCCTATTTTTGATTCTCCACCCACACTCTATATCCATCTACCCTCAGCTTAGAATTTTCACGGCATCTATTTTCATTCTCTGAAATTTTATTCTTTTTTTTTCTCATTCTCTTTTTCCGCTGTTCATCAAATACAATTCCTGTGACATTTAAACCTACAAATCAAGTTGTTTAAATTTACTTTCCAGTATGTGTTATTAATGATTATTTTTATCCACACTAATGACCGCTTGTTATATAAAAAAGATCCCCCCCACTCTGTAAATTCTGTGATGCATTTGGACAGAGAAAAAAAAAATCTAATCTAAACTTATTTATAAATGGAACTTTGTTTGTGTGTGTGTCTGTGTATGTGTGTGTGTCCATTACCTATAGACTCCGAAACAGCTAAACCTATTTTCTTGAAAATTTACACAGTTGTACTATAAGCGTCTGCAAGTGTTCTTAGCTAGGTTTTGTGTCGAGATACTCTCGATAAATATTGAAAACCTACAATCGAAAAAACTGAGTTATAGAAGGAGTGGTCCAATTTTGATCAAATTTGATACACTCATAGACAAAGACATAAGAAACGATATTCAGAAGTTTCAAGGTTGCAGTTCTTACAATAGTGCAGAAAATCGATTTATATATATATATATATATATATATATATATATATAAGGCAAGATGTTTGTGTGTGTTTGTCTGTATGTTCTTTATACAAATCCATAATTTTTATTCGATTCTCACCAAACTTCACACAAATATTCTTTTGGCTGAGTCTTAGCTCCAGGACCATGGATTAGTTTTAAAGCTTTTATTACACCCGAGCAATGGCGGGCTATACTGCTAGTGTTTCAATAAATGAAACTGTAGTTTCTACAGTTTTCAAGAAGCCAGTTCTTTTCACCTCACTCATTTTCAGTTTTCTGACAATATTTTAACAGCTTCAAAAATTGTCTTCATTTGTGTCTAAATACAGGCTGTAGCAATCATATTTCTAGTTTGTGGAATGTTTGTACTTAAGTTTTATTTATCGTTAAGATTATTAAACAGGCTCCAATGTAAAAAGATCTGAAAATACTCTCCCCCATCCTACACTTAAATTCAATTCAGGAAATCTAAAAAAAAAAAAAAGAAAAAAGTACCAAGATTCTGTATAAATCAACATGTACATGATACCATGTGAGTTTCCAATAGGAGGTTAGCATGATTTCAGAATAGATATGTGTATGCCAGAAAAGAAACGGAACCATCTGTATGTCTCCACCATTTGTCCTTGCTTTGAACATGACTGCCACATCTGATCTGGTTCTACTGATTAGAGATTATTGATAAATTCCAAAGAAGAATCTGCAATGTCATTGGTCTTGAACTAGCATCTGTTTGGTTCCCATTGTTGTAACATGCATTCCCTGTGCCTGTTCTATAAATACTTTCATGGTAATTGTTCTGATAAACTTTCCTCTATGGTACCTTAAGTTTGGTATTAGATTGACAGCAAGGTCTCATCTCTTTACAGTTGAAATAGAACTCATGGTTACATCTCTCTCTGTTGAGTTTCTTTTTTCATACTTCACATTTGTGGAACTCTTGACTATTTGCTTTCCAGTTAACTTTGATCATCTATCTAAACTTATTTATAATTGGAACTTTGTGTGTCTGTTACCTATAGACTCCGAAACCGATTTTCTTGAAAATTTACACAGTTGTACTATAAGCGTCCGTGAGTGTTCTTAGCTAGGTTTTGTGTCGAGGTACCCCCGATAAATATCAAATAAAAAAAATCGGGTTAGAGAAGGAGTGGTCCGATTTTAATCAAATTTGCAGTTTTTACAATAGTGCAGAAAATTTGATATCGATACCAAGAAATCAAAATTTGACTTACATCCATTCATTTTTCTTTCAGTCTACGGTTTCGCTTTAACTGGAAACAACTATTGCTTTTTAGTCTTTCATGCTATTCAGTCAGTTAAATGCCATACGTGATACACGCTTGGGCGATCATGTCTCGAAAAAGACATGACTGACTGAGCAGAAGTTTATCCCGCAGTAGGTTGCCATTGCTTTCTGCGGTAGACTGGTTGCCAACCAAGGCTATAGAACCCAATCTGTCCTGCTATTTAACCCATAACTGGAAGGAAGAGACAGATTAATACCTTTCACAAGGGTATTTGCATGTAAGTGAATACAATGGATTCAACTGGAATTCGAACTCAGCTCCCCGGTTTCTCGTTCCAAGCTGATATTCACTGTACCACAACGCACATTCATGCTATTAGGATCACCATAAAAAAAGAGTCAAAAGTTACCTCCCCTGGACCATTCAAGGGAGTCCGTTCCCCAGCTAACAGGTGCATGCTGGAAGACAAGGGGAAGGGACTTCCAGTAGAGGCGAGCAAACATGGCAGGCTGAGGTTTGCCACGCTCTCTATAAACACACATTTGTTCAACATCCACAACTGTACATTGTACTCATGTTTCCACAATAATAAATTCCCTGGTTATTTCCAGTACTCGACGAGCGTGTCATTTTTCCATAACCGTTTTATTTTGTCATGTTAAAAGCATAACACATGCCAACGTCCAAAGAGTCTGAGCTCCAGGACCATGGATTAGTTTTAAAGCTTTCATTACACCCGAGCAACACCAGGCTATACTGCTAGTCCAAATTCAAATGCAATGTTGTTTGTAATCTTTCTTAATTCGTGTTCTTTTATTCTTTTCTCATCTTTTTTATTTTAGTCACTAACACAGCAGTCGCCAGCCTTTTGCTAACTATGTGTGAACTTGGCCTATAAAATCATTCAGTGTGCCAACAGTATACGTGTTTTTATCATGTCTACAAAAAGATCTAGAAGTGTTTGTTTTGTTCAGTGCATGAGAAGAGGTGAGAGTTGTGGTGGGACAACTTGTAGTTGCTTCACTTCAACACGTCACCGTGATTCATAATGCCCCAAGCATCCAGCAGTTTCTTACCAAATGAACATCGCCATGCTGGGGCAATCTTTCTACTTGCCTGGACTGGCTCCATGTGATTTTCTTTCCTTTCTCTGAGCTGAACAGAGGACCATGCCTACAAAGCTGTGAAGAATTCTCTCAGGATCTCAGGTTGAAATCACTGGAAAATGCAAAAACTTAAGGAATCAGTGTATATGCTACAAAAATCTAAGCTGGCCAATCATTGACATGAATAAAATATGGGAACCAGTGACACAGATAGCTAGAGGAAAACAATAATAAAAAAAATACAAAATTGTAATATGAGGTCTGTTAAAAAATTGTTACTGAGATATTTGTCAGTCCCAAAAATTCACTCCCTGGGGCACATGGCCTAGTGGATATTGACATAAAAAGTTGTGAGCTTAATACCTGGCCTCAGCAGAAGGGAGCAAAAGTTCAGTGATTAAAAAGAATTAACTGAAAATTGAGATATTGAGAAAAGTTATGGAACTAGAACAATCTACCTCCATGAAGTAAGAGTTCAGTGTGAAATTCCATCGTATATCATATGAAGAATGTCAGTGTACAATGGCCAAAATGTTGTGAAAATAACAATAATAAGGACAACAGTCCAAACAATGTAAATAGTGTAATTCTTTTTTGTAGTCATTTCACCCCAAGCAAGGCAGTACTGCTACTAGTGTGCTGGGGGTTACAGTGAGAGGGGAGTGAAAAGAAAAAGGAATAATGAACAGGGAGGTGTTGAAGAAAGGATAAGAAAAAGACGGGAATCAAGGAGATAGAAGACTGCAATTGACGTTTCACTTTTGGAGATTGTAGTTATCAGGGGAGCAAGTAGATGGAAGGGGAGCTCCACAGATGGGAAGTGTGAGAAAAGAAGCTGATGAAGTAGAAGTGGTGGTTACCATTTGACTGTTTTGATGGTAAAAAGGGTGGAAACTAATTGTGAATCTAGTGGCACAAGTAAATTACTGTAGTCAGGTCATTAGGGAGAGAAGCTTGTCAGAGCAGAAGCCATGAAAATATTTGTAGAAAAGACAGAGGAAAGCCACATCTCGTCTGTGAGAAAGTGACTGAAATCAAGCTGTCCAATTGGGATCGACTACATTGCAGATCCTCCTCTGGATCTTGTCGAGAACCTCGAGATGAATAGCAAGAGCACCCAACCAGATATGGCAACAGTATTCAATGCACAGACGAATGGTAGATTTATAAATGTGCAAGATGGATTCTGATGAGAAAAACTTCCTGGCCCAAACTTCTTAGTTGTAGATGTAGCTATTGATTCAATATAGTTGTTCTACATCAGGTTGGCTGAGGGAGTGAGGGCAAGGAGACACAGTGTATTATTTTCTAGGGGAATAGCATGATCCATACTGATGAAAGGTTGGAAAGTTTCTCTATAGTGGTCAAAGGAGAGCAGCTTAGTTTTGGAAGCCTTGGCAGATTTCTTATTGAGTTGGGAGTAAATGGTGGCGTCATCTTCATAGATCCCTACTTGGGAACTGATTACATTAGGAAGATCATTGATGAAGATCAGAAAAAGCGTAGGACCTAGGATAGATCCTGAGGGGTGTCCATGTTCATATGAAAGGACCTTCATTATGCGATTTGATAGGAATGATTGGCTTAAATTAAATAAATTGTCCAGTTATACTGTAGCCCTGTAGCTTGTGCAGAAGGCCAGCATGCCAAACATTTCTCAAATATCAAGGGCAACAGCTTTAGTTTTGCTGTTACTATCAAGAGCCTAGTTTTTATATATATATATATATATATATATATCTTCAAACAAGATAGACGTCATAATTATCTGAACCTGAGGAACCTTTCGACCAACACTCTTTAAGGGCTACGTTGGCTTCATTACACAGGGTCAATAAAGGACAAAAAACAAGGGATTACTTACAAAACTGGGGGCAGATGGAATTCGTTTAAAAATAAACTTTAATCAGTAAATAGTAAAATGTAAGGGGGGTGTAAACATACAATTCCACAAGAGTGAATAAATAAAAAAGAAAAATTGTTACACTCACAAACCCTCCAGTAATTGTAATGAGCGAATGAATCGCTCTTTCTGCCTGCATAGGCTCGACTGTTGGAGTTTTAGGCAAATAATCTCCAAAACACGAAGATGATGGGCCAAACGAGCACTGTGAAGAACAGTAAACCAATTATCCTCATATGAAGAGGCACATGCCTGGCTGTCCAGCAGGTGTTGGCCTATGGCTGAATCCAGAACAGCTTGGATTCTTCTTATTGGTCTAAGAAGGCCACCCGAACATATATTTGCGAGGATGTGCTGTGCAACCTGCGTCTCCAACCTCAGATTGGTTCGTCCTATATATACCACATTGCAGTGGCATTTAAATCTATAAACAACAGAACTTTTACGAAAATAGGACACCCAATCTTTACTAAAGGAAGGAAACAGGTCTTGTCTGAAAAACGTGTAATTTATTCATATATATATATATATATATATATATGTGAATATAGTTTTAAGGTGTGCTATATTTATAGGTTAAAGTGCTCAGTATCAGAGTTAGTGCATATGTAAATATAAGAGTGAATTGCGCTTAGCATGAAACAGTCTGTCACCCGAGTGTTGACTTCAATGTTCACTCTTTTTTATATATATATATATATATATATATATATTCGGTGATGGTTGTTAGCACATCAGTGATAGATCTCGGGAAGAGGAAGCCATACTGCTTGTCAGAGAATATGTTGTGGGATGTGAGATGAACCATTTCAGCATTGATTCAGCCTTAACCATTTTGTTAAAAATCAGTAACCGGTTTCATAGAACGATAATCAGATCCTCATCTTTGTTGTTTTACTCACAACACTTCAGTTTATTTCAAGCTTTCCACTCTATTGTCTGAATCTCCAAGGTGTATTGTTGTCATTACAGATTGGTATCTTAATCTTGGTTTGTTTTTTCACTCCTGTACTCTTTTATAGTATTCTCAAATTCTAAAAAGAGGCATTGTAATTTGTGACTCCAACCATGGAGCAGTAGTTAGCAAACTAATCTGTAAAGTTATTATTACTGGGGTGTGCTTCATGCATTTCATTTTGTGCTAAACCAAATTATGAGAATATTTATAAAACAAATAGCAGTTTAGCCTGGTTTCACTTGGGTCGTTTAAGGAATAAGAATAAAAAACATATGATGAATTTATATAGCAAATAAATGTTCATCCTCGTCACTTTTATAGATATAGAGTAAACTAGCAGTTTAGCCCAGTTTCACTCGGGTAGTTTAAGGAATCATAAGAATAAAAAAACATGATGAATTTACATAGCAAATAAATGTCCATCCTCGTCACTTTTATAGATATAGACTAGCAGATTAGCTAGATATTCTATGTATTAAACAAGTATCTCCATCTTTGTTATATTGGCACTTTGGTTGTTGTGGTCTCCAACTTTCTCATTTGTTTATTGCCTCTGGATGACTGTAGGGTTTCTTTTCTTTCCTTTTTATCTTTTCAACCAAAACACAAGTTCATGGTACCAAATATCCCCCCAAAAACACACAGGAAATATCCACAAAAAGCAAACAAACAAACAAATCTATTCTGTTGGCATTCATACAGACTCTCTAGCAAGAGTGATGCCTTTACAACCCCAAATTGTTACTTTCTGTATTTATTTTTTTCTCACAAAATAAGTTTCGGGAAAAATTGAAGAAAGTTTCTTTTTTTTTTAAATATAGGATTTTGCCTTAATGAACCTTATAATACAAGAGCATATTAGATTTGGGTTTCTCCCTAATGTTATAATTCACATTTAATGAAAAAAGGATTTTATTTAAATTAGTTCTGAAAAAATTCAACTGAAAACAAATACTGGGGTGGGGGGTTTAGAAATATATATTATCCTATGTCTAAAGCCTGACTTGCAAGTTCTATTAATACCTGATAAATATTTACATATATTGATGTGTACCTGTATGTGTAAGCTTGCATACTTATATATATATATATATATATATATTTTACTCTTGTTATTAAAAAGCGATGACCTAAGATTTACTCCCATGAACATTGAGTGAACTTAAATTCAAATCTATTAAACATAAACAATCAGTTTGTAATATACACCTGATGATTGCATAACACATGAAACTCCATGTTGTGCCATTGATGTAGGACAACGTATATTTAATATTTAAGCATATAATGGTATGCATCCCTCATTGATATCATGACTTGGTATTTCATGCACAATAGAATCTTACATTGGAAAGGTGATAGTTGTAATTAATGCCTTGTTGAAAAATCTTAAAATGCTAAAAATAACCCTAGATTATTAAACAAGAGAAATGGTGGTTAAATGTGAGCATAAAAATAAATATCTGGTGAAATTTGTTGACAGATGAAATTTTATTGTAAAACATATCTCTTTAGTTTATTTATTTATTTTTTTCTTAATTTTAATATTTATTCATTTGTTGTTGTTGTTGTTGTTTAACCTAAAAAAATTCCTTTGTTTAATATAAATTTAATCATATTATATATATATATATATATATATATATATATATATATATATATAATATGATATAGGTATAGATGTCCAATCTGTAAATAAACGGTGAGGATAATGCAACACGATCAACTTATTCCGGCAAATTTTTTTGTACCAAATGAAAGGAATATTGTGTGGTCTGATGAAATGAGCTAATTAAGCTCATTGAAATGAATTATAATGTATAACCAATTTAAATGACGTGTTGAGTTTTCCTTTATATATATATATATATATATATATATATGTGTGTGTGTGTGTGTGTGTGCTTTTCATTTTAAATGCCAAATGTGTTTTGAAAATATAAAACTATAATCCTTGTATAATGTATGGACTGCACCAACATTGCATTAACCAGGCATTTTAATCAAATTTAAATTATGTAATGGTCAGTCTAGACTTGGTACCTGAAGATTGTGTTGTGCACAAAACTCATGCTATCGGTGTGTGTGATATATATACTGAAACCATTTATTTTAGCTTCCCAGGTGCTGTATTTCAATATTACAAGATGATAGTCTTTAGGATAGACTTTTATTCCATGATAGTTGTTATTAGGTATGGAGGGAATTATTAATCAGTAATTTTCTTTTTTTTTCTTTCAAGGATATTAATGATGGCCGCTGATGAAGAAATACTATTTGAGAATATTTACGAATTACTTGAAGTAATTGGCAAGTAAGTAATTACCAAATATTGGCATCCCTGTTGTTTGAGATTTTTGTTTGTTGTTGAGTTTTTTGTTTTTGTTAATTTCTTTAAAAGTTGGAAGCAAAACATTAAAAAAAAAATTTATGTATGACAACTTTGATACCCTCTTTCATCTCCATCCCAAATTGCAGTTGTATATATTATTACCTAAAAGCTGGACATTTTTATCAATATAAATTTGATCAAGAAAAGCATTTGATATCTCAATATTGTGCATCCATAGCATTCGTGAGACTGAGTTGCAAACATTAATTAACATACATAATAATTATCAATGTGTATTTATTTATATTTCATTTTCAGATACAGTCACTTTCTCACCGGCACAATGTAGCTTCCCTGTGTTTCTTCTACAAATACTTTCACAGCTTCTGCTCTGATGAACTTAGCTCACTGGTGCCTCCTATGCATAAATTTACTTGAGCCGCAAGTTGCAAACATTAACATACATAATAATTATCAATGTGTATTTATTTATATGTTCTGTTTTATTTGTAGTGAAAAGGAAAATAAATCAATTTAAGTTAGTAAATGTATGAGTGTTTACTTCTTTTTAGTCATTTTAATAATCTATACAAATAAAAATTAACCTAAAAGACAAAATTACTTAAGCAAAATGAGCTCTTTAAATACTCAGTTCTTTTACTCTTACATTTCCTAGATTGCAGTCTTATTTGTTCAAGCCTTTCCTGTGAGGTACTCAGATACCTTTTTTTATTAAATGATAGTATTGCCACAACTTGGTCTTGAAAAAGGCTTTGTCATTGCTTTTGTTTATTTTGTTGCTAATCTATTTCTTCCATAGGATATTTCTATTTCATTTTTCTATTAAACATACTAAATTTTTAACATGAAAAGATATTGTGCAAAAAAACAACTTCTATAATACCAGGAGTAATCAATGAATCCTCAATACAACTGAACATCTAAAAAAATGTAAAGGAAACAAATTAAACAAATGGTTTATTAGCCACTATTTTAGTTGTCAATTATTTATCTCTGCTTTATTGAATCCCAATAGAATGTTTCAAGACTTTGTTTCATTGCATCTCACTATGAAAACTTTCTAACAAATGCTTTCATTTGGGATGACATGAGTACACTTTAATAATTATGAAGTGATTCTCCTCAGCTGCATTGTAAATTCAATTTTTTTTCTCCTCCCCAATAGAAGAAATACAACTGTATTAAGGATGTCTTTTATCTAATTCCTTTGGTTGGAAATATTTGAGCAGTGGGAAATGGAAACATGCTGTTTGTGAAATATCTGGAGAATTTCTCAAACAATCTTTGATATTTTGAAGTTGATTTAATTAAATATTTCAATTAGCATTTACAGAGGATCAAAATGGTTAACAATGGTTCGTGAGATCAGCTGGAACCTTTATGATTTGAAAATAATGCACTGGGCAGCAAGCAAATACTAAGTGTAGTATCTGTGTTCTCTGTAAAAAGATTTGTTATATCAGTGTTACACTATATAATGGTGTGCGTTGTGGTCCAGTGGATATCGACACAGAACAAGATATCGGAGAGCCGAGTTCAAATACCAGTTGAATTCGTTGCAATCATATATGCGCAAATACCCTTGGGAAAGGTATTAATCTGTCTCTTCCCTATGGGTCAAATAACAGGACTGATTGGGTTCTATAGCCTTGGCTGGCAACCAGTCTACTGCAGAAAGCAATGGCAACCTACTGCAGGATAATCTTCTGCCCAGTCAGTCATGTCTCTTTCGAGACATGATCGCCCAAGTGTGTATCACGTATGGCACTTAACTGACTGAATGTTGTGTCGTAGCTTGTACCATGTGACATCCGGTCGCCCGGATGTATAAAAGACAATGTCCCTTTAGCATGGGAAGTTGTCATTATCATGGATTTTGTGAAGTAACACCTACTACTCTGAGAGACTGTAAATATTGCATATATCTCTTGGTTGTACCACTCTGTGAATAAAGTAGTTTATCTACGTTTCACTGTGTATCTCTTCATTCCACAATACAACACTTACTTTTTGAACTTTTTGCCTTATTACTGTTGTTTTGCCTACTTTTGTCTTGTATACGTTTGAACAATGAGAAGAACTCATGTCCATCCACCAGTAAGACATGTTTTGAGGTACCTAAGTCCTCACCAACACAACAAAAAAGTACGGGCAAATGAAAACGTATCCCGCAGGCATAAAAACTTTGAGGCAGGTATATGTTGTCATGGCTCATACCATGTGACATCCAGTCGTCCGGATGTATAAAAGACAATGTGCGATTAGCACAGGGAGTTGTCATTATCACAGAATTTGTGAAGTAACACCTACCACTGCGATAGACTAAATATTGTATATATCTCTTGGTTGCACCACTCTGGGAATAAAGTGGTTTATCTACATTTCACTGTGTATCTCTTTATTCCACAATATAACAATTTTTGTTTTATATATATATATATATATATATATATATATATATATATAAGTTCTAAATTATGGTGGTTTTCAATTATTTAAAAAATAAACAATGTATATTTATAGCTCCTAATGAAACTGGTTAATATCCAGTGTCGAAAATGTGAATTGCAAAATGATTTTGTATTGACTCAGTCTCAATAAACCTGAGACCAAATGAATTTTCAAGAAGTCAAAAGGTTTGTGTCTACATGAAGGACTGGCAGGCAGCCAAGTTCGTTGTGTGTAAGAAAACTGATTAGTTTTGCGATGTTTAACAGAATGGATGATTTTGTTTTCTGGAAATTCTCTTGTTAAAAGAATTGAGTTGACAATTACAAAGAGAAACTGAAATAAAAAACAGTTTGTGCAGAAATAAAGGGATATAACTCTTTCTGGCACTTATGCTTAAATGTATGTATGACTTGAAGTGGATGTAGGGTTGCCAAATATATACATGGAAGTGCACACTACGTGAACGTATTGATAAACATAGATGCAAGGAAGTACTGCAAAGTTTTTGGTCAAATTCAGTTTCCAAAATCAGACCAAACCTCAAAAATTTGTTTTGAATTCCATCTTGAACAAGCTGAGAACCTATCTCCACCCATTCAGACATTTTTGTATAATAAATAAGGACTCTGACTGCCTCAAAAACCAGGAGTAAAAAATTAGAGCAACTAAAAGAAAAGAGAAAAGTAGAAAAAAAACCCAAAAAAAACAAGGGGTGAATGTAAAGTGAAGCAAAAATGACACAAAGGAACAATAACCATGCCATTTAACATGTATGGACATGCATACATACATACATATATATATATATATATATATATATATATGTATACATACATTTATATAAATTTGTACACTACTTTAAAAACAAAAAGTTTATTAACAGTCACAAGAGCCTCTTCGTCCAACATTTCATCAGGAGAAAATCGTTGGAAAAATTGAATTAAACAAAAAAAAAAAACAGCAACAAAACTGAAGAGCTAAAAAGAAAAAGGGAAACATGCTAAAATAAATATGCATATAAAATATATATATATATAGGGAAGGAGAAATCGCGTGTAAATAATTAGCAAGGGACAGTTAAAAAAAATATCCCCCAACAAATGAAGAGACTTCACAAAATCCTTCTACCGGCAAAGAGAAGGCTTCTGTAATGATATGCAGACTGATTCCAAAGTCTTTAATTGATTATTGGAACCAACTACATGTAAAATTTTGAACCACTCTTATATTAGATAATATATATATATATATGCAAGCATATGTACTATAGAAAAATAAAACTTACACCAATAAAAAGTGTGTATGTGTGTATATATATATATATATATATATATACAAGCACACATACTATGGAAAAATAAAATGTACACCAATGAAAAGTATATATATATATATATATATATATATATATATATATACTTACTTATCTCAAAGAAAATTCTAGAAATATAATCAGTGAATTGCTGATATCCCCCAATGAGTGGACAGTGATTTCTGGAGGGTTCATCTACAAATCTCTGGAGTCAGGATACTGAAGGTCATGTCAATCAGCTGATAAACTTTTTACTTATAGTAACACAAACATTTTTCATTGAATAATAATGACATATTGCGACTATTTTTATAATAATCCTTTCTAGTTCTTTAATCAGTTTCTTCATGTTAAGACGAAATTCCTCAAGGAATTAGTAGATAGGATTATTACAGAAATAAAAATAACATGTCTGTATTACTTAATTAAACATGTTTGCCTGAAGATATGCTTCCAACATGCACATATATATGTATATGCCTGCATGGAGAGAATGAGACAAAGTGAGGAAGTTTGAAAATTACGCGTTTCACCAATTTGATGTGTATGTTAGGTACAGCTTCTTCGGTGTGTAAGGAAATTGCATTGTTGGGATATCTTTGGATTTATTTGCCCACTAATCCTCAATAATTCTAGGCACATTTTCAGATGTTCTAGTTGCCAGAAGATCACGAGCATATGAAACACTTGGTTAGTGTAGAAGTCAAATAACTTACCTTTCAACATGGCTGCCTCCTTTTGTCTCCCTGCAGGAAGGTGTCTATTCAAAAGTGTAGATATTGTGCTCAATATTTATGGAGCTCAATATACACACTGAAATTGTCAGCCAATCAATACTTATAGAATGGACTTGCTTGTAACAGAATGGAATCTCCCAGGTTATTATTTAAACCACCTACCAATTTGCCCTGAGGTTTTTTGGTCATTCAAACCCAACTTCTATTCTAATTGATTACTGGCTGGTTGTTCTAGAAGACTTTTACAGTTAGTGACTCAAGTTGTCCTTTGTTGAATATATGAATTACCCACGAGTGGATGGAAAATAGACTATTATTTTTTCTTTTTTCTTTGTTTTTTTCTTTTAATCGTATCACCCCAAGCAAGGCGAAAATGCCACTGATGCGCAGGGGGCTACATAAGAATGAAAAGATTGGAAAAGAGAAAAACCGGAAACCACAACCTAAACAGGAAACAAGGGATGAGCTTCTTCACCTGTTCAATAGACGTGGGTGGAGTGTGAACCGGGCGATAGTTTAGACTATATTTCCAAATAGGTTTCTATACCAGATGACTCCTACTTTGTTGCATTCATATGGTGTGCCTGCATTATTCCTCTGATCATGTCCTGGTATATGCATGAAACTTATAATGGTTGGTCAGTAAAACCCTTTTAGAGAATATATATATATATATATATATATATATATATATATAAAAAGTTTGTTGGTATATTTTGTTCACAGTCTGAAGGAAATAGCAGTTAGAATGGAAGGGGTGATTTGTAGGCTTTAAAAAAATCATCATTTAAAATCTTAGCTCTTACATTGGTTGCTTTGAACACAAACCACTGCTGCTCGTGGGAATCTCTCAAATACTAAGCAGACCCTAAAAATATGGATGATGTATAAAATAAGGGATAAATTTTCAATGTAAGTCCCGATGCTTTTCCCCTTCAAATTTATCCAAAATAGCATTATCTCTGTGCAAATGTATATGCTGAACTCAAATCAATTGTTAGTTATTGAAGAAATTTACCTTTTTTTTATCTAAATATCCATAAAAAAATGAACTATATCTTGCACTTTTTCTCTCCCGTAACTCTTACGAAGTCATGTAATTAACTGCAGAATGACGTACTGCACATTTGAACGAATTTTGGCAGATTTTTGGTCGATTTTTCTTAATCGCCGGAAGTTTCAGTAAAGGAAGAAAATCGGCCAAAATTTGACAAAAAATTCTGCCTACATAGAATGTCATTCTGCAATTAATTACATGACTTTGTGAGAGTTACAGGAGAGAAAAAGTGCGAGATATAGATTTTTTTTTTTATGGACTTTCAAAGCAAAAAAGGTAAATTTCTACAATAACTAATTGTTGATTTTGAGTTCAGCATATACATTTGCACAGAAATAATGCTATTTTGGATAAATTTGAAGGGGGAAAAGCTGTCAGCACCTAAAACAAACATTTACCAAATAAGATATTGGAAGTTATTTTATTGTATGCAATGTATTTCTTGAAATTATGCCATGTTGTTGATGACTGCCTCACAAGATTATGAGTTATATTTAATAAAGGATTTAATGGGGTTTGATTTTTTTTTTTTTTCAAGATTTTTTTTTAAGTAAATTCTTTGAGTTATACCAATTTCTTGTGATTTCAAATTTTTTTTATAATCATTTCACCCCAAACAAGGCAGAACTGCCACTGGTGCACAGTGGGGTAGTCAGAGAAAAACAAGGTACAGGGAATGTTGAAGAAAAGATAAGAGATGGATGGGAATCAAGGAGATAAAAGATGTCAATTGATGTTGCATTTAATCTTTTGGAGATTGTAACTATCAAGGAAGTAAGCAAACAGTAAGGAGTGCAAGAAAAGTAGCTGTTAGAGTAGAAGAGGAAATTACATTTAACTAATTTTCTTCTTCATACTTTTTTTTTTTTTCCATTTCTGGAAAGAAAGACCAACTATCTTTTGTTGGTCTCTCTTCAAATATTAACTTTAATTTGGAATGGTTATAGAAAGAGTTTGCTTCATAAACAGGTTTTTCCAGTTTTTATTCAGAATGTTTTTGCTTTTGTCCTCGTGTCGCCTTTTGAGATATGGTTGCCTCAGTGGGCAAATCAAAATGGACAAATGAAATTGCTAATTGTAAATGTTGTCAATAAGTACAAGGATAGTAAATACTGGCAAAGTGATTTTAATAATGTATGCTATGATTGTATTTTATCTACGTACATGCACTTGAATTTTTGTAACACCTACAGAAACCTGCAACCACAATTATTTTTACACCTCATGCCTTACTTTGCATGCATAAAAAAAACAAAAACAATAACACCAAACTGCATGTGATTTTTTTTATTTATTTGAGAAGTTAATTTTCTGTTGGCCTTTGTGCACACAATTGTCATTTTGTTACATATAAAGCCAAGAGACTATTGAGCAAAAGCATTTGTTTCTATTAATTGAGTGTCACCAATTGGTTTGTGTATACAAAATAGATTGGCAAAATTTATACATTTTTTTTTTTATCAGTCAGTCATTTAAGTGCTTGTGGTGCATTGGATATCGGCTCGGAATGAGAAATCGGGGAGCCGAGTTCAAATTCCAGCCGAATTCATTGCATTCACTTACGCGCAAATGCCCTTGGGAAAGGTATTAATCCATCTATTCCTTCCAGTTATGTGTTAAATAGCAGGACAGATTGGGTTTTATAGCCTTGGTCGGCTACCTTTCTATCGCTGAAAGCAATGGCAACCTACTGCGGGATAATCTTCTGCCCAGTCAGTCAGGTCTCTTTCGAGACATGATCGCCCAAGCGTGTATCATGTATGGCACTTAACTGACTGAAGTGATCATCAGGAAGAGACAACTGAAGTTCCTGGGACATGCAATGAGGAAGGAGGGCTTGGAGAACCTGATACTGACTGGCCAGATAGAAGGAAAAAGAGACAGAGGAAGGCAGCGGATAACATATCTGCAGGGCCTGATCAGGTGGATGACTGAACGGGGGTTGCGAGGAGTAACAGAAGCAAGCATACTAAGAGCCACAAGAGTTAGGGAGATGTGGAGAGCCGTGATCGCCTACGTCCTGAAGGGACAGGGCACATAGAAGAAGAAGTGATACACACTTGGGTGATCATGTCTTGAAAGAGACATGACTGACTGGGCAGAAGATTTACTTGCAGTAGGTCGCCATTATTTTCTGTAGTCGACTGATTGTCAACCAAGGCTATAGAACCCAATCTATTCTGCTATTTAACCCATAGCTGGAGGGAGAAGACGTATTCATACCTTTCCCAATGGTATTTGTGTGTATGTGAATGCAATGAATTCAACTGGAATTTGAACTTGGCTCTTTGATTTCTTGTTCTAAGCAGATATCCACTGCACCACAACACACCCTACTTTCTTTATACTGTTAGCAATTTTTTTAATCATTTCACCCCAAGTAAAGCAACAATACCACTAGAACAGGGGTAGTTACTGAAAGCGAAAGACTAATGGAGGGGAGATTAAGGGAAAGATAAAAAGAAACAGGGTTCAAGAAGTCAGAAGACGGTAATTGACACTGCATTCAAATTTTTGAAGATTATATACCATTGTAAAGAACTTGCATAGATCTAAGAAGTGATCTGGTTTTTTGTTTAAAGATCAAATAAGTTTATTTGACCTTAACCTTTTAACACTTTAATTTCTCAAAAATTAAAAAAAAATACTTCTGAATTCAAACCAGCCTGGAAAATTTAGAGGGAGGGATTTGGAGGTAGTTAATAACTCAGTACTATCTGGTATCTCTTGTGAACTGCTTTCTATCTCCCAGAGGTCACACGCTTGTGTGCCCTGGGAGTGTAGGAGTAGGTTGGGTTATGGTTACTGTGGTCCAGCGCAGACAGTTGCTTAGGTTGTCATCATTGTTTTTCAGTGGACCCCTTTAACAAATTAATCTGTCTCAAAACATGTCTTTTGATTTCACTCTTACATACATACATACATACATACATACATACACTCAGTCAGTTAAGTGCCATACGTGATACACGCTTGGGCGATCATGTCTCGAAAGAGACATGACTGACTGGGCAGAAGATTATTCCGCAGCAGGTTGCCATTGCTTTCTGCGGTAGACTGGTTGCCGACCAAGGCTACAGAACCCAATCTGTCCTATTATTTAACCCATAACTGGAGGGAATAGACGTATTAATACCTTTCCCAAGGGTATTTGCACGTAAGTGAAAGCAATGAATTCAGCTGGAATTCGAACTCAGCTACCCGATTTCTCGTTCCGAGCCGATACCCACTGCGCCACAACACACATACACTACTGGCTATAATTATTAGGCCACCCCAGTTTTTTTTGTTTTTTTTTAAAGAAAATGATGTATTTCATACTATTTTTTAGTATTTATTGCTAAGTGAATAATTGTAAATGAAAATAGAATGGTTCTTTAATTTTTATTTATTAATTTTTAAATTTTTATTTATTTTTGTTCATGAGTGAGGAGAGTTTGGTGATGAGGTTACCTTGTCACCATGAAGAATCCAATTCTTTGTGCTCCACAGATCTGGTCACTTTTGCTAAACATCCTCTTTCAAACACTCAAAAACATTGCAGTTGAAGTTGCAGCTAATGGTCTGGCCCCAGGAGATGAATTCTCAATGCAGATGTCAAAAAAAAAATGATCAGGATGCTCTTGAATGACAAAAATCACAGGATGTGATTACAACAACAAATTTCAAAACTTGCAAAGTGAATACAGTGATTTCACTCAATGCACTGGTGCATATGGTCACTGCTTGCTCTCACTGCTGTGTGTGCAACTGTGTTGGTTGCCATCTGTTGGGACACTACACAACTAGTCCAGAAAGTTTTTGATGCCATCTATGCAAGTTTCATTAGTTACTCCATAGCTGGAGATACAGTTTTTTTTTTTTTTTTTTTTTTTTTTTTTTTTTTTACTGGTTTTACTGATAAAATTTATTTTGACAGGCAGGTTTTTTTTTTATCATAAAATGCTTGATGTTGGGGTGGAGATAGTGTTGATAAAAGCAAAGAGTTTATCTCTATAACTGAGCAAATTGATGCAGACTGTGAAGTTTCATGAGGATACCATTAAAATGTTCTCACTCATCAGCTGGTTTGCTGTTAAGTCCTGGTTTTTTTCTAGTTTTTATAGAGCAGGAGTGGTCTTATTTGTGATTAGTTAATTTTGTATTTTCTTTTCTTTTGCCTTTTTATTTTTATTGTGCAGGTGTTTGGTTTATTTTATTGCTTTTTTATTAATTATAACATTTTTGTGTGTGTGTGTGTGTGTGTATATTTATATACACACTTATGAGAGTGAGAGAGGACATTAATTTTAAAAAAATATTTTATGAAAGCCATTTGTGGATATTGTAGAGAAAGTTTTCATGAAACTCAACATTAGGTGTAGCAAATGCTAAAAGATTTTTTTTAATTTTCTTTTCGTTAAAAATATTGTCAAAAAAGAAATTGAAATATTTGTTAATTAAATTTTTATGTTTTTTTTTTTTACCAATTTCTATCTGCTTGAATGAAATTAGGACCATTTTTTTTTTTTTTAACTTATGATTAGAGCTGGGCTCCTTCATAAACTGGTGTACATGATTTATCAACTTCTGAAGTCAATTTACTTAATTCTGCAAGTTTTTTTATAGCTTATCAACCCTTCATGGGTTATTTAAAGCTGAAACATATTTCAGATCATAAGAAGTTGTTTTACAATACCTGGGTGTTGCTAAGTGATTTCTTATCTAAGTACTGGCCGAGCTCAATGTTGCTTAACTTTGATGACTGCACAAAAACTGGCTCACAATAAAAACTGGTTGCTCTTTGAAAAACTTTTTGTATGATTGTTCTTTTAGTAAAGTTTATTCAAACTAAAAATTGTTTGAAGAATTTTTTATATAGAGTTTATTGCTTTATTTTTATTTTTTGAGTTACAAGTGAAAATCTGCTGACATTTCCTTTTCCCTTGCGAGGAAGGAAGTTTGGAAACTTCTGAGATTTTTTAATTGATATATATCCACACTTTTGTTTCTCAAAATCTTGGATTTGATTGTGGAATTTCCTTGCTTCCCCGACAGCTACAATCTCCAAGAATTTAAATGTAAAGTCAATTGTCATCTATCTCAAGGATATTAATGATGGCCGCTGATGAAGAAATACTATTTGAGAATATTTACGAATTACTTGAAGTAATTGGCAAGTAAGTAATTACCAAATATTGGCATCCCTGTTGTTTGAGATTTTTGTTTGTTGTTGAGTTTTTTGTTTTTGTTAATTTCTTTAAAAGTTGGAAACAAAACATTAAAAAAAAAATTTATGTATGACAACTTTGATACCCTCTTTCATCTCCATCCCAAATTGCAGTTGTATATATTATTACCTAAAAGCTGGACATTTTTATCAATATAAATTTGATCAAGAAAAGCATTTGATATCTCAATATTGTGCATCCATAGCATTCGTGAGACTGAGTTGCAAACATTAATTAACATACATAATAATTATCAATGAGTATTTATTTATATTTCATTTTCAGATACAGTCACTTTCTCACCGGCACAATGTAGCTTCCCTGTGTCTCTTCTACAAATACTTTCACAGCTTTTACTCCGATGAACTTAGCTCACTAGTGCCTCCTATATATAAATTTACTCGAGCCACAAGATTAGCAACTAGGTCCCACCCTTTTGCTGTGAAACCAATAAATTGTAAATGCAAATTCTACTCTAGCAGCTTCTTTTGTAACACTTCCTGCCTGTGGGATTCCCTTCCATTTGCTTGCTTTCCCGATGGTTACAATCTCCAGGAATCTAAATGTAAAGTGTCAATAGTCATCTCCTATCTCACAAACCTGCATCCTCTCTCTCATGCTCCTTTCTCCGTCCACTCCACTCTCATCAATATTCTCATCCTTCTCTTACCCACTTCTTGACATCCCCTATAACCTGTCACTCTTTCTCATAATTTTCTTCCTATGTAACCCCCACTGTAACAAAACAGTGGCAGTAAAATGCTTTGCTTGAGGTGGTATGATTATAAAAAAGATGATCTCATGCCTAACAATTCAATCTTAGTCATTGAATTTTGTGGCTCTCTATGGCAGCGGTTTCCAAAACTTTATATTTTTTTTTTCTCTAGGCCAAATTTTCCTCATATCTCACCAGAATTTGTGATTAAAAAAAATTTAACAGAGGTCTAAAGGGAGATAACTTTAGATTCAAAAGCAGAACATTATTATTGATAACTCTCTCCTCATATTTGCAGACCCTGGTAACATTAATACTTGATATAATAAAAAATATCACAAAGATAAAATCATTCAATTATTATTTATTCCAATTTATACTGGGACACATTCATACTATTATAAATAATCTGTATAAAATTATTATAAATAATCTGTGATATATTAAATTTTGGAAATATTTTTTTAAAAAACCGTTTCTGAATCTTTGGCTTTTCAATCATTCTGCCTTACCTGTTATCCTCTTCTGTCGCACATATGAGGTGTGCATCATCACTTGGGAGCCACTTCTCTAGGGCATCACTAATGATTTATCTACATATTTGATTGTTAATCAAGAAGTATTCAGATCAATTCTGACATCTTGCATCAAAACATTATTAAAGGATTTTGTTATTTTTAAGATTTGATTGTATATTACAAAATATTCTAAACAGCTAAGTTTCCGAGCATGGTCAATGGTTTGAAGAATCTAATGTGACAAATTAAAATTACATATATTATTTAGATTTTTAGATTTTCTCTGAAGTTCCTGGGACATGCAATGAGGAAAGAGAGCTTGGAGAACCTGATACTAACAGGCCAGATAGATGGAAAAAAGAGACAAGGGGGAGCAGCGGATAACATATTTGAAGGACCTAATCAGGTGGATAACAGAACGAGTATTGCACGGTGTAACAGGAGAAGGCGTGCTCAGAGCCACCAAGAATAGGGAGATGTGGAGAGCCATGATCGCCTACATCCTGAAAAGAAAGGGCACATAGAAGAATATTGATTTGTAGCTTAAAGCATTACATTGCTAGTTACATTATCAATTACTGTTATGGCCCTTGGTCTATAAACATATCAGAGCAAAACCTTTCATTATCACCTTTGTTTGTATATACAAACAAGTTTGGAAATATGAGGTGAAGCAAATAGCATGAGTTATATCATAGTAATGTAATTCATGCTATTTCTTCAACTTTTTATATTTGATATAATTTCTGTCCACAAACCTTAACCTTAATGGAAGTAATCCATATATATATATATATATATATATATATATATATACTAGCATCATAGCCTGGCGTTGCCCGTGCAACTCAGAACATTTTAGTAGTAGGAGAAGATGCCACTTTTTATTTTACATATTTTGTTTTTGTTTGAAAAAACACTTTTTTTAAAAAAATTTCTTCTGTTTCAAAATTATAGGGAAAAATATTTACACTTTGTTGACCAAATGAATTTTTAAAACATCAGAATAAAAATTAAATATAAAGGTTTTTTTTTTCTTTTTTTTTTTAATAAGAAAATATTTTAGTTGTGTTTGACACATGTGATTTGATTGCTGTGACGTAAAACGTCAGAATAAAATTAAATAAAATGGCTCTTTTTTTCAACGAAAAAAATATTTTCGTTGCATTCACTTACACACATAATCTGACTAAATCAACCTTGTCACTATTATCAAACATTAAAAAAAATACCTTTAAAACCCTACCTTTTTTGGCATTAAATAACCCACGGAGGTTGCTATGCCGTTAAACAAAACTCACTCTTTCACTGATATCACATTTTATTCACCATAAGCATTTTAATAATAATAATCCCCCCTAACTTGAGTGGCTCTTTAGCGTTGTACTGAGTGAACTATAGTATATAAGCTAAGTGATTTGCTTGATTTTTCTGTTGTTATAAAGTAAAGAACTAAAGACTTTTTAGAAAAATTTGAACTTTTATTCTATTAATTTAAATATTTTTGAAATTTCAGTTTTTCATTTACTTGCAAGAAAATAACTTGAATAAAACTTCTGCTTAAAGCCAATTTTAAACTGATTTTTAACTCCATATTTTATCTCAATTTTACCATTTCAAATTTGATTACACTATGAATAATGACTACCAACAGAGAATTCTGCCCTCTGTAATTAAGTTTCCTATAAAAAATAGGCATTATAGAAATAAGATAACTTTATTTTTAAAAAAAATACATTTTATCTAACAAAACAAATTGTAAAAACTACATTCATTGACAGCAGATATGTGTGTCACCTTTTAATTCAGTTCAAAGGCAAAGTATTTGTTACCTTTTTTCTTTTTTTCTTTTTTTTTTTTTTGTTAAGCCATAAATGATAAAGCCATTTTTAGTGCTAGCCTGAGTATGGAAGCCCAAAAGTATGAAGACATAATATTAACAATGGCAAGAGTATAGTTTCAGCATAAAAAACCTCAGCATATATAACAGACAGTGCAAGATGAATTGAATATTTGTCTCTACTTCTGAGATAAGGTAGTATTTACATTATATAAATATAGCAATAAACATAAGGACAATAGTTTGAACAATGTAAATAATGTCAGATGAATTGCATTTGTTAATCATAACTGCAGAAGGTATTATTTATGATTATATTTACTAAGCCTCTATATCATGTTTTCATCTTTTCTTGCCAATATGTGATGAAAGCCTATTTAAATTTATCAGCATTTCGTGGAACAGCTGAAGTATGGATGACCCAAAAAAGGGCAAAAAACTCAATGGCAAAAGTATATCCCAACATTAAAGCAGTTACATAACAGGCAAAATTATAGTGTGATGTGTGTGTGTGTATATATATATATATATATACACACACACACCCCGATTGAGCACTATGGAGGAATAGTAGATTTTGAAAAAACAGTAGCTACTCACACATCTATGCATTGTTCATTCAGTAATGAATTTGAAAACTCTTGACTACTGGCATGCATTTACATTGTATATAGCATGCTGAAGTCCCTTCTTCTACCAAGCAACCATAGCTCAGGTAGAATCGGCAACTGATGTCAATTTGGTCAGGTTTCAATCCTGGCTAGAAGCATTCAGATGTCTAACCATACTAATGAGCTGTGATACAGATCTGTCTGCAGATGACATATAAATATATATATATATACACACACACACACACACACACACACACACACACACACACACACACACAGAGGTACCTCCAAAAATTTGCTAAAAAGAAACAGATCATATATTGTAGTATATTATACTGGCTCTTGACAAACAAGGAACATGTATATTTTTATTCTTCATTGGTGATGCTTGTGTGGAACGTGAGGGCAGCCTGAGAGAGATCACGCACACTCTGACCTTTCAGCCAAAATTCTAGACTTTATATAGTCTTAAAATTCCCACACATTTTTGCTTTTTCAATTTGTCGCTTCGTTGATGCCAGCTATGGCCAGATATATCTGTCAACCATTGCCTTTCAAGCCAGTGGTCACTTTTTTTTTTTTTTTGCACTGTGTTGACATCATCTACGGTCAGATATATCTGACAACCACCCTTGTCCTTTGTTGACCTTACCTATGGCCAGATGTGACAGTCAATTACCTCTGCCATTCAAGGTAATTTATTACAATATGATGAAAAATGCCCAAAAGTTAATAAAGTCCTATTAAATTTTGTTATTTAAAGGAAACACTGATTTTTTAAATTAAATTTTTTAATCTTTTTTAGAACCTTCAAAATTTTGAGTAAGTTTTTTTTTTTCTTGCATTAGTTGGTGACCAAAAATTTAATATCTAAGATTTTAGCATCTTATTCTATAAGATAAAATTCTTTTTAGAACCTTCAAAATTTTAAGTAAAAGTTACTTCTTTTTTTTTTAAATTTTTTTTTTATTGCATAAGTGGGTGACCATAAATTAGTATAGGAAATTTTGGCATCATTTTGCAGTGGAATCTACTCTGAATAAAAAAAAAAAGAAAAACAATAAAACAAGATATTAATTGGAAAAGCTTTTAATTGGTTTCATGAATAAAATATATTATGGATACTCTTGTCTTAAGAAATAATTTGCATCTTCTGGCAGGATTCAAACTTGCGTCCCACAGAGGAAACCTGCGTCCCATCGGGGAAATCGTTAATTGATCAGACATGTCTTAATCACAAAATGTCAGAGTTAACTTTTTGTAATATATACTGTCAGCTTTGCCCAACTTTGGACAATACACTGATTTTTTTTTTTTTTCCCCTCAAGTCTCACATTTGTCATTTATTTGTTTGATCAATGCAAAGGGTACATTTCTTTTCTTTGTGAAAATGGGTTGTACATCGTCCTTCAGCTTATTTTTCGCTTTTAACTTGTTACACCTGCCAAGCCTACCAGAAAATATCTCTGGAAATTTATTTTTAATTTTTTTTTTCTTTAGAACTCCCTTTTTGGTAGAATGAATTGATTAGACAGCAACATAATTTGAATTTTTCCATCCAATCCATACCAAAAAGATTATTCATAATTTTCTTTATGACTTTTTAATTTTAACATTTTTTTTAATTAACATTACATTGCCAATAAATTCACCTATGAATTTAATTTTCTCACCTGTGATAGATTGAGCTTTTCTTTCCTCTTTTCTTTTTTTTTTTTTTTTTTTTTTTAAACCATTAATGTTGGTTTTCCTATTTTCCTCCAAGTATGTGCGTTGTGGTGCAGTGGATATCGGCTCAGAACGAGAAACCGGCGAGCCGAGTTTGAATTCCAGCCAAATTCATTGCATTCACTTACGTGCAAATACTGTTGGGAAAGGTATTAATCCTTCTCTTTCTTCCAGTTATGGGTTAAATAACAGGACAGATTGGGTTCTATAGCCTTGATCGGCAACCAGTCTACCGAAGAAAGCAATGGCAATGGATAATCTTCTGCCCAGTCAGTCATGTCTCTTTCGAGACATGATCGCCCAAGCGTGTTTCATGTATGGCACTTAACTGACTGACTGATAAACATTTATGCTTAAATGAGAACTGCTATTTGTAACTTGACATTTTAGTTCAGGATTTTCACCTGTACAAACTTTTTTGTCTTCTGACTTGAAGATTCATTATTGTTCGTCACTCTAACGAAATTCTTAAATCATTTTTTAATTTTTATCTTGCAGTGAGATTTCTTGTGTCCATTTTTCCTACAATGAAACCATTCCTTGTTTTTAAATGGACAAATATTATAGAAACTACAAGCGTAGTATGGTTTTGTCGTAATGTTTTTCTTTCTTTATGGTTTTATATTTATGGCACACTTTTTTGATGGGTAACACTCCACTTATTTCAATATTTTTAGTATCGTGCCGAATGTTTATACATCTCTGATAATCTTCTGCCAGGATTTGCAGAGTTAAGTTGAGTTTGTTTTCGAGTTTCAGATCCCTTTCCCTGATTTTCATGTCTTTAGCTGACACTAAACCTTGCGTGAATATTAAGCATTTGAAATTGTCAGGGCTTAGTTCTGTGAATTTGAATTCTTCATACTGATTATTCACAATACTAGAAAATGTAGTGAAGTCATCCTCATCATTTTTCAGGAAATTCATACACTTCCATCTCTTAAGGAATAATGATGTTTTCAGCTTGAAAAACTCTGAAAGTAATGTAACAGTTTCATTAAATGTTAAGTCACTTGTCTTTTTTGGTAGAATATAATTCATGAATTTTGTATGTTTGATATTGCCTAATTTTTATAAAACTAGTTTTACTTTTTTTTTGTTCTGACCGATTTACACAGGTTAAACTTCGTTATCGCTTTCATGATAGGTTCCAGAGAAAAAATTCGAGTCGCCATTAATGTTGTTTGTAAACATTTTCTGCTATTTCAAAAACAATTTTTTGAACCTTTGTTCAAAGTGTTTTTTGTTGTTTTTGTTTTTGCGTTAGAATTTCCAACAACATTTTTTAACCCCCCCCCCATATTTGTCTATATTTCTGAGAGGAGATAATATTTACACTATTTACATTATTTGAACTATTGTTCTCATCTTTGTTGTCATTTTTACAACATTTCAGCCATTGTATGCTCCAGTCTTCTTCAGGTGCTAAGAATTTCAAACTGAATCTTTTATGCTCACTGGGGCACATTTCCTCCATATTGTATTTTTTAGAAAGTATATATATTTTTTGTTTCCACAACTGTCAATCAAAAAGAAACACTTAATTTTTTATTATTTCCACTTTTATCTCGAGAAGTCCTTTCCACTTTTATCCTGAGAAGTCCTCTTGATTTTTTTTTATTTTGATTTTTTTTCTTTTTTTTTATGACTGTTGCATGTTGCACAACTGGTTGATAACGTGTGATCCTTGAAAATCCTTGTAGCCAAAAAATGCTTTATATTTTCTGTACTTTTTTTTTTATCTTCCTGTACCAACACCCTTTGTTCACAACAGTTGACTTGCTAACTTTTTACTGTGCATTTTTGCTGATACTATTCCTGTGGAAAGTTATATTCACGAATGTTTAGTTGAGTAGTACAAAATTTAATCACACAAAAATGTTGTGTGGGCAATTTATTTTTCTATTTATTTATTTCTTTTTTTTTTTTTTTTTTTTCTCTTAATGTCAGCCAAAATTCTCACCCCCCACAAAATCTTGTCACCAAAATCTATTGGTGAATGCCAGAATCTTCATTACCAAAATGTTGTAGTCGACCAAAGCTGTAATCTTTGACACCAAAATATTGCATTTTACCAAGGGCACGATTTTCAACAGCAAAATATTGTATTTTGGTCCCCAGCACAATCTTCGTCACCAATGTTGCAACCATAAAAAATTACTGTGTGAGTAATCACCAAAATGGAGGTTGGGAATAATAGTATATCAACAAGTATAAGACTTGCATGCTGCATGAAATAGATAGACTGCTAGTCAGTATAATCACTCTATTCTACTCCCCTCCAATAGTGTCCATGTATTTAAGAGGATAGGAACATTCTATTCCTGTATACAGGTAGGTATGTCTACGGCTATGTCGTGTTGAATACACCGGTTCCCGTCTGATCACCGAAGTTAAGCAACATTGAGCCTGGTCAGTACTTAAATGGGTGACCATTTGGGAATACCAGGTGCTGTAACTGTAAGGACCAAGAATTGTCCACCAGTCCTTCAGGTTGGGTGCAGGGTTAACCCTCTAGGGCCATTCGTATCATATTTGATACAGTATTTCCCTATAAGGAAACATTTGGTATTCATTGACTGAGCAGTCAGTACTGCTTTCATTTGAAATTTATAAAATATTTCTCTTAAAAAATTTTTCAAGAAAATATTTCTTTCAAGGCTTGTTTTCATACTGTATCAAATATGATACGAATGGCCCTAGAGGGTTAACAACCCTGCCCCGTAAAAAACAGTTTGTTACAGAAACAGCATCAAAAAGTTGCTGCCCTATGCACCATCTGGGTGTGATGGATAAATGATGATACAGGTAGGTATACAAAAGTTTGTAAGTCCTTTATGGTCGAGCAGTCAATACACATCAGATGAATTGACGGTTTCCTCTAGGGTTGCTGGTTTGAATCCTGCCAGAGGACACACATTATCCTAATAAGATTTCTTGAGTATTCAAGCTGGTAGATATAAATAAATATACTGTTTAATTAAAAAAAAAAAGAACAGTATCTACACAAATGCAAGTATTTATTAAAACATTTTTATAATGTTAGATCAGAATGTTACTTTTGTAACAACTTCTATAAAACATTGGTTTTTGTAATGTCAATCGGAAATGAATTTTTGGCAACTTGCTGTTTGCAAGTTATAATATTTCATTTTCTTTGCATACAGACAACATATTAAATGAACCACTTTGAATAATGTACAATAATGCTCTTGGAATAATTCACTCAATAAATAATCTCTTCAATGAAACACAACACTGAATACTGAATACCCAGAATGCGCTACACTGGAACACACTGAATACACAAAATATCCAGAATACCCCAATATAAAATACACCCAGACTTCTGTCTGAGTGATTTATTGCTAATTGTGATCATGTGAGCCTTGTAGCATGATTCATTCAATGGTTATGTTTGTTGCCTGGAGACATGTATTTTTCGAGACATGATTGCCCGAAGCGTGTATCATGTATGGCACTTAACAGACTGACTAATCCAGAAAGAAAAAAAAGGATTTCTTCTCAATAGTCTCTCTATTTATAAGAAGATACAAAAGTTATAAACTTTTGTATATCACCATTTTTTTATATTTTGTAAGTTATGATAACTGATGATTGGGACGATTTGACAAAATAACTTTGAAGAGATAATAATTGATTACTTTCGATACTGTGTAAACAAAGTCCAAGGGATATGTTGCTAGATACAAGCGAACTTAGACATATCATGCCCAGTGGACTTTACACTTTGTGAGTGATAAGATTATTCAAGTCATGTCGCTAATAACCTTGTCATGTTGTCACAGTGTTTGCCAAGATTGAAAAATAGCGTTACAAAATGAACCATCCATCTTCATGTCAACTCAGTCTGTCGGGTTGAGGAGGAACAAATTTCCATTTTCAAGTGTTTAACTAAGAAGCTTAACTTTGTCTACGACATATCGTCAAAATCTGCTCTTATCGGCTTTTTAATCATTACAAGTGCAGCATGACAGATTGGCTGTTGTCTGCTTACTTTTGTCATTTAAGTCTTCATTGTGATCTCCCTCCCCACTAAATATCTGGAGATAAAGAACAGCACCTTTGGGTACAGATTGGACACCCCCTTTTGCAAGCATTTGACAAGCTGACACAGCAGAGTAACATGGCCTAAAAATTAAATTCATTGCACTAATAATGCCGTAGACGTCACATTATCATTAGAGCCTTTATATATATATATATATATATATATATATATATATATAGAGGAGAGCTTTGTAATTTGCTTGAAGCATTGTGTATATAAGGTGTATGGGTAGGTATTTAAAGGCTATCACAGTGCATTTAGTATAATAAAAGGACTTAGGTCCCTCCACAAAATTGCTGCAAAAACCAGCATAGTCAGAAGGGGAAAGATCCCAAACTAAATAAAACAAAGTTCTATGGGCAAAAAGTTTATATTACCATTAAGAGGATAGAACAAAGTGTTTTTTAAATATTTAAAAAAATTTTTTAATTATTTCTAACACGTTCGAAATTGTTGTAGAAAGTTTTTTTATTATGTAAGTGCGATATCCAAATTGCCGCTATTTTATTAAGTAAACAAACGTATTTATTAGGTAATGCACTTTTTTTGGCCGTGAAAGACACATTAATTTGGAAATTCTTGCATAAATCAAATAATGGTTGGATTTTGATGAAAACTTCAGAATTATTTATAATTGAATGAAATCAATTTTGATTGCATAATTTTTAGAAAATATTGGTAAAAATATTTTTTTTTAAGTATGTTACCCCCCCCCTCCCCACACCACCAATTAAATTCCAGAAATGTGTAACAATTTGACCGCGAGCCATTCTAAAACTAATATAAAAAAATTCAGGAGTCACTGGGGAATGCTGATTCACTGTTTTTTTTTTTTTCTTCAATAGTCCCCGTCTTTCTAAAAAGTAGGTCCGAATTGCGAAAAATGCAATAACTATGCTAATTTTTATGTGGATAAACTTCTGATTGCTTTTATGAACAATATAAATTAAGCATATCAGTCTGAAAAGAAAAAAAATTCAATGACTAATTAATTTTTACAATAGTTATGTTCATTTTTTTTTCATTTTTATAATTATATATAAAAATTATATATAAAAAGTTTTAAAATTATTGTTAAATTTCTTCCTCTAACGGGCCGGCTAGCTTATGTAATTAATGCATGAAGACTACAACTACTACTCGAAAATTTAAGAGCTTAATACAAATAATTGACCCCGTCAATTTTTAAAATAATTAAAAACATTTTAATTGTTTGCATTTTGATTGCCCATATTTTATTTGTACGGAGGCCCGTACGTGATATTTAGCATTAAAAGGTCACGTGATTCAAGGATTGTCTTCTCTTACATAATAAATTACATTCATATGTTTTTGTTGCCTTTGGGCCCCACTTCCCCTTGTCATCAAATCTTTCAACACGTGAGGCCAGCTGTCAGGCTCGGGCTACCTAATCTGATAACAAATTACAGGGAATTTAACTGAAAGTAAGCAGGCACAATTGTTTGAAATCAGATGGTTAGTTTTTATTTAAAAATTGACTTCAATAATGTGTCAGCGACACATATTTTATTTTTGCCAGATTTTTAAAACAGGAATGTGGCTACTGTTTTGAAATTTGTCGATAAATTAAAAAATTACTTTTAAATTTTTGAAAAAAATCTTTAAATTTTTAGATTCCAATCAATATAATTTCACTTTAAAATACACCAGTGTATTTTGTTTACTGGAATTACTAAATTTAATCTCTTGACTTTCAATTAAAGCTAATTTTAAAGCTTGAAGATAACTTATTTATTTTTAAAATTTCAATTTAAATTTAGGTGTAGAAAATTTAGTGAAGGTACCTATAAAAGGTGTCAGGTATTACCTATTTATTATTCATTAATATTTCAAGATCAGTATCTTAACTTCAGAATGATAGGAGAGCTTGATCTCATGTCCGTCCGCTGTTGGATCATGCCTTTAAGCGACTGGTTGTAGTTTAAAGGCACGGTCCCAGAAGGATGTGAAATCAAGCCCTCCTCATTCTGAAGATGAGATTCTACTCATGAAATATTAATGAATAATAAATAGGTAATACCCAACACCTTCTTTAGCTTCTTTTATTATACTAAACACATTGTGATAGCCTTCAAATACCTACCCATACACCATATATATATATATATATATATATATATATATATATATATAGAGAGAGAGAGAGAGAGAGAGCATTACTGCACAAAAGGCGGAGAGGGGGTTGATTCATATTGTGTTCTCAGCATA
>JBBBDQ010029686.1:95000-372500 GCA_037127315.1 Ascarosepion bandense | reverse complement strand
GATGGTTCCTACCAACCCTTTCTCAAAGAAAATAGTTCTCCCACCTATATAAATAGTTTATCCAACCACCCCAAGAATATTATAAGACAAATACCCAAGATAGTAAATAATAGGGTTAACCAATTATCTTCCAATATAAAAATTTTCAACGCAAGCAAAGAAATTTACGATAAGGCCCTTCAGAAAAGTGGTTTTGTTAATAAGTTAAAGTATGATAAGCCTGCTATAAACCCAGAATCATCAAAAACTAAAAACACCCGAAAATGTAGAAAAAGGAAGATAATTTGGTTTAACCCTCCTTATTGTAAGCTAACTAATATAAATATTGGTAAGTATTTTCTCAGATTAATCGATAAACATTTTAATAATAATAACAATCCCTTAAATAAAATTTTTAATAGATTCACCCTAAAAATTAGTTATTCTTGCACCTCAAATATAGATAATATAATTAATTCCCACAATAAACAAATTTCAATGAACCTAAATAATACGGAAGCTAAATCCGGAATTGTCAACAAATGCAATTGTTATTCTGTGGATGCCTGCCCGGTGCAAGGCAAATGTAAATCCACCCATGTAATTTATGAAGCCCGCATTTCTCCATCTAATAACAAGGACAATTACCGGACCTATATTGGCATGTCCGCAGGCTCTTTCAAACAGAGGCTTTACAATCACAGGTACTCGTTTTCGAACCCTAAACAGAGATTCCAGACGGCACCATCACGTAGGTTCTGGGAAATGAAGGAGGAAGGGCAGGACCCTATAATCAGCTGGAAATTAATAGGCTCAGCTTGTACTCCTAAAAGTTTTCGTGATAGGTGTCGTCTGTGTTTATTGGAGAAGATTCTGATTTTGAAGTATCCTCATCAGGACTTACTTTTGAACTTTAGGAGGGAATTTATAAACAAGTGCCGCCATAGGGCGGATTTTAAAATTTAACTTCTAATTTTTAATTTTTAAATTCTAAATTTTTCTATAATTTTTTTAATATTTAAAAAAAAATTTTTTAATTTTAATTTTAATTTTTTTTTTTTTTTATGTATATGTGTATGTTTGTGTGTGGATGTGCATATATGTATATATGTATATATGTATTTATGTATGTGGGCTATATGTAATTTTGAAAAAATTTTTTTAGCTATTTAAATGCTCCTTTTCATAATATTCATTAATATGTATGTGTGTGAGTGCATATGGAATATATATATATATATATATATATATATGTGTGTGTGTGTGTATATGTGTGCATGTATGTGTACACATGTATATTATGTGTATATGAATTTTTTGTATATAGGTGTGTACACACATATATATGTGTGTATGCACATGTATATGTATATAAGTGTGTAATAAATTGAATGTATGTATGTGTGTGTATGTGTATATATATATATGTATTCTTATTCGTAGAATTGTGTGTGTATATATATATATATATGTATGTATGTGTGTACTTCTATAGGTATGTATATAATAATTGTAATTCATTTTTTTTTTTTTTTTTTTTTTTTTTTTTACCTAGTGTTGTCTTTATTTAGTTTAATTTCAAATGTCCTAATTTTTTTAAAAATAATTTTATTTTAAATCCTATATCTTTTTATTCCCTTTTATTAATAATTATGCCTTTTTAAGTAAAGGCCTTTTTCTAATACTTCAACGTTTTGGGGAAATTAGGTTTTTGAATTTGTCCAGCGTCTGTAATATTTAAAAAAATTTTTTTCTTTAGTTTCTTTCTTTTTCCCTCCCTTCCTTCTTTTATCTCTCTTACCACATTTTTTCCGTGTTGCTTAAACTTACGTCGATTTAACACGGCTGTCTGTTAATTTTTAGTTACATTCTCCCTTTTTTTTGCGAACCCAGACAATGTCAATTTTTTTTCTTTTCTTATTTATTTGATTTTATTCTATCTTTTTCTTTTTCTTTCCCTTTATTTTTCTTTTTATTTTATTTTATTATTTATTTTTTAATTTCTTTGCAATCTATTTAAAAAGGAAAAGTAGACTAATTTTTCTCCAGTTTCTGAAAGGTTTTTTCTGTTGCTGAGGTGATGTGTCGTCCCCCGTGGGGATCTTCATATCGAAATGGCCATTCAACATCTTTGAATTAATCCTTTTTTAATATATATTTGCCCTGTAATATTTTATTACATGGAGCTCTCTTCCTGTATCATTTTTTAATATTAAAATAAATTTTTAATATTAATTAGGATCGGGTTTTTTGGAACTTACCTTCCTGCTTTTTTCCCTTGGATTGAAGTATCTGAATTAAAATATATATATATATATATATATATATATATATATATATTAGTTTTCATTATGCTTAATAAGTTTCCCCTCTTTTGTGTTTGGTGTCTTCGATTTATTTTTGGTCATGTGGGTATTGTGTTCCCTTTATCTTGTGATTGTTATTTTCCTCTTTAGCCAATATTCCCTGAAGATCCGTTTGGTAGGTTTGTTGGCTCACTAGGTTATTTACTTATATATATATGTGTGTGTATACACTTGTTAAATTGATATATTCTTTCAGTTAATATTTTTTATATTTTAATTTTAATTTTATGTTTTATTAATTTTCTATTAAGTTTTAATTTAAATCTAGTTTTATATCAAAATTTAAATTGTATGTCAAATTTTCCTAAAAAATTTTTTCTCTATAATATTTATCATATTTATTTAAACCAAAAACCGCTATGATTTATTTTTCAATGATTGATAGCAACTTCCCTTGTTTCTATGGAAACATATTTTTTCTTTTCTTTTCTTAGCCTACTTCCCCATCAACCACCCCTTCACCATCTTTTACTTTCTTCTCTTTTACTTCCTTTCTTTTTCTTTTTATTCTTCTCCCTACCATTTCTTTCGACCAAACAGGGCTAAATTTCAACTTTTAGCTATCAACAGTTAAGGAGTAGAGGTTTTCAAAAAATCTAAAAATAGACATAGATTTCTGTCTGCTTTCTTATTAATCCCACCCCTTTAATTTTCCGTGATGAAATTTTTTTTTTAACTTCCGCCAGTAAAATATCTTTGTTCATTTTGTTATTTGGCTTTTTGTAATAAAAATTTGTTGCTGATGACACGAGATATTTCTCATAGAAATTTCTCATAGAAATGGCCATTCAATGAATTTGAACATCGGAATTTGTTTTATTTTATAATTGGCTCTGTAATTTGAATATAAATTGCATTGAGCCCTCCACCTTGATCAAATTTAATATTAATGTAATTATTATTAATTAGGATCGGGTTTTTGGGATTTACCTACCTGCTTTTCCTTTTGGATTAAAGTTATAAAAAAAGATATATACTTGTTGTACAGAACCTGATTATTGCTTTAAAAGTTATATAAATATATAGTTATCCACATACAGACCTGTTTGGTTGTATGACATCTTATCAGTGCATCTAGACATCCAATTTTTTCAAGCCAGGATTGAAACTCAACCCATTTGGCATCAGTCAGGGATTCTACTCCTAAACTATAGGTGCATCAAAGAGAAAGACAGATTTTAACGGGTTATATAGATGATGTATACAAAGCCCAGTAGCCAAGAGGGTTCAGTTCATGACTAAAGATATATATATATATATATATATATATATATATATATATATATAAGAAACACTACTAAAACGCAAGTTAAAAATGTATTTTTTTGACAGTATTTATTTATATATATATATATATATATATATATGATATTTCAGACCAGCCTCGGCCTTTCACCAGAAACAAATGATTTTTTAAAAATTTAAACTAGAAGCGTCCGTCACTTATATATAATAATAATAATAGAAATACATAAATACTGTCAAAAAAATACATTTTTAACTTACAACTTTTTACTAGTTTTTCCTATACATATTAAGATAGTATATGTGGATTATCATTATGCTATATATATATATATATGCACATACTTTTTGGTATGTTGCAAACACAGTATGAATCACCCCTCTTCTCAACCCTTTACGTAGCAATGCACTAATTATATATATGCATACATACACATTGTGATTGCCCCATTTTACTCAAATGAGAGCCACCTCTTCACCCTTCACATTACTTGTAATGGCTTCTGTCTCATTTCAATGTCTGTTGCCCTTAAAATGACTCTTGAGACCAACTTTTGATTTCATAGTTATCCAGAATCTATGACAGATAAACTCTTTGATTTGGTCGAATGAATTTGCATTCTCCTGGCTCCTCGGTCAAGATGAGAATCTACAAACCTTGTTGCAAATAACACAGGTATTGCTGGCAGGACAATGAGGTAGGTGGCCATAGTTGGCTTGCTTCTGGTTGTTAAGGTCACCTTTCAGATCGCCTATCCTTGACAACATAATGCACTCGCACACTCACATGTCCAAGACTCTGTATTAGCTGACAAATTAGTGAGAGTACCTCTTTAGAGATCACACTTGACTTGAGCATGCTTGAGACATTCATCTTCAAAGGTGCTGCATCCCTCCCTTAGAAAGTGCTGCATCCCTCCCTTAGAAAGTGCTGCATCCCTCCCTTAGAAAGTGCCTCCCCCCCCCACTCTGTATGATTTAAAGTCATGTGAAATGCTTTCAGATTTGTCTTCAGATGATCTTTAAACCTCTTTAAAGGCTTCGGTTGTGGATGCTTTCATGCCTTCTGTTTTTCATAAAAAAATTGTTTGGGAATCCTGTGATAGCTTTCTTCTCACAAGTTGTCTGACCCATCACATAGGTTGACAGTTATTGTTTCAATACTGTTGTATTTAGATCTTGTGTGCATACACACACACACACACACACACACACACAATGTATATATATTTTTTATCCTATCACCCCAAACGAGGTGCATATAGTTACTGGGAGTGAAAGAGAATGAGAAGACTTGAGTGAGGAGAAAATGAAATAAGAGAACGGGTTTCAGGAAGATAGATGACGATTGATGTTGCATTTTAAATTTTGCAGATTGTTAGTAGCAGGAAAGCAAGAGGACTGACAGTTGCATCTAGCTAGTTGAACAGTAAAATGGTGAGACATGGTTGTCACTATAGTAGAATGCAGTTTAGGTATCAAGTAGAAAAGCTTTTCCGAGCAATTGCCATGAAAATATATATATATATATATAAAATAAAGTACTGTGCAAAAGTATTAGAACAAGAACTGTCTTTTATGAGGCATATTGACAGAAAATAAACAATTTAATCAAAGTAATTTTATTTGATTTACTCAACAAATGCTTTAACAAGAAAAAATACTTGTTACAAAATAAATTTAATATTTAGTATAATAGCCTTTTGCTTTGATCACAGCCTTCATTCTGTCAGGCATTGACATCACAAGCTTCTTCAATGTATCTAATGGTATCTCCTGCCAAGTAGCTTGTATTTGTTCACAAAGTGTGTCTTGCGAAGTAGCATTAGATTTGTCAATTCGAGAGGGGGGAATAAGAAAAAAGTCAGTCATATCCAAGGATAATAGAATAATGAGTAATTTCAAAATAACTTGTTTAATAGAAAATAGGAAAAATGAAACATAACTTCTTTTTAATACATTTCTTTTACACCTAGTTTTAAATAATCAATATTTATTAGCAATTTACTTGACTTTTCACCCTGTATTTGAATTTCAGTGAGGTTTTTAGGAAAATCACCCCTGTCCTAATACTTTACGTGTTAGGACAGGGGTGATTTTAAACTTTATTTTGATGCCTCATAAAAAAAAATAGTTCTTGTCCTAATACTTTTGCACAGCAGTACTCTGTGTGTGTGTATATATATATATATATATATATATTGTTTGTTTAATTACTTAGTTTTTGGTCATAATAAAATTAGACCAGTGCACATTTGTATTAAAAAGTGTTCAATACAATTATATTGAAGAACTTTTGAATATTTTCCATTTGTAAACGAGTTATTATTACGTGACCTAGGTTTCTACCATGAGTGGTGTGTTCAGGTGATTTGCAATAACTGATTTTACCGTTTACCGTTGTTTTTAAGAATGCTCACGTGACAGGGAATTTTTGAACGCGTAATTTTTAAAATTACAAGAAATTATGTTTTCATCCATGGTTGTATGAACCTAATAGGTCTCTTGTTTAAATTTTACAAGACTGGAGAGTCCATCAAATTATAAAGTAGGGAGTTTTCAGTTACCCTGTCTTTAATTGTTAATCAACAGATTGTATCAATTTCATCCGATTTGGTCAATTTTATTTATTTATTTATTTATTTATTTCTTGCTATGAAATAAGAATTAAAAATCTTTTCAGGTAGACAAAAAAAATTTGCAAAATTTTAATGATTGGAATGAACCATCTAAGTAAAATCAAATTTTTGGTCAATTCCTTTTTGTAGCGAAATTAGTGAAATAGACGTCCACTTTTTATAAGTTTCCATGTCGAATACAGAAGTTAAAATTTTATTGTTTACTTTAAAACGATCGAAGATGTGTTGTAAAGACTCGAAATATTTAAGCAACGATAGTAAGGCTGACAGTTGTTGTAAGGGAGAGAACTTTCATTAACTTTAAACGGTACTGTTAGAGTAATCTCCCGTGGAACATTTTCCATTTGCTTGAATTTCAGTCTCTTTTTTTTTTTTTTTTTTTTTACTTTTCTCCTCTTTACATAAAAACCTGTCAAAAGTGGACGTCTGTTTCACTAATTTCTCTACAAAGATGAATTAACCAAGAATTTGATTCTACTTAGATGGTTGGTAGCCATCAGTTCATTCTGATGGCTACTTTTTTCTTTCCTCATTTCTTCCTTTTTTTTTTTTTTTTGTATTCTTTTATTCTTTTTTTATTTTTATTCTCCTTTTCGCTTTTCTTTTTCTCTATTCTTTCCTTTGGTCTTTTATATTTCATCATGGATTATTCTATGTGCCGTGTCCACTCAGAACGTAAGTGAGCATGGCTCTTCACGTCTTCCTGTTCCTGGTTCTGCCACCCACTTGCACAAGCTCATCAAGTATGTCATGTGCTGTTTTTCTCTTTCCGCTCAGTAATTATCAAATTCTCCAAGCCTTCTTTCCACTTGACAGGTCCCAGAAATTTCAACTGCCTCTTCCTAATGTTTAGTAAATTTCCTTGTTTTCATTTTCTCTAAAAACTTGTCGTCATTCATATCGGGTCATGCTATTCTCAGCATCCTTCTGTAGAACCACATTTCTATTGCTTTGAGCCTCTTTTTCATTCACCGTCATATAGAAGGTCTGATATCACATAATGGTTCAGTACTTTGTTTCCAACTAAATTTTCCTGTCTCTTGATACTCTGCTTACCTTTTGCAAGGCGTCTTCGACCATCCCAATACACCTTCAGGTGTCTCAGTGTCGCACTTTCTGTAATCTGTTAGAACACTTCCCAGACATTTAAATTTCTGTACCTGTTTGATTGTAGTATTCCTGACCTGCATTTGGCATTTTGTGTTCCTCTTTGCTGATGACTGTGCATTTAGTTTTCTTGTAGTTTGTTTGCTTCTTTCTCTTTGCCTTCTTTACTTACCTTCTGTAGGAGATCTTGTAGCTTTCTTTCCATGTCTGTTATCAGCACTCTATCATCTGCTTAGTGTATATTGTTAAGATGGTGGCTGCCAATGATGAATCCTTGCAGGACTTCTAGTTCTCTCATAATTGTCTGGATGTATAGATTGAATAGAAGACAGATCCTTGTTTTACACCCCTTTCTATTTGTGTATATATACTGAACTCATTTCCTGTCCATATGCAAGCAGTTTGCTGTCAGTATAGATTCTTAATTATTCTAATGTCTTTCCCAAATAAGTCAAGGTTGCTGAGTAGCTCTAACAGTTTTTTTTTTTTGTCAAACGTGTTTGCATACTCTATAAAACATAGGTACATGTCCTTCTGCATTTGTATTACTTTTTCGGATAAAATTATGAGCATTCGGATGATGACTTTCGTTATGTGGCTCATTAAACTGATTGCGTTTGGTGGAGTTCACATTCATTTTCACCTGTTTTATTAGGCAGTGCTATGAAAATGGATCTTGATACGTCTTCCAGCGCATCACCACTGTTATAGATTTCAATTATTATTTCTTTAATCTTGTCTATGATGAGATCGTCTAAAGCTGCCAACATCTCTATTACAATTTCGTCTGGCCCTGTTACTTTGTTTCGTTGTTATTTGGCCAGTGCAACTTTCACTTCCGTTTTTAATATTTCTGGTCATTATTGGTTGTTCACTTTTGTCGTGGAAGAGATCTCCAATATATCTGTCGCATTTTTTTTCTCTAATATCAGCATTCCGTCCTTGCATTTTATGCATCCTGTTGATGAGGATGTATTTTGTCCTGTTAGTTCTTTTACTTTTTGTGCATATCTCTTTATTCTAGGTCCTGGGCATGTCTGTAAACTGCATCCGGCAGCAAGGGTAATTGAAAACTCCCTATTTTATAATTTGATGGACTCTCCAGTCTTGTAAAATTTAGACAAGAGACCTATTAGGTTCATGCCACCATGGATGAAAACAATTTCTTGTAATTTTAAAAATAACACGTTTAAAAATTCCCTGTCACGTGAGCATTCTTTAAAAAAACGGTAAACGGTAAAATCAGTTTTTGCAAATCGCCTGAACACACCACTCATGGTAGAAACCTAGGTCATGTAATAATAACTCGTTTACAAATGGAAAATATTCAAAAGTTCTTCAATATAATTGTATTGAACACTTTCTAATACAAATGTGCACTAGTCTAATTTTATTATGACCAAAAACTAGGTAATTAAACAAACAAACAAAAATATATATATATATATATATATATATATATATATACACACACACACACACAGTACTGTGCAAAAGTATTAGGACAATAACTTTTTTTTTTTTATGAGGCATCAAAATAAAGTTTAAAATCACCCCTGTCCTAACACTTTTGCACACTACCGGTAATGCACAAAAGTATTAGGACAGGGGTGATTTTCCTAAAAACCTCACTGAAATTCAAATACCGGGTGAAAAGTCAATTAAATTGCTAATAAATATTGATTATTTAAAACTAGGTGTAAAAGAAATGTATTAAAAAGTTATATTTAATTTTGCCTATTTTCTATTAAACTACCTGATTGGGAAGTTGTGAGGAGCATGGAACCACCTCTTAATTGCTTTTGTTACCAGGTCCACTCTGACCCGGAGTGGTAGCACCTGTTAGGGTCCCAGCTAGGGGGTCAAAACACTATGAAAGTATAAAAATGCACTTTTATATAAATATATACATAAAAATAGACTTTTATAGAAAATATACATCTTTGAAGGAAAAATATTACCAACAATACATTTTTGAAGAAAAAATTTATTGCCATAACACATTTTTGAAGGAAAAAAAATTATTCTCAGCAAAACATTTTTGAATACAAAACTAGAAGACATTTTCAGTTTTCGAAAATAAAAAAAAAATGAAAAAATTTTCATTAAAATCTGACGAAATCAACCTTCTCACTATAATTGAACATTAAAAAAATACCTTAAAACCTATTTTGGCATTAAATAACCCACAGAGGTTGATATGCCGTTAAACAAAACTCAAACTCAGTCCCTCTATTTCTGCACATTTGTGATTGAGCCATTCTTCTTTAGCCAGTCTACATTTGTTTCTTATTTCCTTGTGTAGTTTCCTGTATTCCGTTCCATGCCTTGGCATGGTTTTCTGCTTCCTTTGCATCATGTTGAGAATCTATTTATGATCCACTCATTTTTCCTTCTCTCATTTTTCCTTTGGGATGATGTCACTAAAACTTTTTTTTTTTTTAATCATATCACCCCAAGCAAGGCGGTAATGCCACTGATGTGCAGGGGGCTACATAAGAGTGAGAAGATTAGAAAAGAGAAAACTGGAAACCGCATCCTAAACAAGAAACAAGGGATGAGCCTCTTCACCTGTTCAATAGATGTGGGTGGATTGTGAACCAGGTGATAGTTTAGTCTATCTACTCCAATTGAAAAAAAAAAAAAGAAAGAAGATTGGAAAAGAGAAAAACCGGAAACCGCATCCTAAACAGTAAACAAGGGATGAGCCTCTTCACCTGTTCAATAGATGTGGGTGGAACTTCTCGTAATATTTCTCATTTTCTGTTTCATTTCATCCCTCATGTTTTCTTTTCAAACTGTCCGTGCATGTCTCCTTCACTTTTGAGTTGTTCAAGAGTCGGTTGTATTGCAATTTGTGTGCTGCATTAGGCTTCTTCAGCTTCCATAGTTTAATTCTTAATTTACATAGAACAGTGAGGTAAGCAATTTTGCAGTCGGCACTTGGATACATTTTGCAGTGAACAACTGCATTCTTGAATACCTTGTTGATGGTTATATAGTCGGTTTGGTTTTTCATGTTCATAATCATCTTGGTTATTCTTGGAAGCAGGCATTGGCTATTACCGTGCACCTTTGGACCCATTTTTCTCCTTGTTTGTTATGGTTTTCTCATTCGAATTTGCCAGCTATTTCCCATTCCCTCTCCATGCTTGCTTACATTCAGATCTGTTAGGATAATTAAAGTTTATTGTGATTTCCACTGAGTTCCGAAAATATTGATAAAATATTTCAAAGACTTGTAGACATCAGGTTAAGTTATTAAGTGAAGACTATAGTTACTAATTGAAAAGTTTTAATACAAATCATCTAGCCATCGTATTTTAAAAATAATTGTTAATTTTTATTTATTTATTTTTTTTTTTATAATTTCTATGTGTACATTAAAGGTAATGTGTTTCATGGTTTCTTCCTCTTAAAGAAAAATCTTATGTCACTTATGATCACCATACACTTATCTTGCATCGAGTTATCATCACATTTAAAATACAGGGGAAAAGTCAGAAAGTTCAACTCTGTGTTTAAGAAATAGTTTTATTCTAAATTTCATACTATGAATAAGTAATACTTGTATAAATCAGATTAATTTAACATTAAATTTGCTAATTTTCCAAAAGTAACGTGTCCTGGATGTATATTTTATTTTTGCAAGATTTTTAAAAACCAAGAATTAACTTTTGTTTATAAATGTGTCGATTGCTCAAAAATGGCCGCAAAATTGAAAGATTAAAAAAAAAATATTGAAAAATTTTAGATTCCAATCAATATAATTTCTGTTTGAAATACACCAGAGTATTGGCATTGTCTAGCATGGAGTAGAAAGATTCGATTTCTTTGTGTTGTTCATGCATGATGGCTATAACAGATACTCAGCTCCTGCTCCTGCTTTTCCAGCTGCCCACAGTTGTTCAACGTTCTCGCTTTCCATGTCCCAAGAGCTATTTTTGTTTGATATGAATAGTCACTGGAGGATAGTTAGAAGGCACCTGTCACTTTTTTCCAGGTTATTATTACTTTTTTTTTTTTTTTTTTGTAATCGTATCATCCTGAGCAATGCTGTACTGCCACTGATGTGCAGGGGGCTACATAAGAGTAAAAAGATTAGATCGAAGGAGAGTAAAGAGAAAGATGAACCAGTTAGAAAGGAGCAAGAGAAAGATGGGAATACAGGTGTGATGACAGTTGCAAAGGTGGAGAAAAAGGAAAGAATATACAGGGTGGTGTAGAAAGAACTAGTCATGTGGTTAAGAGATGAGTATTGACATTGCATTTAAATTCCTGGAGGTTGATCAGTTCCGAGGAATTTTATCCTCTTTACACTATGTATCTCCACTCTTTTCAATAACTAACTTTTAAACTGAATTTTTAAAAATAAAAAAAAGTTTGCTTGAAACTTTTGCTTTATTTTAAATTGAAAGCTAAATGATTAAATTTACTATTTCCAGTAAGCAAAATACTCTGGTGTATTTCAAACAGAAATTTTGTTGATTTGAATCTAAAATTTTGAGATTTTTAAAATAAAAAAACAAATTTTGGACATTTTTGAGCAATCGACACATTTGTTATCAAAAGTTAATTCTTGATTTTGAGAATCTTGGAAAAATAAAATATACATCTATGACACAGTATTTTTGGAAAATTAGCAAATTTGATGTTAATCTGATTGACACCAAGTATAGGTACCTCAACTAAATTGCTAAAAAAAAAACAGCATAGTATGAAGAAAAAAGGCTCTAAACTTAATAAAAATGAACTTTTTCCATCAAAATGTTATTGTTAAGAGGAAAGATTAAAATATTTTAAATTATTTTTTTTTTAAATTTTAATCCTTTCTGACATCTTCGAAAACAAAAGCTCTTCTAATCAAATAATGTCATAATTTTGTTGCATTTTTTTATTTTACTTTTGGAAGCAAATTTTCAGAAAAAGTAACTAATAGTTAAAATAAAAATAGATGATTTACATTCTGCAATGAGTCCTGCATTTAACTAATAAAAACAGTTTTGCTTACAAAATTTAATTTCTTGAAATGTTATGAATTTATGTGGAGGTGGTGGTAACAGATGTAAAAAAAAAGATATATATTTTTAGCAAGATCTTTTAAAAATAATAATCTTAAAAATCATTTCTTTCATTTTTTAATAAGTCCTGGAAATAGTAAATTTAATGATTTAGCTTTCAATTAAAAAAATAATTTTCAAGAAAAAAAAATTTTTTTTTTTTGAAATTCAATTTAAAAGTTACTTATCAAAAATGAGTGGAGGTGCCTACTTTATAGGTGACCCCCATAACGTATATTTCAAGTTTTCAATTAAAAAAGTATTTTCTTTTGTTAGATATGAGTGGCTGACAAAAAAAAAAATTCTAATTTTTAAACTCAAAGGAAATACCATTTTGTTTGTTTTTTCTGTTGTGCTTGAAATGTGGTTGATTTATTGCTCTTTTTTTTTTTTAATCCTAACATGAACACTTTGATTGGTTTCTGCTAAATCTTTTCAGAACGATGGGTGCCTTTAATTCTGCAGACAGTAGACATTATGGGTCACTTGTAGAAAATTTCAGTAATTAATCTCAGATTTTACAGCAGCTGATATTAATAGGTTAACTTAAATGCGATTTGAACGTAATTTCTTGCTCGTTGGTATTAACGTCTGGTGCAAGACCACAAGATTTGAACATGGATTGTTACAATGATCTCAATAAAGTTGTAAATGGCATGTATGGAGGAGTATTTTGTAAGTTGTAACACTATCCTTCTAGTTTTCTTCTATGCATTAACCCTCCTTACCCATCTTTCATGCATTTTTTTTTACATCTGCCTTAGAATATGAAAACATTGGGGTCATTATTGTTACAGCCCTCCCTCTGTAGGAAAATGGTCCTGGACATGACAATAAACTGCATCTGGCAGCAAGGCCTCTGATTGGGAGGTTGTGAGGAGCATGGAACCACCTCTTAATTGCTGTTGTTCTCAGGTCCATCCTGACCTGGAGTGGTAGCACCTGTTAGGGTCCCAACTATGGGTAAATAGTAAACCTCCAAACTTAGAGGAAAAAACACTATGAAAGTATGAAAATAGATTTTTATATAAATATATACATAAAAATAGACTTTTATAGAAAAATATTACCAACAATACATTTTTGAAGAATCATTACCGTAACACATTTTTGAAGAAAAAAATTACTCTCAGCAAAACATCTTTTTAATACAAAGCTAGAAGACATTTTCAGTTTTCTAAAATAAAAAAGAATAAAAACAAAACATTTTCATTAAAATCTGACTAAATCTACCTTCTCACTATAACTGAACATTAAAAAAACATAACTTAAATCTCTCACATTTTTGGCATTAAATAACCCACAGAGGTGTTGATATGCCATTAAACAAAACTTAAACCAAATCAAACTGTAAGCAAAAGAGACTTTTGTCTGAGTTTGGCTGTAATACGGCTATGATTTAGATTTTAAGTACCTTAAAAAAAGTGATACCTGAGGTTTAAAATGCATTTTTAAAATGAAACATGTTTAATGCTTTTTTATAGTTTTAATTTCAAGTTAGCAGATTAAATTTAATATTAATATAAGCAAAATACTTTGCTGTATTTCAAATTGAATTCAAATTGATTAGAATTATTTTTTTTCTGTTATTATCAGTAAAATGCTAAAATTGTCCATATTGACAAATCTGTCAACACAATGTAAGTCTCTTTTATTAAAAAATATTTAAAGAATGAAATACTTTAAAATAGATTTGTTTTGAAATTTTTCTAAGTGGTACATAATTAACAATTACTTGAATTTAACATGAACACCTTTTTTATTTAATTTTTTTTAATTTCCCTGTAATCTTAAAATTTATGATATTCTAAGCAAATCTAATACTTTATTGAATTTTAAGTAATTTGGCTTTATAGTTTATTGATACAGAATTTTAAGATTTACAAGTTGATAAATCATTCTTATTAAATTAAAACTGTCAGAAATTCCTGTAAAAATTCATTGTTCATTGAAAAAAAATTATTTCTTAATAGTGTCCATATATTTTAAAATGTCACTAATAAATGCCATCTTAGTTTTATTGCATTTTTTATTTTACAATTTAGATCAGATTTTCAGTAAATGTGGGTCCCTTTGATCAAAAATATTTCATGATTTAAATTCTTCTAGGACTTTTACTTATCTATAACTAGCAGTATAGCCCGGCGTTGCTCAGGTGTAATGAAAACTTTAAAACTAATCCATGATCCTGGAGCTCAGACTCTTTGGAAGTTGGAACGAAAGACTAAAAAGCAATAGTTCTTTCCAGTTAAAGCGAAACTGTAGATTGAAAGAAAAATGAATGGATGTAAGTCAAATTTTGAAGTTTAGTGAGAATCAGATAAAAATTGTGGATTTGTATAAAGGACATACAGACAGATAAACAGACACACACACACAAATAGCTTACATTTTTTATATATATATATTATTGATTTTCTGCACTATTGTAAGAACTGCAACTTTGAAACTTCTGAATATTGTTTCTGATGTCTTTGTCTATGAGTGTATCAAATTTGATTAAAATCAGACCACTCCTTCTATAACCCGATTTTTTCGATTATCGATTTTTGATATTTATCAAGGGTACCCGGACACAAAACCTAGCTAAGAACACTTGCAGACGATTATCGTACAACTGTGTAAATTTTCAAGAAAATTGGTTCAGCCGTTTCGGAGTCTATAGGTAATGGAGACACACACACACACAGACAAAATTCTATTTATAAAATAAGTTGAGATTTAAACATTAAATACTACCAAAAACTTTTTTTGAAATTACATGAAGTTAAATAAGTGGGTGGTGAGTAACATATTGTAGCAGAAAACTTGGGATTCTGTAAGACAGAGACTGGAAAAAACCTTTGCAATGAATTCTGGTTTAACACAAACTAATGTGAACTCTACTGAACGCACAAATTCAGACTCCCTGTTCAACAAAAACTCACTTTTTTATACATTCTCTACAAGCCAGAGAATATCTATATTGGGTATGCTGCCAGCCTCAATCTGACTTATAAAATTAGTTGCATTTTCATAAAACAAAGAAAGAAGAAAATTTAAATATTTGAATTCATTTGTGAATAATTCCTGAATGTTTCATTAAAATCTGACCATTATCTGACCTGTTCAATGTGGTTTGCATCATAAGTCAAAGAAAATGACTTGTCATAGACTCCTGACAGACACAGAGGTTAATCTTACCTGTAGCCACCAACTCCTGAACATGTGCAACCTAGATTTGTTAAAAATCTAGAGCCTGCTCGAGATTAGCTGAGATTCGGTTGTTAACTGATGGCACAAAGTCTGTTTGACTTTGTTGAATCTACTGAGGAAATATATTCATGACATCATAGCCTTAGAGTGATGATTATCAACATTGCTATAATGAGACCAGCAGGATAGATTTTAGGAGTAAACCTTGAGATATGGAAAGGTAAAAAAAAAATTAAAAAAAAAAAAAAGACAAGGATAATCTCTGAAACGTGGTGGGGAGATTAATGCTAGCATTTATTTTACAAATTTTAGATTAAAAATTGTTTGTATTCAGTGAAATATTTATCATAATTCAGCCAATACATTCTCTAACTCTCCTCAGGTGTATGTTATATCCATACGTCCTGTGTGATTTTTAACGAGGAATCTTTATTTCATTCAGTAGATGTGTGTTGTTTTTATTCCTTACTTTTTTTTAGCTTTATTGTCCATTTTAATAAGCTTAGCACTCAGTTTCACACCAGACCATTGAAGGTAATATAGGTTTGACCTGAGATAATCCCCAGATGAGGGCAGAGATCTAAAATTTACCCATTGTCAGTGGTGAGCCTGATCACTCCTGAGAAAAACTATTGAACTGTTGGATATATAAACAATCCCTTCAAGAAGTTGGGTAATATTTCACACATACGGGCCATGTTTCAGGCGATAGATCACTTAGAGACGCTTATGTATGCCCCCAATACATGCAAAGAGGTTAAAAGTAATTGACAAAGTATGGGTGAAACATAAAATATCAAGTTAAATGTGAAAGATTCAAGTTTCTTGTAATTCAATAGTTAGCACTTCAACTTTATTGCAGAAAGTTTAACCAAACACTTTGCAAAAGACAATTTTTTTTTCCTGGACAAAAAAAATGTTTTCTACAAAAGCTTGCAAGTCGTAATTCTTTTTCAGCCACTGTGCTGTATCTGGTCTTTTGTAAGCCTGCTTCTGTATGTCACTTAAGTGACATGTCGATCCTTTAAATGACCTGCAAACAAAGAAGTCTTTTGCTCAAAATCAGGAAGGGAGATCTGAAGTCCACTGGGCGTACATTGAGGAAGGTGTGATTGGAAAACTAAACCCTCACAGGGTATATTGAGAGTAAGAGAGGTAGAGGAAGGCAGTGAGTCACCGACCCCTGATGAGCTTCAGTGAATGGATGGTAGGACAGAGGGTGGGGAAGCAAAAGTAGAAAAAATGCCAGTGGCTACAAGAATAGGAAGTTTTTGAGTTTGAATTTTATTTAACGGCATATCTACCTCTGTGGGTTATTTAATGCCAAAAAGGTAGGGTTTTAAGGTATTTTTTTAATGTTCGGTTATAGTGAGAAGGTTGATTTTGTCAGTTTGATGAAAAGTTTTTAATCTTTTTTAAATTTTAGAAAACTGAAGATGTCTTCTAGTTTTGTATTTAAAAACATATTGCTGGTAATAATTTTCTTTCCTTAAAAATGTATTTGGTAATAGATTTTCTTCAAAAAATGTATATATTCTATGAAAGTTTATTTTTATACTTTCATCGTGTTTTGACCCCAGTTTGGGGGGTTAACTATTTTCCCATAGCTAGGACCCTAACAGGTGCTACCACTCTGGCTCAGGGTGGACCTGATAACAACAGCAATTAAGAGGTGGTTCTATGCTTCTCACAACCTTCCAATCAGAGGCTTTGCTGCCAGATAGGAAGTTTTGGAGAGCCATGATCACTTATATCTTGAAGAAACATGGAAGAAGGAAGTGTTAGAATTTCTTTTTTCTTTTGACAATGACGTTCACTCTGTAAAAAGGCCCAAGAGCATAGAGAGTAAGATGCATAAGAATTCATACAGATATGTGGTGGGGGGAAATAATGGTACACTATAAATACGATCAGGGAGCCTTTTTTCTAGAGCAGTGGTTCATGGGAAGAAACTGCTTGAGTAGAACCTACATCTCTCAGATAGATTACAAAGTAAATGGCAAGTCTTTGCTGTGAAGATAAGATCTGGTGGACTCGAGATTGGGAAGTGAAGACTCTGAATCTCCTGCCCATACTATACTGAGAGCAGGGGTCAGTATTCACCCACATTTTTAAAAACTGGTCATGCACTTGACACCTACCACAGGCTTGAGAAGGGCTTCTCCTTCAAGTAGTGATTAAATGATTTTGCAGAGATTGGGAATAACTCTGGTTTGATATTTTTAAGGACAACCTCTGGGATTTTGTCTGGACCGGTGACCTCTTTTATGTCAAGATAGTTGATGTAATGAAAGCATTACTGAAATTGTGATCAGTGATACTTAGGAAGTCAAAAAGGGGGATGGCCTCTGACATAGAAGCAAAGGTTGAGGCAAAAAGCTTTGTCTTATCTGATGAGGATGAGATGACCTTGGAATCATTTATAATAGTAGGCACTAATGTTTTGTTTCTATTCAAAATTTATTTGGGTAGCTTCCAGAACTCCTGACATACAATTTGCTTGCTTTCAACCTTGACCTGGAGTGCTTGGGCACAGCTAAACTTTGCATTTTCTAGAACTTTTCCTGCAGTGATTGTAGGCCGCTTTGAATGCAGCTGCTACACTGTTCCATGTGATGAATATTGTAGTAGTGGTTATAATGATCTATGGATGCAGCACATAGGAGTGAACCAAAGTTTGGTTTTTGCTGGAACATTTTCTGGGGTATAAAACACTCTGTTCTGGGAAGAATCTATTCTGAGATGAGGTCAGCAGTTTTAGAGGCAGTATATTTGAAGAGGATTGAGAGGGGAGCTTTCTTCATGAAAGATTGAAAGCTGTTCCAGAATTTTTGTATACTGAAATTTTTTCTATGGAATGAAACATAAGAATCTAATTTGATAAATGACCATTATAGATAAGTCAATGTGCTATAAAATAATTTTTATTCTACTAGTAGTATTAGATGTAATAAGATTTGAATTTCTTACATGAAGGCTTGTCAATTATTATTCATTTTTCACTAGGATTTCTTTCATCTTATTTCTCTTGCCTTTTATTCTTGTCAATAAAGATGGGACTAGCAGTTCAAATGATATAGTGTAAATAGAATACCCCTTCTCATAAATATAGACTAGAATTGTATTTTATTTATTCAAATATTTAATTAAATTATTTTGATTCATATGGCATTTTTCTTTCAGGTCAGGTGTCATGGTGAAAAAACTTTCTGGGATAAGTAGAACAAAAAAGACAATTCCCAAACAATGAGCGAAATATTGCCAAGATTTCAGTTTTAAATATTGGCTGACCTGAAGGAGACTATCATCACCTTTTAAATTTGTTTTACTTTTTTTTCAGTGCACACTTATTGGTTATTACATAAAGTTTCTGATTATCAAAAAAATTGAAAATTTTCAATATTTAAACAATTTTCTCATACAACGTTATAGTAAATCGATCCTTCATTTTGGAACCACTCACGTTGGGGTTGCTTTTTTTTGTTTATTTTTAGTTTTTTTTTTTTTGGATAAGTTGTTGCTCTTGTTTTTGTCTTTTTTAAGTTTTCTTCAGTTCTGATGATGGCATCTTCCTCAGAAACTCCAAGAATGGCTTTATTCAAAAATTTTGCAAAGGATTCAGTAGTTGAATATGCGCAAGCAAAAACGTTAATTGCACAGGATCGATTTACTATAAGGTTGTATGAAAAACTGAGCCTCCTCACCCCAAATTGTTTAAGTGCTGAAATTTTTGCGAGTTTTTTTGTCAATCAGAGGGTTTAGGGTTTAATCAATAGGATTGTGCTAAAAAAAGTTTTAAAAAATTGATAATCAACCAATTTACAGGTGGTGGTAATGTTGTACTGGTGAGCGGTTCCAAAATGGAGGATCGATTTACTGTACCGTTGTATGCAAAACTGAGCCCCCCCCCTAAAATTGTTGAAATATTGAAATTTTCCCAATTTTTTTGTCAATCAGAAAGTTTAGGGTGTAATCGATAAGATTGTACTGAAAAAAGTAAAAAAGAAAAAAAAGAAAAACAACAATGGTGGTGGTCTCCTTCAGATCCGCCAAAATTTTTACTAAAACTTGCCAGTTGGTATAATTCTGCAGTAAAGAACTTTAGTTTTAATTCTTGTAAATTCTTATCTTTTGTAATTTTTGTGTTTGATAAAAACTTTTCAGGTTTACTGTTTTCAATGATTTTTAATCATTCAATTTTTGGATTTCGTTGATCTTCAAAAACTTTTCATTCTACCATTTTAGTGATTGGTGGATGAGGATAGGATGATGGAAATCCTGGGCTGGATAAAAATTGTCTACAGCTTATCAGCGATATTTTTTTTCTCTCATATTCTGAAATCGATTGTTTTAGATGGAAATAAGTTTTACTTTTAATCTATTTCCAATAATTAAAAAATAAAATAAAATGATTCTGAAGATATTTACTACTGATGTTTTTAAAAAAAAAAAAATGGCTGAATTTTAATTTACTATTTGAATTTGAATCGGTATTCGTGTGTCATTTGAAATCAATACTTCTGTACTATTGCTAAAAATGTTTAAAATATGTTTTAAAATATTAGCAGAAATATTTCATGCGTTATTTAAACATTGAGTATCTTAATCTTTTGTTGCTAAAACTGTAGATAAGACGGATATGTAAAAAGACCGAGACTAGGGCATATTGAGTGGAGATTATTTTGTAAGACAGAACCTTGAAAATTTTTTTCAACATATGTACTTATATAAGTATAATGATTCATTTGTAAGAGCCAGTACCTTAGGAAGGTCTGGTGCTGGCATCTGGTACCCTGACTGGCTTGTTTTTACTGACACACTTGCATCCTGTACCCTGACAGCAGTAATGGTACATAATTTTTATATGGTCTCCATTCTTTTTTTTAGCTATGCATTTCTAGTGAGTGACCTCAGCTCTTGTTTGAATTTGTGTTGATCTCTAGGAATGTCTCGTACAGTTATTGGTTATAAACCACAAGATGACTTCCACCACACCCTAGTTAAGATATTTTTTGATATTGGTATGATTGTTATCTACACTTGGGCCATGATATCTTGATCACAACTACTAAGAGGTGGCTGTTTCTTTTTTTTTCTAGTACTCCTTTACAAGGAAGGAGCAATGTTGAGCCCGATCAGTACTAAAATAGAGGATTATTTGGAAACATCGGGTATAATAAACAAACTTCCTACAACCCAAAATATGTGTTGATAAGCCACAATATAAACAAATCAAGTGAGGTTCTTGAGGTACATTCAATGTACAATGGATAGACCAGCAGTCGGAAGTTATCCATATCCGGCTATTTTATTACTTCACCCCAAATACTTTTTCATTTATTGTTTTGTTCTTCAGTTGATCAGGTGCCACTTCAAAAACCCTAACCCTGTCATTTATAAAAAAGTAATGAAACCAGGATAAAATTATATCTTCCTCTTATAATCATAGTCTCACAAATTTGTTGTTCTAGTTTTGAAGAACTCTTGTAACTCTTGGCCTGTTAACATTCTAGTTCTTTTTGTCAGGTGAGACAATTTTTCTCTCCAGAATCTATCTTACATATCCTTAAGTCTTCCATTCATCAATGCTTTGAATATTGCAGCCATATATGGTCTGGTGCCCCTGTTATTTACCTTGAACTCCAAAGAAGAATCAGCAGTATTATTGGTCCTGATCTGGCAGCTCAGCTTCAGTCACTTACCCACTGCCATAAGGCTGCCTGTGTCCTTTTTTTAAATACTTACATGGTAATTGCTGGGATGCGCTCCTCAGTGTGGTACCTAGACTTTTTGAATATAAGTCCAGTACTAGACTGGCATTGAGATCTCATCAATTTACAGTTGATCTGTCTAGATGTAACCATAAGTTCTATACTAACAGTTTCTTTTCTTACACTTCTCGCTTATAGAACTCCCTTCCGCCTTTCATGGTAATTATTTGGATGACCTCTTCACTATGGTACCTAGACTTTTTGAATATAAGTCCAGTACTAGACTGAAATTGAGATCTCATCAATTTACAGTTGATCTGTTTAGATGTAACCGTAAGTTCTATACTAACAATTTCTTTTCATACACTTCTCGCTTATAGAACTCCCTTCCGCCTTTCATGGTAATTATTTGGATGACCTCTTCACTATGGTACCTAGACTTTTTGAATATAAGTCCAATACTAGACTGGCATTGAGATCTCATCAATTTACAGTTGATCTGTCTAGATGTAACCATAAGTTCTATACTAACAGTTTCTTTTCTTACACTTCCCGCTTATAGAACTCCCTTCCGCCTTTCATGGTAATTATTTGGATGACCTCTTCACTATGGTACCTAGACTTTTTGAATATAAGTCCAGTACTAGACTGGTATTGAGATCTCATCAATTTACAGTTGATCTGTCTAGATGTAACCATAAGTTCTATACTAACAGTTTCTTTCCTTATACTTCTCGATTGTGGAACTCTCTTCCGGCTCCATGTATTCCAGTCAAATTTAATCTGTAAAAATTTTAAATGCAATGTCAATCGCTATCTACTGTCCTCTTGATTACTCTTTTCTCTTTCTGTGCACCGGTAATGTTTCTATTCTTAATTCTTTCACATCCTGTAAGCTGTTGTGCTCTAGTGGCTTTATTGCCTTGCTTGGGGTGAAACCGATTAAAACAAAAAAAAAAGAAAATGTTTGTAAAATCTGGGTTTGGCTTCTTTTTGCCCATAAGGTTTTTTAATTTTCATAAAATACAAAATTTTATCAGTTTTTAAAAATAGTTTCAACAGTTTAAAGTCTTTTATTAAACAAGACTTTTAACCCCAGTCATTTTCCATATTTGTGATCATTTGAGAAAGGTTTTGTTCATGAGGATAGATCATGTGAGTAAGGAGCCTAATTCTGCCTTGAAAGGACACTTTGTAGCTTCTAATCCTTATGTTACTGAATAGGTTAACATCATGGCACCAAGCTGAAATCATTTTGTTATTCACTTCATAATGTCTGCATTTCTAGGTGACTTATATACTCAAGTAATTTGTTAACACATCCAAATCGGCCATACTTGTGTATTCTCACTTCTGAGTAAAAAAAAAAAAAAAATGGCCTCTTCCTTGTCTGATCACTAAATAGGTTGCTACTTGATTGTGCACTTATGTCCAGCTGAATTCCTTGCATTCACTTACATGCAAATACCCTTGGGAAAGGTATTAATCCGTCTCTTCCTTCCAGTTATGGGTTAAATAACAGGACAAATTGGGTTCTATAGCCTTGGCTGGCAACCAGTCTATTGCAGAAAGCAATGGTAATCTACTGCGGGATAATCTTCTGCCCAGTCAGTCATGTCTCTTTTGAGACATGATCGCCCAAAGCGTGTATCATGTATGGCACTTAATTAACTGAATGTGCTTGAGTCCCAAGAAATGTGTTTCCTCCAGGTAATACCTCTTGTTTAAGAGGAGATACTAGTGTTAATCCCCTTGTGACTAAGGCATCCCCAAAAGGGGAAAATGTCATTGAAGCTTGGGCAATTTTTATCTATCATTTCACTAAAATTAGACCTCATGTCTCATTCTGCTTACGTGAACATGTAAATAAATGCCCTTCATGGTGTCTGCTAAATTTTCATCTGAAAGTTTCACTGTATAGTGTTTGTTCTGTAGGTTTAATATTTACCACTGAATTAAGTGTATTGACAAAAAATGAAACTATGGCACCAAGTATTTGTTGTGTAAATTAAATACTTTTCTTCATGTTTAGGCTTCAAACTTAATTCTTTGTTTGTGTACATATATGCACACACACGTGATTTGTGTGTGTTGAAAAGTTCACAGCCTGACCAGTTTTGAAAATCTAACCAATTAATTTTGAAATCTCTTCTTGGTTGAGCTGAGAATTTTTCAGCACCTCCTTATAAATGTACATTTATAAATGTAAATGTGCATTTATATGATAAATTCATGTATATCCTTTCGTGTGCATATGTACACATATGCTCACTGAAATGATGTCAGCCTAATCCAGAGTGCCTTCTTCCACAAAATGTCTGATGCATAGATTTTTATAAGTAGGTGAGCTATATATGTATTTTTTTCCAAGTGTGTGTGTGTGAGAGAGAGAGCACAAAAGTGCATGTGTGAAAAAAATATATATATTTTCCCACTTGTATGTACTTTTTTCTCTATGTATAAAGAAGACCTCCTATATCCTTGCTATATTGTCTACAGGGCTAAGAGAATGGCATACAAAATCTACAACAAAAAGAAATTAACAAGATTACAGCAATAAGAGACTAGATCAAAACAGGCATATAATATTACTTACCAACTGGTTAATATCTACTATTCAAAACAATATATCTAATTGTAACAATACCAATTTAATTTGCTTTGCTTTTTTATGGTTTATCAACCCTCTTCAAGTTATTTAAAACCAGAAGCTATTCTTAGTGTGTAAGAATTTTTTGGAAAATTTCACTAATAGAATTACTAATAGAAATTTTACTTATTAACCCATAGCTGAGGAGAGAAGAGGTGAATTCATATCTTTCTCAAGGGGATTTGTGCATAAGTGAATATAACAAACTTGATTGAAATTGGAACTCAGCCCCTTTTCACCATCCGCTCATTCAAGTTTGCAGCAGCTGATACTCCAAAGCAGTTACCCATCTATATACTGATAAAAACTTCTTGAGAGTGCAATTATTAATTTTTGCCAAAACATTAACTTATGTCTTTGATTTTTCAAATATCTCATTTCTTGAATTAAATAACCCTTTCTCAAACCAACATACACAACCATAAAATTTTCTTAAGAAATTAGAAGGAAACAGTTAACACAGGATCTTTTTATATATTTTTTTATATATTTAAAATAAATGTTTTTTGTTTTCTCCACATGCAGATTCAATACCATGCAAGGGAGGTAACACAATTTTAGTGGCTAATAGGGTACTGCCATCCCTAGCAGCTTTTGCTATTGGACAGGATATTGTTTTTTGTATAGACATGTTAGACTTTGCAATTAAAAAAAATTTTTTTCTTCTTGCAACTGCAGATTTTCAATATTGTCTTAAAAGAATTGCTTTTGATTGTTAATCAATACTGTCCACATATATTTAGTGACTGTTATCAATGATGTAGAATGAAAAGTAAACAGATGTGTTTTACATTAGAAAGAGCATTGTGTTGCTAACATGATTTTAATTAACTTTATTTTAGATCTTGACCAGACCCAACTCAATGCCTGTTGAGCTGTGGTCTGGAGATGTGAAGCACACTTCAGGCACTTGCCAGTGATACCCACCTTTTAAAAGAAAGGAAACAATTGACTGTCCAAGGCACTCAACCTCAGTAGGTAGCACCCGACATGTCCATCTTTTTCCCACAGTCGGATCGCTGAGATTTGTAGTGATTTTTTTTTTTTCACTTGTACACCTCATCCCTGTTCTCCTCTCATTATTAATAATACTGGGGTGGGGGACACATACTACAGTGTCTTTGAATCAGATCACACTACAATGTTAGGATCTGTGTGATGTGTACTAGAAATTGCAGAGATGTCCTAAGATCATCTAACCCCCTCCAATCAGTAGCTTCATGTTGGGAGTTATTTGGGTCTTCCATACAGGACATTCACTTTCCTTGTAAAAACGGACCATGGGTTCTCTGGCCATTACAGGCTGTTTGTTGGTTGCTTCCCATTGTATACTGATTGAGTCCATGACCACTTCCAGCATTTTATGATGCCACTTGTACATCTTCCGTGATTGTAGGTATGCAGACAGCATATCATGTAAAATGCCTCAATTACTTTCATGTAATGCACGTACATTGGTGTCAGGATATGATGATAGTTACATCGAATCAATATCACTCCTTGTAGTACAAGCACTGAGAATTAGCATCGGTAGTCCTGCCTTGCTTGGAGTGAAATGATTTTTAAAAAAAAATGAATAATGAAAGATAAATAAAATTCAGCATCAACAATAGTTACTCACTTTCATTTATTAGGCAACTAGCAGTATAGCCCGGCGTTGCCCGGGTGTAATGAAAGTTTTAAAACTAATCCATGGTCCTGGAGCTCAGACTCAGCCTAAAGAATATTTGTGTGAAGTTTGGTGAGAATCTGATAAAAATTGTGGATTTGTATAAAGGACATACAGATAAACACACACACACACACACACACACAAACATCTTGCCTTTTTTATATATATATATATATATATATTGTCGATTTTCTGCACTATTGTAAGAACTGCAACCTTGAAACTTCTGAATATTGTTTCTTATGTCTTTGTCTATAAGTGTATTATATTTGTATTATATTTGATTAAAATCAGACCACTCCTTCTATGACACAATTTTTTTTTATTATCAATTTTCGATATTTATCAGGGGTACCTTGACACAAAACCTAGCTAAGAACATTTGCAGACGCTTATAGTACATTTTGTAATTTTCAAGAAAATCGGTTCAGCCGTTTTGGAGTCTATAGGTAACGGATACACACACACACACACACACACAGACAAAATTCCATTTATAAATAAGTTTAGATTAATTACATCACTTAGCATCCTCTATAATTCACCATTCCTTACATAGCTGTAAGAATATTTGGGAACATTCTGTAATTGAAAATTTGAAAAAATCCTGAAATAATATTTTTGATAACGTTCGTCAAGGAACTAAACATGTTGGTAAGGAATAGTTTTCCTTCTGTTTCTTATTTGTTTAATATATTTATTTATTATAAATTATATTTTAGAACATGTACAATTTTTTTCATATCCACTACAAATTGTACATTTTGTTTTGACATTGAAATTACAATGTCTGATCAGATGGTGTGGAAAGGAATGGAAAGCCTCATATATATATATATATATATATACTAGCATCATAGCCTGGCATTGCCCGTGCAACTCAGAACATTTTAGTAGTAGGAGAAGATGCCACTTTTTATTTTACATATTTTGTTTTTGTTTGAAAAAACACTTCTTTTAAAAAAAATATTTTTTTGTTTCAAAATTACGGGGAAAAATGTTCACATTTTTTTGTTGACCAAATTAATTTTTAAAACGTCAGAATAAAAATTAAATATAAAGGCTTATTTTTTATGTTTTTTAATAAAAAAATATTTTAGTCACGTTTGACACATGTGACGTAAAACGTCGGAATAAAAATTAAATATAAAGGCTCATGGCTCTTCTTTTTTTTTTTTAATAAAAAATATTTTAGTTGCATTTGACACATGATTTGATTTCTGTGATGTAATTCAGCAACCATCTTAGATCTTAGATGTTTTACGGGCCAAATGTAAACACTTGTGTCCATTGGCCAAAAAGTGCATAAGGGAAAACTTCTGAACTTAAACTTAAAAAGTATGTGTTGACCTGGCTTCCCTGTAGATGTGTCCCCAGAAAGTTTGAATGGCATAGATTAAAAAATGTAGGCGTGCACAGGGAACAGTCACACACACTCACTTGCTTTTTATTGTTCTTTCAATGTTGAAACAAAATGTACAATTTTGTAGTAGTTTTTAGTTCTGGGCATGTTCTAACATAATAAATATTTATTGCTCTATTTTATATCGAGCACTGTTTTAAATTAATGTTTTGAATATTGTAATTATTTTCTTTGTTTTTATTCCTTTCGGGATATATATATATATATATATATATATATATATATAAAATAATTTTAAGGTGTGCTATATTTTTAGGATAAAGTGCTCAGTATCAGAGATAAAGCGTATGTAAATATAAAAGAGTGAAAATTTAAGTCAACACTCAAGGGCGACAGACTGTTTTATATGTGGAGTGTTTCAAATATATTTGATGCAAGACAATTGCACTTAAGCATGAAACAGACTGTTGCTGCTAGATGTTGACTTCTATGTCCACTTATATATTTTATCATCCTTCAACCAATCTATTCTTGGTTGTAAATTCTTTGACAATCCCACCTCACACAACATGGTTAACTTTTATCCAGCCCTGAGTTTTGGGTAATTGTGTGTGGATACATCAGTTTCCTTGATAAAACACTTTCAGAGGAACAAGGATGAGTTCACCTCATTCTGCGCTCGATAAAAGTGACGTGTAAATTGCAGCTGTTTCTTCTTAAGCTTCAGAGATAATCGAGTGATATCTCCGTAGATGTAGATCAATGTTTGGCAGATTCTTCAGCTGATGTTTTGGACCTTTCTCAGCATGTTGGTGGTCCTGGGTATGAGGGTAAACTGCATCTGGCAGCAAGGTCTCTGACTGGGAGGATGTGAAGAGCATGGAACCACTTCTTAATTGCTGTTGTTCTCAGGTCAACTCTGACCTGGTGTGGTAGCACCTGTTAGGGTCCCAGCTATGGTCAAATAGTTAACCCCCAAACTGGGGTCAAAACACTATGAAAGTATAAAAATAAACTTTTATAGAAATATATACATAAAAATAAACTTTTATAGAAATATATACATAAAAATAAACTTTTATAGAAATATATACATTTTTGAAGAAAGCATTATTACCATAATACATTTTTGAAGAAAAACATTCTCAGCAAAACATTTTTGAATACAAAACTAGAAGGCATTTTCAGTTTTTTAAAATAAAAAATAAAAATACAAACAAAAAAATTTCATCAAAATCAAGCTTCTCACTATAACTGAACATTAAAAAAAATACCTTAAAACCCCACCTTTTTGGCATTAAATGACCCACAGATGTGTTGATATGCTGTTAAACAAAACTCAAACCCAAATCAGCATGTTGGTATAAGTTCCATCAAGTCGTTTCTCCAAATGAGCAGACAAGATCTAAGTCTCTGGACCATAGAGACGGAACGGCTCAATCAGTACTCGAAAAGTTCAAATTTTAAGAAATGTGAAAGGTTGCAGTTCTAGATCTTATCAAGTATTCCAAGCAAGAACTTTTACATACACTCTATTCATGATATTGAACTCTTTAACCCATAAATATAGAAGACTTTAAAACTATATTTTTATCTCAGACAGACAGACACACACTCACACACATATATATATTTTTTTTTCTCCATATTACTTCTGTTGTGGTGCAGTTGATATTGACTTGGAACAACAAATCAGGGAGCAGAGTTCAAATTCCAATTGAATTTGTTGCATTCACTTACGCACAAATACCCTTGAGAAAGATATTAATCTGTCTCTTCTCCCTCCAGTTATGGATTAAATAATAGGACAGATTGGGTTCTATGGCCTTGGCTGGCAACCAGTCTACTGCAGAAAGCAATGGCAACCTACTGCGGGATAATCTTCTGCCCAGTCAGTCATCTCTCTTTTGAGACATGATCGCCCAAAGCGTTTATCACGTATGGCACTTAACTGACTTCTGTGTATACAGATTACTAGATACATTTTCTACACTTGCCTTGATGAAGTTGCTCAATATATGAATTGCATTGGCATAAAATATTTTATATATATATATATATATATATTTATATCAGAATTTTTAGATATACATACTCACAATTCTTTTATTTGGGAGCAGAAAGTTTTTGTTTATAAGCATCTTCTCAAAATGAATGATCTTGAGTTAGAAATATTTTCTTGCTTCATGGCAAAAATGATATCAACAAAATATTACTGGCAAATTTGATTTTCTGGCGAGGATCACATTGAAAAGGTCAAAGGTTATTAAACTGATTGTCCATAAAAATTCTCTGATAATATTAATTAACTTAATGATCAGTTCTGTCACCCCCCCCAATTTCCAAGGTCTCCTTTATCATATTCTGACTCGTGACGTCAAAGGAAAAGAATCCTATTAGTTATAAACCTTATTGTAAAGATTTTCTTCTTTTTTTTTTTACCCTGAGATCCATGCTTCTCGTACATCTTTACTGGACGTCTGAATCAACTCCAGGAGTTGGCATTTATCTAATTATCTTTAATTCATAATTAATTACTTGATATTCATTTATGCAGATGGACAAAAACTTCCAAATAAATGTCCCAACCCAGTGAGAATTGAAATGAATATACAAGGCATGTTTTATAACTAAAAAAAAAAAAAACTACTGTTGGGAGCCAACATGTAAAAAGCACATCTTTGCACTATTTAGATATTCTAAATGGACAAGCATACTCTGTAGGTGATGTACAGTGACTTGCAAAAGTCTACACCCCCTTTGAAAATTTGTTTTGTATAATTTAACAGGGAACAACACATTTTTAAAAAAATTTCAATGATTGTTAAATAATAAGCAGATCCATCACACTTTACTTTGATATAAAAATTATATTTAAAAAATTTCACACTGATTTTTAAAATCATATAACTTAGTATAATATCTGGAGGATGTAGACTTTTGCAAAGACATTTTTCTGTGTTATTACATAATTTATCATTGATGTATACAATCCAGAGCAATCAAAACTGACCTGTGCATTCTACCATAACAAACTTGGCCAGTCTATTATTTTGCTATACAAGATGATTTAACTGCTGACAAAATCAGCCATCACATCGTTTCTTTGTATGTTGGTCCGTGGACTCTTCCTGTAAACACAAGGTGTCCAATTCGGGAAAGAAACTGGGCAAGCCTCTATCTCAGGAACTTAAAAACCTTATTATTCAAAAGTACAATGAAAATAATGGCTAAAAAAGATTGCAAAAACTTTAGAATTGTTCCTAAGCACTGTTAAAACTGTAGTTAAGCAGTGGTTAGTGCATAAAACCTCTTCTACCCAACCAAGATCTGGGAGACCGAGCAAATTTACCAGAAGAGCAAAATCAAAACTGGTCAACACTGGAAGACTTGAAAGCTTCAATTTCCAGTCCTGGGACAGATGTTTATGAATCTACAATTTCCAGAGTATTGCATTGGTCTGGCCTGCAAGGGAGGGTAGCTAGAAAAAGCCCATTCTGAAGCCTATGCACAAGAAAGCTAGGCTAAACTTTGCCAAAAGTAACATCAATGATTCCATGACCATGTGGTGAAAGATTTTGTGGTCATATGAGACTAAAGTTATATGGAAAAATACAAAACACAATGTTTGGCGGAAAAAAAGGCACTGCTTACCAACCTCATTACACTGTCCCCACTGTAAAGCATGGTAGTGGCTCAATCATACTTTGAAACTGTTTTTCAGCTGTAGGGCCTGGAGAGCTGGTAACCATCCAAGGTTTCATGGACAGTGTCAAGTACCAAGAAATATTAGATGCAAACCTACTGAAGTCTTCTATCTGGGTTGCAATTTCAAGTTTCAACAAGATAACGACTCCCAAGCAGTAAAGCTTGGTTTACTAGCAAGAAAATCAATTTTGGAGTGGCCCAGCCAGTCTCCAGACCTAAATCCTATGGAAAATCTATGGCGAGATCTAAAGCTGGCTGTGCACTGACGTTTCCCATCAAATCTGACACAGCTCGAGAAGTTCTACCATGAAGAGTGGCAAAAACCACTGCAGCAAGCTCGTGGAAGACTACCCAAGGTGGCTGTAATCGATGCAGCAGGATCATCTGCAACATATTAGCTGAAGAATTTTCAAAGGGCATCTAGACATTTGCAAAGACAAAGACAAGTTATGATTTTAAGAATCAGTGTGAAATTTTTAAAATGTAATTTTTATATCAAAGGAAAGTGTGATTGATCTGCTTATCATTTAACAATCATTGGAATTTTAAAAAATGTGTTGTTCCTTGTTAAATTATAGAAAATATATAAATTTTGAAAGTGGGGGTAGACTTTTGCACGTCAGTGTAATTGTGCATAGTTTTAAGAACGGCTTTAGATTTGATTTTATGGTGCAATCTGTGAATTTCTGGAACATCTGCATAGAATAAAACTAGTGAATGTTTAAAATCATCCAGAAGAAATATTTTGTAAGGTAAATTCCAATGGAGACAAACTCCAAATAGAACTCTGTTAAAATGTATTGCTAAATACTTGGCTATAAACTCCAAATAGAACTCTGTTAAAATGTATTGCTAAATACTTGGCTATAAACTCCAAATAGAACTCTGTTAAAATGTATTGCTAAATACTTGGCTATAAACTCCAAATAGAACTCTGTTAAAATGTATTGCTAAATACTTGGCTACAAACTCCAAATAGAACTCTGTTAAAATTTATTGCTAAATACTTGGCTACAAACTCCAAATAGAACTCTGTTAAAATGTATTGCTAAATACTTGGCTATAAACTCCAAATAGAACTCTGTTAAAATGTATTGCTAAATACTTGGCTACAAACTCCAAATAGAACTCTGTTAAAATTTATTGCTAAATACTTGGCTACAAACTCCAAATAGAACTCTGTTAAAATGTATTGCTAAATACTTGGCTACAAACTCCAAATAGAACTCTGTTAAAATGTATTGCTAAATACTTGGCTACAAACTCCAAATAGAACTCTGTTAAAATGTATTGCTAAATACTTGGCTACAAACTCCAAATAGAACTCTGTTAAAATTTATTGCTAAATACTTGGCTATAAACTCCAAATAGAACTCTGTTAAAATGTATTGCTAAATACTTGGCTATAAACTCCAAATAGAACTCTGTTAAAATGTATTGCTAAATACTTGGCTACAAACTCCAAATAGAACTCTGTTAAAATTTATTGCTAAATACTTGGCTACAAACTCCAAATAGAACTCTGTTAAAATGTATTGCTAAATACTTGGCTACAAACTCCAAATAGAACTCTGTTAAAATGTATTGCTAAATACTTGGCTATAAACTCCAAATAGAACTCTGTTAAAATGTATTGCTAAATACTTGGCTACAAACTCCAAATAGAACTCTGTTAAAATTTATTGCTAAATACTTGGCTACAAACTCCAAATAGAACTCTGTTAAAATTTATTGATAAATACTTGGCTACAAACTCCAAATAGAACTCTGTTAAAATGTATTGCTAAATACTTGGCTACAAACTCCAAATAGAACTCTGTTAAAATGTATTGCTAAATACTTGGCTACAAACTCCAAATAGAACTCTGTTAAAATTTATTGCTAAATACTTGGCTACAAACTCCAAATAGAACTCTGTTAAAATTTATTGATAAATACTTGGCTATAAACTCCAAATAGAACTCTGTTAAAATTTATTGCTAAATACTTGGCTACAAACTCCAAATAGAACTCTGTTAAAATTTATTGCTAAATACTTGGCTACAGCAATGGCAACAAATTCTGGATGATTTGAAACATTCACTTTTGTATGAGTTGGGTCTGAGGAGCGGCTTGGCCACAAAATATTTATTACTCATGGATTTGTAAAATATTCAAACTTTTTTCTTGATTTATTTATTTATATATTGATTGTTTAATTAGTTTTTGGTCATATAGCCTGAAGACACCACTCATGATAGAAACCTAGGTCATGTAATAACTTGTTTACAAATGGAATATATATATATATATATATATATATAACTGTCCTGTTGAGGGTAAATGTAGATCTGCATATGTGATCTATAAGGCCACCATCTACCCTAAGGAAAATAAGTAGAAATATAATGTTTATATAATATATATATATAATGTTTTATTTTGGTGGGAATTTGGAAGCAATGGCTTTATACACACAGGCACTCTTTCACGAACCCTAATTTAAGATATCAAACAGCCCTTTCCCAAAAATACTGGGAATTAAAAGAAAATAACCTAAATTCACAGATAAAATGGAAGCTGATAGGCAAAGCAAGGACCCCTAATAGCTTGAGAAACAGATGTAATTTATGTTTAACAGAAAAAATTAAAATTTTAAAATTTCAATATCTGAATGTACTTCTGAATAAACGTAGAGATCATTCGTATGTCATCATCATACAAATAAATATAAATTTCAATAATTATCTTGTTCTTCCAATTAGTTGCAATAAGGTTTCTTTTTTTAAATCTAGCTGAGCAGTTACCCTTCACCCTCTACCTACCACTACTAACCCAATGGTCAAGCCACATACCTCCCACTACCATAGAGGAAATTACTACTAAGATTCTGCTACCTTAACCCTATAAAAGCCAATATTCCCCAACCCCTTCCTTTACTAGACCAAGCCTTCAGAATTAGGATTTTTTCCTCATTCTTTGTTTAAATGGGGTTGACAATGCATGTCTTAAAATGACAATTTCCCCTCTAAATTTTATCTAAATTTACAGAGGAATATATATACATTCAAGTATAGGGTTGATGGTCATCACAGACCATGTAACAATGTCTTCTCTATTAAGGGGGTTTAATTAGTTGTGAACCTCTTAAAATTCTTTATCTCGCAATCAGCACAATCACTTGACAAGACACAAAAAGTGTTGAAACACGATAGCTACTTTGTAGTGATGCTATGACATACTTATGTTAGAAATTTTAAATAGATATATAAAAAAATGTGTCATTTGGCAGGTTTTGAACCTGTGACCACTAACAATGTTATTAGGGGTGAGAGGATCGAAACATGCCAGTAGAAATATAGATATAATGTATTGTTTAATTAAAAACAGAATATCTATTCAAATATGGAGTAGATAGACTAAACTATCGCCCGGTTCACACTCCACCCACATCTATTGAACAGGTGAAGAGGCTCATCCCTTGTTTCCTGTTTAGGAATGCGGTTTCCAGTTTTCTCTTTTCTAATCTTCTCACTCTTATGTAGCCCCCTGCACATCAGTGGTGTTACCGCCTTGCTTGGGGTGATATGATTAAAAAAAAAAAATGAGTATCGATTAAAAAAATAATGTACGAGCAATTAAATTGAATATGTTGGTTGTTAATTCCATTTCGTTAATATCCAGAAGTTTTCATAATTATATATTAGGAAATATACATATTATCCTACATCTAAAGCATGACTTGGAGGTTCATGCACTACACAATCATCAGGTGCATATTATGAGTTCATAATATGCACTCTTTGCTTATAACTTTATAGGTTTAAATAAAAATACATTCTCTATCTTTTTGGTCTAACAGCATGTATATGTCCTCTGACCCACATAAATGTTGATGCATTAATTTTTATATGCTGTATCTCTTCAGGAAAGTTCAAAAGATTCGTGTTTTTTTTATCGCCCCTCCTATTCCCCATTCTGCCGTCCATTGCATAAACTCATCAGCTAAGTGTCCTTTGCCTCTCTCTATGCTATTTGAATTCAAAATGTCTTCTGTGTATCAAATTTTCCAAACCCGTTATTATGTGTCCCCAAAATTTCCGATTTCTCTTTCTGATTTTCAGTAGAATTGTTCATTTGGCTACATTGCTTACATACTTTATTCATGTCATTCTAAGCATCCTTCAGTAGAACCAAATTTCTTTTGCTTCCAGTTTTTGCATCTTTGAGAAAATTGTCCAACATTCACTGTCATGAAGAGGATTAATACTACTGTTGTGGGATTGCTCCTTTGTACATTATAGCGAGAATGGCAGAATCTGGTCGAGTTGTAAGTTGGTGCAGATTAAGTTGGAGTTGGTTGGATCTGGAATCACAGTTGTAGTTGCAGTTGCTCTGAGCTCCACTCAGATAGAATCAGTTACCTGGACCTACTATTTCACTTCAAGACTGTATATATTTATTTCTACTAATAGTATTCCTAAATTGACTAACCCGCGTTCCAGTTTGTATATTACGTTCAATATAACTTATATTTTCTATCTCTATATCTGTTTTTGTTATTTATTATTTTTTGCGATTCCTCACCCGGAATCCACAAAAATTACATAGCAGTTCAACATTCTTTTCTTGTTTATTAATACTTTGCTTAGTTTTTAGAAGGCATTTTTCACTGTCCCAATGCACCTTCGGATTCCAGTGTCAGATTTTCTGTCACCTGCTAAAACACTTTCCAGATATTTAAATTTCTGTCACCTGCTTGATTTTGACATTTTCAATTTCTTAGTCTTTTTCTCTTGTTGACAGCCATACCTTTTGTCTTGTGAGCTCACCAAACTAGAAAAATGACCCCAATGCCACATGGTTGTCATTTGACAAAACAAGTGCACAGCTTTCTGGGACAAAAAAAAAACGTGGACATCACAACAACAAATGCAAATTCTCAGTACAATCAACACTTTGATGCCCAAAGAGAATAGAAAATAGTGCTGTTAACTGAATGGCTACGAGATTACGGGCATGGCAAGTGGGTTACAGCTACTGACAAAGAACTCTTAAAGTCTTGCAAGAACTATAGAACCCAATCTGTCCTGCCATTTACCCATAGCTGGGGAGGGGGGATAAGAGCGATGGCAACCTACTGTGGGATAATCTTCTGCTCAGTCAGTCACGTTTCTTTCGAGACATGATCGCCTAAAGCGTGTATCACGTATGGCACTTAACTAACTGAATGAATACAATAGTTGGAATCATGATTAAGGCTTCTGCTGGTCATAAAGTGGGGGTTTAGTTTTCTATTATTATGAAGTAATAAACTGATCCCTCCACTAATTACTACCAATTAATGTAGTACATCTCTTCCCCCTCTAGCTATGAGTCAAATAACAGGACAGATTTGGCTCCTCGATTTCTAGTTCCCAGCCGATATCCACTGCACCACATGCACATCTGTAATTACATGGTAGGATATATAAAATAAATGAAAATCTAATTTTGTTTGATAATTATGAAAAGCAGACCCCCAAATATCCAACATATGTTTAGATTTTGAATTGTTATTGCAAATATGATAAAAGAAAAATTGATAATTTGCTTTATTTTATAAGAAAACTTATTGCATTCTGTAGATTATGTCCCTCTCACAGAAATATTTGTAATGACTTACTCTTAAAAAAAAAAAAATGTTGTTATTGTATAATTATGGTTATGTGATCCAGACAATCAAGAGTTATGAATAGGAATTCACCATCTTAACATAAACTTAAAAGTAGATTTTAACTTCAAATATGTATCATTTAGTCTGTATCTTGTGCATTGAAAATCAGTAAGAAAGGGATTGTCAGTGGTCAGGAATGAATGCGAGCATTACTGATAGAATTGGACTATTATATGTATAATGGAAAAGCATTGCTAAGGATTTTACTATAGGAATGCATTGAAAATCAGTAAGAAAGGGATTGTCAGTGGTCAGGAATAAAGGTAACCATATGTGCAATTTTTTTTCTTTTTTTTTTACTTAAGTGTGTTGTCCTTATTTAATTTGACTAGATGATGTGTTCTGCAATAATCCTTTCCATTTAAGGTTTGTTTTTTTGTCTAATGCTCAAAGATAAAACAAGGGGAGGTGTGGATTCAGGCCTTCCTGATCTCTCAGTCAAAATTTGAATTGGTTTTACTGAATTTTTTTCCTACCAATAACCATCATGTCACCTCCTCCTTCTACATGGAACATTTTCTAAAGGATTAAATATAATAAATGCTTCCATTTTCAGAACTTGTCCAAAATTTCTCTTCTATCAAATAGAACAACATTCCATCTTTTTATTCTTTTGTTTCCTACTTGCAGAAAAAGCAACCTGAAGTTGTAAGTGTTACCATTTTAGTTGCAACAATGGAAGCTATATTAATTCTGACAAGCTTTTGTTTATTGTTGGTTGTTTAGTTTAAAAATTTATTTTGTCTTTCCTTCATTTTGAATTTCTGTCACAAATACTTGTCCAATCGAAGTGATTCCATTTGTAATATCTTTGAGATTTCTCAAATGCTATAGAGTTATTGCTATTGTTGTTGCAGCTGTTCTTCAAAAACTGTGGCCGTTTTATTTGCCGCCAGACCAATATTACTTATGTGCCAATTTCTGCTCTGAAATCTTTCAGCTTAAGTTGACAGAGAAAAGATTAATGTAATAACGGCTCATCTTATTTGGACTTTAGCTTAAATAGGGACGTTGGGAAAGGAACAGTCTATATTTCTTTAGAATATTACTGTAGAATATGTCAGTTTTCCAAATTGAAGAATTATTATTTTCATTACAATTGTGCATCTTGTATTGTCTATAATCGTCTTTGAGTTGTGGCACCATTTTGTAGACTTGGGGATCTTTTAATGTTAGTCAAGAATTTCTAAAAAATGTTTATTCCTGAAATATAAATTCTTTCTTTTATGAGACTCCTCAGCCTCGAATTGGGACAAATTGGGGATGTGTGGGTGGTGGAATGGATAGCAGTTTGGAATAAGAACCAGATTTTTTTGGAAAAAGTTTAAATCCTCTTCCCAGCTATGGGTTAAATAGGACTTATGACGAGAAAAATCATTTTTAATCTCAAAAATATGTTAATGCAACATTCACTTATAAAAGATGGAAAAGAATTATTTGCCCAGTTTAAAATGTTATGACTTCAAATAACCCAAAAAGGGTTGATAGACCATAAAAAACAAATTGATCAGTAAATTATGGTTTTCTGGATTTAGTTATTTTTCTCTTTTTGTGACTGACTTTATAAATGTTTAATTGTATCAGCTTCACAAAACCAATTTCTTAAAAGTGACTTCTACCAATTTTGACAAATAAATAGTAACTCATGAATGTGGTAGGAGAAGTGACGTTTCCTGCGCAAGATAGCCTGATGAAGCCCAACCCTGTCCAGGTTTGTTTGAATTCATGGTTTTCCTTCTCCTAGACTGGCTGCCAACCAAGGCTATAGAACCTAGTCTATCCTGTATTTGTCTATGCTTCTGAGATGAGTTAGTATTTACATTTATTTATATTATTCGGACTATTGTCCTCATTTTTATGCCATGTTTACAACATTTTGGCTGCTGTATGCTTCGGCCTTCTTCAGGTGCTAGGAATTTCAAACCAAATCCCTTATTTTGATCACTGGGGTATATCATTCTCATTTCATGTGTAATGCCACTTCTGGTATCCATGTAGTTATCTCTTTTTAACTTAACTCTCGATGTTATTTGTTCACCACTTCTGTAGTCGGATATTGAAATCACGATGCTTTGGGTCAAGTCACTGGAACTAACCAACATCTATATCCACTGGGCCATGTGTCTTTGAGAACAACAGCAAGTGAACTTCTGGGACTTATAAACCTAATATTTCAGTAACCATTTTTTTTTTTTTTTTTTACCAGAGTTCATATTGCAATTTTTTGATTGCAATGATTTTCTCTAGCACTCCATTGTCCTCAAGGACACACAGCCCAGTGGATATAGATGTTGGTTAGTTCCACCAGGCCATATGTCCTCAAGGTATATAACATTATCAGGATAATTAAATATCAGCCATTTTCATGTTTCAATCATTTCAGTTGGTTTCTTTTCCAGTCATTTGCAAGTGACATTAACAACTATTAATTTACTTCAGAGCAAATTTGCAAAAGAAAAAACTTAAATTTCAAATTCTAGTTTTTATTTTGACAAATTTTATCTTAAAGTATTTTTTTTTTTTTTTTTTTAATCATTTCACCCCGAGCAAGGCAGAAACGCCACTGATGTGCAGGGGGTTACATAAATGTAGAAAGATTAATTAGAAAAGAGTGAGGAGTACAAGCTAGTTAGAAAGGAACAATAGAAAACTGAGAAAGCAGGTGCAATGACAGGTACATGGGCGGAGAGAAAGGGAAGGTTATACAGGGGAGGGGAGAGAGCTAGAGGCCAGTGGTTAGTAGGTGAGTATTAACTTTGCTTTTAAATTTCTGGAGGTCGTAGCCGTCAGGAAAGCAAGAATACGGGAGTGAGTTCCACAGGCGGGAAGTGCGAGAGAGGAAGCTGCTGGAGTAGAATTGTCGTCTGCGTTTGGCTAACCTGACTGTGAATGGGTGGGACCCAGTTGCCAGTCTGGTTGAACGGGTAAACACCTGTTGAGGAGGCATCAGTGACTTAAGCTCATCCGAGCAGAAGCCATGAAGGTATTTATAGAAGAGACAGAGGGAGGCCACATTTCGACGATGGGAAAGTGGCTGCAGACGAGTCGCCAGATCAGAACCTATCACATTACAGACTCTCCTTTGGAGCTTGTCGAGAACACTGAGGAGAACGGCAGGGGCACCTGACCATAAATGGCAGCAGTACTCCATGCACGGACGGATGGTTGACTTGTATATATGCAGGATGGATTCAGGTGGAAAAAACATCCTGGATCGACATAGTGACCCAATCTTCTTAGCAGTAGATTTTGCTATGGATTCAATATAGTGCTTCCATTTGAGGTCTGAGGACAGGGTAAGTCCGAGGAGGCGTAGTGTATTACTCTCCGGGAGAATCATCTGGTCCATGCTTATGGGAGGCAGAAGAGGTTGCCTGTAATGGTTGACAGACAACAGCTTGGTCTTCGAGGAATTGAAGTTGACAAGCCACTTCTTGCCCCAGTTCACCACAGAGTGTAGATCCCGCTCAAGGTCAGCAGCGGGATTTTGTCTGTCCGCCACGACAGGTTTCTTACTGGAGCGGGAGTATATTGTAGTGTCATCTGCGTAGATGCCTACTTGGGACCTGATCTCATCTGGGAGGTCGTTGATGAAAATAAGGAAGAGCGTTGGGCCCAGGATAGAGCCTTGTGGGACACCAGCATTCGTGCTGTAGGACGAAGAGGCACGCCCATTCAGAACGACCTTCATTTTGCGGTTATTTAAGAAAGATTGGATTAGGTCAAGCAGGCGACCGGTAATACCATAACCGCGTAGTTTGCATAGGAGGCCAGGGTGCCAAACCCTGTCGAAAGCCTTGGAGATATCCAGAGCAACCGCGCGAGCCTCGTCAGACTCATCAAGGGCCTGTAGCATGTACTCCGTTACAGTAGTTAGCAGGTCGGCTGTGGACCTGTCAAATCGGAATCCATATTGCCTGTCGGAGAACAGTTTGTGGGCGGTGAGATGATGAACTATTTCAGCATTTATTATAGCCTCGAACACTTTCCCGAATATTGGTAGAAGACTGATCGGGCGATAGTTGGATGGGTCCGAGGGTTCACCACAGTTCTTAAAGACAGGAACGACTGAGGAGAATTTCCAGCATGCAGGAAAGCAGGAAGCAGAAAGGCAGTAGTTAAACAGTTTAGAGAGGACAGGGGAAAGTTCAGGGACACACCTCTTAAGGACTATCACCGGGATTCCATCGTCTCCACACGCCTTATGGGGGTCGAGTTTTGAAATTACTCTGGATACTATTGTCGGGGTAATATATACGTCATGCAGTTTGGCCTCAGTTCTAATAGGGAAGTCGGGTGGGTGCACTCCGGACGAGTCGAGTGTGGAGTTGGATGAGAATCTGCGGGCAAAGCACTCAGCTTTCTCAGCAGATGACGTGAGAACGTCAAATCCATGGATTAAGGGAGGTATTGAGGATTTCCTATTGTTGAGCACCCGTTTACAAATCCTCCAATAGTCCTTGGAGCCGAACTTGCGGTCAGCTATGTGCTGTCGCATTCTCTCCGCAAACAACTGTTTGGCGTCATTTAGGGTTCTCTTGCACTCACTGCGAGCGGATGTGAACAGGCGCCTATTGTGATCAGTTGGCTGTCTCTGGAATAGATGGAAGTAATGGTTCCTGTGGGCAATGGCGGCTGAGCAGGCCGGAGAGAACCACGGAGAGGAATGAGGTTTTAAGCAATACTTCCTGGTGGGTATGAAGGCATCAATGCCAGCTTTCACCCATGACGAGACCTCAGAGGCACAGTCATCAACTGATAGGTCAAACACTTTTCCCCAGGGGACGTCGCAGAGGAAATCGCGAAAGGCATCCCAGTCAGCTTTTTGGTAGAGGTAGGAGGTTCTATGAGTAGGGGGATCCTGGGGGGAGTGAGATTGGAAAGAAATACTGAGGGAGACTACAGCGTGGTCGGAGTTGCCGAGAGGGCAAAGCTGCGAGACTTGACAGGCGTCGGGCGCAGAGGTGAAACATAAAATGTGTTTTTAATACTGAGTGATAACTTTTTCTTTTAGTTCATGAATTCAGGTGTATTTGGTTTGCGTTTTCAAAACCTATCAAGCTTAAAACAAAATTTCTGTAATTTTGGAAATTGAAATAGTTAACCAATGTGCTATGGTGTCAATCTTCAGGAGAATTCCTAGAAGGGTTTTTTTTGTGGTAGTGTCAAGAATTTCTTTTTCTTGATTCTTTATTTTTGATTTCATATTTGGTTTGTTTTGATAGTCAATCAGCAAGACAAAACTGAAGAAGAAAATTCAGAATAGCATACCAAATCAACTTCTGCAAGTTAATTTGATAAATCTTGACAGGAAATAAATTTTGGCAATTAATTTATTGTTCTGTTTTAATATTCAACTCAACAACTTGTTTGGATCCAGTGGTAAATTTTAATTAGATGAATTTACATCTTTCTAGTCTATAGATTTAATTTTTTTTGTTTTTTTTTCAGCAAGGTTATTTGGAGATTTCTGGAGAGAAACACAACAGCAGTCACAGACTTTGTGCATTAGAAATGTTGCAACAATGTCTTTTTAGCAATTAAAATATCAAAATTGGTACTGATAGAATTTTTTTAAGTCATATCAATCCCTGTTCTCTTCTATACATTTAATATTAGAGTATTATGGAATTCAACTTAGAACAAAATTACTGGTGCCTACAATGCCTGGGTAAACTTTAGCCTAACAGATGCTACAATATTGCTTTTAAGATCTTATTTTTTTCTTATTTGGGTGGGGGACATGTCTATGGCCTCACATCTAATACTTATGCATTTGTGTGTGTGTGTATGTATGTATGTATATATCTATATATATATATATATATATAGTAGGCTTTTCAAAAACAGTAGCTACTCTAGCATCTACACATTGTTCATTCAGTAATGAATTAGAACACTCTCACTACTGGTGTATGAATACATGGTATGTCACATGCTAAAAGTCTGCCTCCTTCTACAGAGCGCCCATAGCTCAGAGATAAAATCACCAACTGACGCCAATTTGGTCGGCTTTCAATCCTGGATGATTTCAAGTTTGTGAATGTTGCTATAATTATTACCTTCAGTTCATCTTTGGTTTTACAAATTTTTTTTGGTCTCATACCTAAGAAACAAAGGGATTGCCGCCTGGGAGTTAGGTGGTGATGTGGTTTCAAAAATTGTCTGACAGCTATGACTGGGTTCTTCTGCTTGTGTGGCATGGTGCAGAGTCCTATTGCCAGACACAGGGTCTTCCAGCAGCCATTTTCTGGACCCAGGACAGCACTACCTCCTGAAGGCCCTTAATGTATGCTTCTCTATTGATTCTGAGGCCTTATGGGAAGATGACTAGATGCATAATCTCAAGATCACTAATGTCACTCCAAACATCTTCATCATCTCAATTAGACTCTTCTAACTCTTTCTAAATATTCTGACACCCAAGCACTCTAAAATGTTCGTATTGGCGCTTCATGCATGAATGCCAAGCAATACAGCATGCTGCTTTTAAAACATTTGGCAGAGTGAATTGCGTCATGGTATTCTTTTTCTCACAACTGGTGCCCAACTGATCCTACTGTACAGTGGATAAAATAAAAAACAATGTGCATGCACAAAATTAAAATGGTGACAATTTACCTGTTACACCCTGTACACACATACACATATAGTAATAAATATACATATTATCCTAAATTTACGTTTGTGTGTGTATATATATATATATATATATATAGAGAGAGAGAGAGTTTTAAATTTGATATATTTATGAAAGAAGACTGTTCAATATAGGAGATACCACATTTGTAGATATAGACAAGTGTGGACATAGGAATCAAGACTGCATAGTAACTCATTCATGCTTCAACCTATCTTGTTTTGAAGATCACATTGATGCATTTGTTTGACAATCACCAGGCAGTGTTGATTGCTATTTCTACACTGCCTCTGTGTGTGTGTGTGGGGGGGGATGTATGAAAACCATTTAGATGTTCACTTTTATTTTCTTGTTGTTCTTTGGCTTTCAATAAATGTTATCGGAACAACTGAAAGTCCTAAAAAAAAACAAAAATTGTTACCATGGCAACCCTGCTAGTTAAAAATACTGTGGTTAATTTGAAAAACTTCAAAAATAAATAAAATTGAAAAGCAATATCTGAACAAATCAATGAGATTTTCTCGTAAGTAAGAAAATCTGTTAAAACGTAAATATGGTGAGATTTGATATTGGGAAATGATTCTGGTGGTAATAACATTTTTTCATTCAACAAAACATCATAAATATTTAGACATCAAACTGATTCTGATTATGAATTGCTATACAACACTATTAATGTTTTAGTTTGGTAAGTGTATGAAATTTATCAAATCATAAATAATTACAGTTTTTGGCTGCATTATGCTGAGATACCAGTTCCTGTGCAGTTGCCAAAGTTCAACATTGAATCTCATCAGTACCTAGATGGTTGACCATTTGGGAATACTAAATGGTGTAAGGGAAAAGAGCTTGAAATTGTTCCAGTTCTCATTAAGTTTGTTATATACATGCAAATATCCTTAGGGGGAGTTATGAATCCACTTCTTCTCCCCCCAGCTGTGTGTTAATTAGTAAGACTTGTATCACTAAACCATTATTATCTTTAAAAAAATTCTTACAGTCTAAAAATAGAATAACCTGCAAAGGGTTGATAAGCCATAAAAATGGATCAATTGATCAATATAAAATATGCTGCAGCTTATCTTTCGTAGCGGACTTGTTTTTTTCTTCATACTGCTATGTGACACATTTTCAGATTGTAGAATTGATGTAAATATGCATCTGAATGGATACACAACATGCAACAAGAAGTAACAAACAGTGTCATAAAAAATGGCAGCTAGAATTTATGAAAAGTAAAATGAAAAAAAGAAAACAATTGTCGTCATTATGTCCTACTAGCAGTATAGCCCGGCATTGTTCAGGTGTAATGAAAGCTTTAAAACTAATCCATGGTCCTGGAGCTCAGACTCAGCCTAAAGAATATTTGTGTGAAGTTTGGTGAGAATCGGATAAAAATTGTGGATTTGTATAAAGGACATACAGACAAATAAACAGACACACGCACAAACATCTTGCCTTTATATATATATATATATATATATATATCTATAAAATGTCATCCACAGCCTGTTTCGCTGTATCACAGCTCATCAGTGTGGCTAGACACATCCAATATATATATATTATCAATTTTCTGCACTATTGTAAGAACTGCAACCTTGAAACTTCTGAATATCGTTTCTTATGTCTTTGTCTATGAGTGTATCAAATTTGATTAAAATCAGACCACTCCTTCTATAACCCGATTTTTTTCGATTATCGATTTTCGATATTTATCGGGGTACCTCAACTCAAAACCTAGCTAAGAACACTCGCAGACGCTTATAGTACAACTGTGTAAATTTTCAAGAAAAATTTTTGGAGTCTATAGGTAACGGACGGACAGACACACACACACACACACACACACACACACACACACACACAGAGTTCCATTTATAAACAACATACTGTATCTTTTCAAGATGAGCATTATCATGTCTCTCCACAACTTTCTGCTTTTTACATTATTTACATTGTTCGGACTGTTGTCCTCATTTTTATTGCCATGTTTACAATGTTTCAGCTGTTGTGCACTTTGGCCTTCTTCAGGTGCTGGGAATTTTGAACTGAACCTTTTATTTTGATCACTGGGGTTTATCATTCTCATTCAATGTATGATGTCACTTTCTGATGCCATGTAGTTGTCTCCCTTTAACTCAACTCTCTAAGTTATTTGTTCTCTGCTGTTGTAGGCAAGGATTGAACTCTCAACTTTCTAGGTGAAGCAGGTTCATTGAACTCGCAACTCTTAGAATAAGAGAGTTAAAGGGAGATAACTATGTGACATCTGGAAGTGGCATCACACGTAAAATTAGAATTATATATCCCCAGTGATCAAAATAAAGCATTCGGTTTGAAATTCCTAGCACCCGATGATGGCCTGAGTGTACAACACCTGAAACGTTGTAAACATGGCAATAAAGATGAGAAGAGTATCAACAATGTAAATGCTCATATCATAAATATAGATAAATTCCTTTCTTTTGTTGTTTTCTGTAATATATTTTTTTTTTTTTGCACTAATTACATTGTTTAAACTGTTGTCCTCATCTTTATTGTAACATTTTGGCCTTCTTCAGTTTGAATTTCGAACCAAATCCTTTTTGTCTTTTGGGGGTAGGCTACAGTATTTACACTATTTGGACTATTGTCCTCATTTTTGTTACCATTTGTACAATGTTGTACACTCTGGCCTTTCCAAAATTCCTAGCACCCGAACAAGGACAAAGTGTACAACGACCAAAACGTCATACAAATGGCAACAAAATGAGGACAATAGTCCGAATAATGTAAATACTGTAAATACTAGCTCATCTTAGAAATATAGACAAATAGAATGATCTATTATTAAATGTAAATACTAGCTCATCTCAGAATGATAGATTATTAAAAATTGTACAAATGGCAACCAAGATGAGGACAATAGTCTAAATACCATAAATACTACTTCATCTCAGAAATATAGACAAATACTTGGGAGTAGATTGTTCTAAGTGTATGTGCCATGCCTTTTGATATCTCGGTTTTAGTTAATTCACCTTGATAACTCAGCTCTACAAGATTTTGTTCTCTCTGCTGAGGCCAGGGATTGAACTTACAACTCTTTGGATCAAGTCACTTTTAGGATCAACCAACAAATGTTTTTATTCACTGGGTCATATGACTTTCTTCTTTATAAAACTCTCTCTCTCTGCAATATTTGTTCCTCCATGCATTTAAATATCCAAGATGACAGTTCTTCTTCTATGTGCCCTGTCCCTTCAGGACGTGGGTGATCATGGCTTTCCATGTCTCCCTATCCCTGGTGGCTCTGAGCATGCCTTCTCCTGTTACACCATACAACCCTCATTCCATCATCCACCTGATTAGGTCCTTCAAATATTTCATCCGCTGCTTTCCCCTGTCTCTTTTCCCCTCTATCTGGCCTGTAAGTATCAGGTTCTCCAAGCCCTCCTTCCTCATTGCATGTCCCAGGAACTTCAGCTATCTCTTCCTGATGCTCATTATTAATTTCCTTTTGGTTTCGTTAATTCTAGGACCTCGTAATTGCTCACATGCTCGATCCATGATATTCGCAGCATCCTTCTGTAGAACCATATTTCAGTTGCTTCAAGTTTTTCCTTCATCTTTGATGATATTGTCCAGCATTCATTGTCATATTGAAGAACTGACATCACATAGCAATCCAGTACTCTATTCCTTGTTTCTAGCGAAATTGTCCTGTTTCTTAATAATTTACTCAACTTCTGGAATGCTTCCTTTGCCATGATGACAGTTAACAAGTTAAAAAAAAGGGTGGGGGATTTGTATTATTCAAAAGATACCCATATAACTTTTCTTTTTTGTTTTATATTCTGATGAACTTAGCTCACTGGTGCCTCCTATATATAAATTTACTCGAGCCACAAGATTAGCAACTAGGTCCCACCCTTTTTCTGTGAAACCAATAAATTGTAAACGCAAATTCTACTCCAGCAGCTTCTTTTCTCACACTTTCCAACTGTGGAATTTCCTTCCATTTACTTACTTTCCCGACAGCTATAATCTCCAAGAATTTAAGTGTAAAGTCAATAGTCATCTCCTATCTCACTAACCTGCATCTTCTCTCTCATGCTCCTTTCTCTGGCCACTCTCATCAGTATTCTCATCCTTCTCTTACCAACTTCCTGACACCCCATATAACCTGTCACTCTTTCTCATAACTTCCCTCCTGCAAAACAGTGGCAATAAAATGCCTTGCTTGGGGCGATATGATTATATATATATATATATATATATATATATATATATATACACACACACACACACACACACACACACATCTCATTTCTGCAGTATTCTCATCCCTCTTCAGCCCACTTTTTGACACCCCCTGTAACCTGTCACTCTTTCTCATAACCTTCCTCCTATGTAAACCCCTTCAAAACAGTCGCAGTAAAATGCCTTGCTTGGGGCAATATGATTATAAAAAGAAAATGCTCATAAAATTTTTGTCAGCTCTCATGGCATGGATGATCGCAGAACATTATTGGGACTCGGATACCCACAGAAAACTGCACCAGTCAACTTATCTGCTCTATTTGAGAGTGATGTATGACAGGATTATTTCTCTTTTTTTAAAATCTGTTTTGGAAGAACAATTGATTGTAATTAAGAAACTTAATGTTCAGTGACCAAGCAGCCAGTACTGCTTTCATGTGAAATTTATAAAATTTTTCTCTTCAGATACATTTTTAGGAAAGCAAATATCTCAAGTCATGTAGCTGTTATCACTCTTTCCAGTATTGATGGAAGTTTCCTTCCTAATCTTTTATTTGAAGTAGCATGGAATGTCAACATCTTGACTGTCATTATTTTCTCTTTCTGTTGAAATTTATAAAATCTTTCTCTTAAAACAATTTCTCAGGAAAATAGGTTTCTCAAATTTAGTCGATGCTGTTATTGCGCTTTCCAGTTTTGATGGGAGCTTCTTTCCTCACCTTTTATTTGAGGTCGTGTGGAACACCAGCATTTTTATTATATACACTGTGGCATTCAAGGCAAAAGTAGGTTGCAAAAGTGAGTTTCTGAAAAGAAAAGCCTTTGTCCATTTATGAAATACAACAAATAGGTGTTTTTGACATTAAGAAATTTATAAAATTTGTAACAAAAAAGAAATTTACATTGACAACATTAACACCTTTTTATGCTTCTAAAGATTTTATGAAAATCCTTCTGAAAATTTGAATGTTAAAGAATCATTTAAAAAAAAAATTTTAAATTTAACTTCCATCTTCTTTGTTATTTTTGTAAAGAATTGTTTACTTTCCCCACCCTAACTGGATTTTAAAGTTCTTTTCCTTTCTAAGACAAAGGAATTGACAAATCCAGATGAATTGTTTGTTGGTCAGAAGAAAGTTGAAATCTTAAAAGAATAAAAATAAAAAAAAAAATGGTTGTTTTTTTTGTTGTTGTTTTATTTTTTATGCAATTCTTTTAAAGATCAATCTGAAATCAATTGACTGATTTAACACATTTTTTCTTCCTCTAAATGATGAAAAAGATCATAATTATCCAATTAGAGGATTATTCAGGTTGTCTTTCTTTTTTTTTTTAACCTGATAGACTAGCAAGGTTATCAGTTACTGCCTGGGTCAAATTGTTTCCTCGTTTTGGAATTATAACCTTAAATTTGCAAAACAAAATATCTTGGATCCTAGATTTCTTGAAAAAGTAGTTTTAGGTATCAGTTATTTGTATTAGTGCTCTGTACGTAGGTGACGTCATACAGCCACTGCATGCAACTCTGATCATCAGACAACTGTGTAGTGGAATTTTGCGCTAGTTTTATCATATCCTACTATGGCAACAGGAAAATGACTAACTGAAAATTGGGGATAATGCTGCAGTAGTTGTCTGGCCATTTACACCTGCTGGATGAAATACGTTTATTGCAGATTGCCAAACGTTACCTAAGTAAACTAGAATCATGTCTCAGAAGAGTCATGACTGACGGGGCAGAAGATTATCCCACAGTAGGTTGCCATTGCTTTCTGTGTTAGACTGGTTGCCAGCCAAGGCTATAGAACCCAATCTGTCCTATTATTTAACCCATAACTGGAGGGAAGGGATGGATTAATATTTTTCCCAAGGGTATTTTTGTGTAAGTGAATGCAAGGAATTCAACTGAAATTTGAAATCGGCACCCCGATTTGTCATTCTGAGTCAATATCCACTGCACCACAATGCACATCTACAAAATGTTTGTTTAAAAAGTATATTTTATGATTGAAATAAAAAAAAAAAAACAGAAACTACACACAATTTATGGCCATTGGCTAAGTATCCTGCTTTATAAAATTGCATTTTTTTCTAGAACCAAAAGTTCAGGGTGTTCTCCCCCCCACAAAAAAAAAAAAGAAAAGAAAAAAAACAGAACTTACAAACTTTTTTAGTAAAGCTGTTAATCACTGGGACGAGGCAGAGGGATAGATCAAGATGAACAGTGGTTCCAGCAAGACAGTGACATCCTTACCCATCAAATGACTCCATTGCCTAGCTGAGAGAGTGATTTCAGAAGAGTCTGATCAGCAAAAAGTGTGACATTGAGTGGGCATCTCACTCACCAGATTTGAACCCTACCAGATTTTTATTTGTGGGGCATTTCAAGGATAATGTGTATCAGAACAACCTAGAAACAACTGGTGAACTGAAGGCAGCAATCACAGCAAAAATCAGGAAAATCCCCAAAGAGGATTGTGTTCAAATAATTGAGTTTTGCACAATGTTTGCAAATTTGCCTCCAATGCTAGCTGTATAACCCATTTGGAGCATATGTTGGAAAGATCGTGATTTTTGTTTTTTTAGTAATTCTATGAAGTACTTATATTGAAGCTATGAAAAGTCAGAATTCATGGCAAGTCATTTACTATGTAACGGTCATTTAGATTTTGTAATTATGTGCATTGTGGTGCAATGGATATCGGCTCAGTGAGAAATCAGTTGCATTCACTTACATGCAATTACCCTTGGGAGAGGTATTAATCTCTCTTCCCTATAGCTATGGGTTAAATAGTAGGACAGACTTGATTCTATAGCCTTGTTTGGCAACTAGTCTACTAGTTGCCAAAAGTAATGCAGAAAGTAATGGCAACCTACTGTGGAAAAATATTCTGCCCAGTCAGTCATGTCTCTTTCAAGACATGATCATCCAAGTGTGTATCACATATGGCACTTGACTGACTGAATTATATATAAACTTTAACTATATGAATTTTTGATTCTGGTTTTGACATCTGACACACACATAATGGCTATGCAATGCAGGACAAAAGTCTTGTAATCTATATTTGAAGAGGTGCAGAAGAGTTCTCTGCTTGAAGGAGGGGATTCCAAAGCCTTGACAAGATCCGGAGAAGAATCTGTAATGTAATTGATCCTGACTTGACATCTTGACTTTAGTCACTTTCTCATCAATGTGATGTGGCTTCTCACTGTCTTTTCCACAAACATATTTTCATGGCAACTGCTCTAACAAGCTTTTTTTCCCCCCCGGTGTCCCGGCTATATGAATTTAAGCATGCTACTAGATTGGCATCTAGGTCTCGCTCATTTACTGTTGAAATTGCTAAATGCAGCCTCCACTTCTACTCAAACAGTTTCTTCTCTCACACTTCCTGCCTGTGGAACTCCTTTTCATTTACTTGCTTCTCTGATAACTACAATCTCCAAAAATTTAAATGCAACATCAATTGCCATCTTTTACCTTCTTGAATCCTCTTCATCTTTTGTCCTTTCCTCAATTCTTCCTAAACTCAGTCTTTTCACTCACTTTCATCTCCCTCTAATGTCTTGCACACTAGTGGCATTCTCACCTTCCCATTATCTAATTTTTCTGTGAATGCCAGGCAAAAATTTACACTAAGAAAAATGGATAAAAAATAAGTTTTCTTTGATGATTACTATATGTGGCATAAAAACTTTACAATCATAAAATAGCTCTTACTAAATCAGGCATGAACCCTACAGGAAAGCATAACGAAAGTATAAGGTTTCTGCTGGAATCTGATGCCAAGATGCTCATCTCTTAACCACTTGACTCTAGTTCTTCCCCCACTCCGTATATCCTTTCTCTCCACCTTTGCAACTGTCATCACACCTGTATTCCCATCCTTCTCTTGCTCCTTTCTAACTGGTTTGTCTTCCTCTTCACTCTCTTCTACTTAATCTTTTTACTCTTATGTAGCCCCCTGCACATCAGTGGCATTACCGCCTTGCTTGGGGTGATATGATTAAAAAAAAAATGCTTACATCAGTTTCTGCTGCAAAGATGGAGATTCAGTAAAGCAAATTAATTGGTCTGACATCTTCCATAAAGATTCAATGAAGCAGAGTTTGGTTGCCAGGGCAACCAATTGAAGCCTTTTTCATGCCTTTACACCATTACCATGCAGTGTGCAGGACAGGTGCTCCTTGTTCCACAAAATGTCAGTCTTCTAGAAGACTGCTTCCATGAAGACGTGCACTTCAGTGGTGCCACTAAGTACCTTCTACATAAACAATTGAACTCCCAAATCGTTACCCTGCTTCAATCAGCTTGTTGTTTTCTTATCTGCACATCCTGATGCCATTGCTTATCCAGGAAATCGGTTCAAATGTACCTGGCTATCGACCATGCTCAGAAGAAAGTGTCACTCTTCAAACCAGATGGGCATCTTCCATTGACACAAAATCCAGTTCTAATATTCATACACCTTTTGAAGAGGCTTACAGCCTATCACATTGAATACACCGGTTCTCACTCAATCACCGAAGTTAATCAATGTTGATCCTGATCAGTACTTAGGTGCTGTAAGCGTATAGTGACGGATGTGCATTGTGGTGCAGTGGATATCGGCTTGGAAAGAGAAATCGGTGAGTCGAATTTGAATTCCAGTTGAATACCCTGCATTCACTTAAGCACTGGTACTCTTGGGAAAGGTATTAATTCATCCCTTCCCTCCAGTTATGGGTTAAATAACAAGGGTAGGACTTGGAGACCCTGCCCTTAAAAAAAAACAAATCCCAATGAATCTTGATACTTGAAAAGAAAAATTTATTACTAGACACAAAAACTTATATAAACAACAATAAATTGTTGAAAGAAAAAGGTATTACCAGCAATAAATAAAGTTTAGTTGGCAATAAATGACCCGCCGAGGTTGATTTGCCATAAAAACATAACAACCAAGCAACAACCTTTTTGAAGATACTTTTAATCATCGAAGTTGTTTATCATACATGCTTAGATGGTCCTGCCATTATGCACCTTCATGCATGACAAAGTATTCTGTATTACGACATGTTCTTTTCGTTATTGACGTGTTGCAATTTGTGTTAGATTAATCTATCTGTTGGCTCATACATATTGATAAAACCTTCGTTCACTTGTCTTGATAAGTTTTGACCACCAGTAGGTGATTTCTTTTCCTCTTTCAACAGGTACTCACTCCAACTAAACATGAAATAGCTTTCATTCAGACTCATTCGAGTTTATAATTGTGGTATTGAAACAAAACACTCAAGACTAGCTGACCTACTTAAATATAATTGGGGTTGCTGATAGGGGTCACATACTACATTCCTGTCATATAGAAATCTTAAAGGACACAGTAACTTTCCCAGTTCTACATCCTAGAGATGCAACTATAGTTTCCCATGAAAATCGAGACATTGCACAAAACCAATGTAGATAATATATTCTTTCTGTAACCAAATGCAAATTATGTTAATGACCTACAACTAATGGTAATTAGTATATAAGTATTTTATTTTTTAAAACATTTTGTATTTGTACTGTTAAATTACATTTTAAAACTATATGTACAAAACATTCTTTTAAGAACAAGCACAGGAGACATTTGCATTTAACATTCGATTCACTGTTCCAATAACATTTAACAGCTCAATAAATGTATATCACCTGAAGAAGGCTACAATATCGTGAATATGACCATAAAGATGAGCACGACAGTCGAAACAATATAAATAGTGTAAATGTAGCTGCTGAGTTGTATAATAAAATATCCTAGCACTAAAAGTAAGTTATTGGAAATATTTTGAATAGAAAAATCCAATGAGCTTGAATTGACATTTAATGTTTTTTAATCAGTAAACCACAAGATTAGCAACTAGGTCCCATCCTTTTACTGTGAAACCAATAAATTGTAAATGCAAATTCTACTCCAGCAGCTTCTTTTCTTGCACTTCCTGCCTGTGGAATTCCCTTCCATTTACTTGCTTTCCCAACAATTACAATCTCCAGGAGTTTGAGTGTAAAGTCAATAGTCATCTCCTATCTCACTAACCTGCATCCTCTCTCATATGCTCCTTTTTTTTTTTTCCACTCCATTCTCATCAGTATTCTCATCCTTCTCTTACCCACTTCCTGACACCTCTTATAACCTGTCACTCTTTCTCGTAACTTTTCTCCTATGTAACCCCCTACAAAACAGTGGCAATAAAATGCCTTGCTTGGGGCGGTATGATTATAAAAAAAAAATTCTCACCCCATCCAAGGCAGTAAAGCCTCTGAAATACAAGGAGAGTACAGGGTGTGGAAGAATTTGGAACAGAAGCTTTAATAAGGAGTGGGAAGGGAAAAGAGTAATCAGAGGACAGTAGATAGTGATTTAAATTTTTGAAGATTAAAGTTGGCTGGAAAGCATGGAGCTGGAAGGGAGTTTCATAAGCAACATGTGAGAAAAATTAAGGTAGAACTTACAGCTAGATCTAACCATCTCAGCTGTAAATTGATAAAATCTCCATGCCAGTCTTCTACTGTACTTAAATTTATAAAGTTTAGGTACCATAGCAGAGAGCTCATTCAAACAGTAGCCATGAAAGTATTTATAGAACAATCAGAGAGATGCAACATTACAGTGGCGAGAAAGTGACTGAATCCTTCAAGATAGAATGAATCCTTCAAGATAGAATGAATCCTTCAAAATAGAATGAATCCTTCAAGATAGAATGAATCCTTCAAGATAGAATGAATCCTGAAAGCTTTACCAACATTGGTTGTTTAATGCTATTTTTATTGTGAAAACCTGAAGTTACATTAAATAAAATCTGCATCTGGGGTCAAAATACTATGAAAGTATAAAAAGACTTTTATAGAAATATATACATAGAAATTAACTTTTATAGAAAAATATACATTTTTGAAGGAAAAAAATTATTACCAGCAATACAATTTTTTAATAAAAAACTGGAAGAAATCTTCAATTTTCAAAAATAAAAATCATTTTTTATCACAATCTAACTAAATTAACTTTCTTACTATAACTGAACATTAAAAAAATACTTTAAAACCCTACCTTTCGGCACAGAGGTTGATATGCTGTTAAACAAAACTCAAACTCAAACCCACTAAACACCCAAATATCGACAGGGTTCGTTGGTCTAAAACTATTAAAGAAACTTCTATTTTATTAAATACAAAGATTTTTGAGGTACTTCAGTTAGAAAAATTGTTCTTATTGATACAATAGCAGAAAAAAGTTACTTCTGCTTTTTTTTTTTTTTTTTTTGTGGAAAAGGTCACTTTCATAGGCTATCCTGATTGGGATATGTCGTCAAGGGATCTCCTCCTCTAACAGGCCTTAATATCACAATGTTTCATCATTGCATAAAGCATACAATCTTGTTCATTCTGCAGTGCAGTCTATACCAGTAGGAAAAAAAGACAAAAATCAGTACCAGTACCCTATTGATTTTGTAAATCAAAAGAAAATAGGGAAAATGAAATTGAGAAAAGATATTTATAAGCCATCAAAATCATTGTTGGTTCCGTAAGTGACCCCTTTTGAGCACCTGACCACCTCTTTCGAGACATGATTGGTCAAAGTGTGTATCATATATGGCTCTTAACTGACTGACTATATCACATTAAGCACTGTTTTATTAACACCAGAAAAATATTCATATATGTGTGCATATATTTATATGTATATTTATTTGTTTAACATTATCATATTTTAATTTGTTGGCTAATGACAGTTTCATAATATATATATATATATATATATATATAGTTTATCCTACAGTGCTAGATGGCTATTGACTCTACTGTTTCATCCACCTTTGATATATTTTGGTTTTAATTCTGCAAAAAAAGCTTGGTGGGGTAACCATTTTAGTCACCAATGATCCAGTTAATATGAGCAATATATTATAATAAAACGCATCAAAAACAAAGTTATCACATTTGAGTTTATAACTTTTTGAAAACCTCATCAATTATTATTATTTATTTATTTATTTATTTATTTATTTTTTCAAAATGATTTTCCTGTTTAAAAACTAATGTTGCTATTCATGTGCAGAAATTGCCCAAGACCCTCATTTTCACCTGGGGGGGGTGCAAAATTAAAGTGACTCCAAGGCAAATCTTATACAAATATTGACACTTAACAATATAAAATTTTTTATATAATATTTTTTTTTTAGATATTTTCTACAGATAAAGTTATGTTTGTGTTTGATTCTTATAGAAAGCGTTGGGAAATGGAGTGGTCCAAAAGGCTGAAAGATGAGGTCTCAAGAAAATCGGATAATTTACCAATTCCTAGATCGTGAAGATAGGCTTGATAATATTATCATCATTGCCTATCATATTTGATCAGCCAAGGAAAATCTTGAGGCAAACTCAAGATTTTCAGTGATTATCAAAATGTTGCTTGAAGCAGAAGACATCATTTTTGTTTCTCTTCCTCCCTCTCCTCCTCTCTTCCCTCTCATCTATCTTTTATTCTCTTTTCTCTCCTCCTCCTCTTGTTTTCCACTTGAAAATCATTCCCTGATGTCATTGGGTTAGTTGGCTTGTTCTAAAAGATGGATGTTATCGTCATAAAAAATGTCGACCAGATTATTTTGAAGAAATTGGCAGAACCTGAAAACCACTTTCTCTGTTATTTGACATATTCCAACTCCCGAGTCATGGCAAGAGGGTTGAAAAATGGACTTGTCACAATGATGGTTTAGGGAAAGTCTGGGCCTCCGAGAGAAAGCTTACAATTTCAGGAAAGTACTTCACTTTTAAACTCTCAGTAAATGATGGATGGGGTGAAGACTGCTAAATGGGGTTTATTCTTAAATTTAATTTTGTTTACAAATAACTGAAAAATCAATTCTTTTAAGAGAATTTATTTTACTGCAAAATATATTTTCTTCTCTTCTTTTTGTACACATTTTAAATACTAGTTAATCTGGTGCTCCTGCTATATATTTAGAGATCCTGCTATATATTTAGAGACCCTTAATAAAATCTCAAGAATAATCTGCAGTATCATTGGTCTTGACCTGGCATCTCACCTTCAATTATTTTCCCACTGCTGTAATGTAGCCTCCTTGTGCCTTTCCTATAAATACTTACATGGTAATTGTTTTGGTGAACTTTTTTCTATGGTACCAAGACTTTATGAAATTAAGCACAGTATGAGACTGAATGTGTATTTTGGTACAGTGGATATCTGCACAGAATGAGAAATCAGAGAGCTGGGTTCAAATTATAGTTGAATTCATTGCATTCACATATGTGAAAATACCCTTGGGAAAGGTATTAATCCATTGCCTCTCCCTCCAGCTATGGGTTAAATAGCAGAACAGATTGAGTTCTATAGCCTTGTTTGGCAACCAACCTAGTGCAGGAAACCCCCCCAGGCAATCTTTTGAGACATGATCACCCTAACATGTATCATGTAAGGCACTTAACTGACTGATTACATTGATGTCAAGGTTTCATTTTGACAATAAAATGGCTAGATGCAGCTGTAAGTTCTATGCTAACAGTTTCTTTTCCTGCACTTCTCCTTGTGGAACTTTCTTCTGGCTGCTTGCTTTCTATTCAAGTTTGATCTTCAAAAATTTAAATGCAATGTTAATTGTTATCTTCTGTCTTCTTAATTTCTGTTCTTTTATTGTTCTCCTTCCTTAATTATGTTTTTTCTTCTCATATTATTATAAGTCCTATGCTAACAGTTTCTTCTCTTGCTTGTGAAACTCTCTTCTGGTTTCTTGCTTCCCAGTCAACATTGATTTCCAAAACATTAATATCAACTATTATCCTTCACCTTCTTAATTCCTGTTCTTTTATTGTTCTCTCTCCTTAATTATGTTTTCTTCTCATCTTATTATAAGTTTTATGCTAACAGTTTCTTCTCTCGCTTGTGGAAATCTCTTCTGACTTCTTGCTTCTCGGTTAACTTTGATTTTCAAAAATTTAAATGCAGTTGTTTTCTTCTGACTTCTTAATTCCTGTTCTTTTTTTTTGTTCTCTCTCTTTAATAGTGTTTTTTTTTTTCTCACATATTCTCTAATGCTCAGTAATCCCCTTGCATCTTAGTGACTTTATTGCCTTGTTTAGGATTAAATGATTTTAAAGAAAAAAAACCCATCAGACCAGATATAGTAACAATATTCAAGGCATGGATGAATGGTAGACATATAAATACATAAGATAAATTTAGGAGAGAAAAATTGTTCCACATGACACAAAAACCAATGTAACTGTAAGTCCTATGCTAACAGTTTCTTCTCTTACCTATGAAACTCTTTTCTGGCTTCTTGCTTCCCAGTCAAGTTTGATCTTCAAAAATTTAAATGCAGTGTCAATTGTTATCTTCTGTCTTCTTAATTTCTGTTCTTTTTATTGTTCTCCTTCCTTAATAATGTTTTCCTTATTTTCTTTTGCACTCACTAACATCCCTGTGTGTTAGTGGCTTTGCAACCTTCAGTTAATAAAAAGTTCTTGATGTCACTCACTCGCCAAAATCTGACCACATGAAAAATATCTTCTTATATAAGAAACTGATGATTAAAAGAGTATCAAACAAAAATTATTCAGGACCCCACTCTCTGCTCAATATTAAACTGTGGGCATGATTTAAATTAGACTTTATCTTTGTGAAGATCAGTTAGCATTTTCTGATATAAACCTTTGTAGCTTCATTCTCTGCTTTTATCATAATCACAAGCTCCTATAACCCGTTGAATCATACGGTCACCATATGAATGACCTCCTTTTTAATGGGGGTTTCTCTTCAGGCTGGTTTTTTGCCTCTCTTAAACTGTTTGCTACCCAAATCAAGTTCGCCCAGCCTGCCCTGCTATCTAAACCCAAACTGAAGGAAAATGGATTATTTCCTTTTCCAAGAGTATTATTGTGAATTGTCCGAAATAGACTTGATTTGAATTTGAGCATAGCGTCTCACTAACCGCACATCTATTCTCTATCTATGAAAAGATAAGAAAGGCTCTTTGTTTGTACCTTTCTACTTGTGACCTTGTCCGAAATATAGAAACAAATATTTACAAGCTAGCTCTCTACTCAATTAATCAAATCTAAACTTATTTATAAATGGAACTGTGTGTGTGTGTATCCGTTACCTATAGACTTCGAAACGGCTGAACCGATTTTCTTGAAAATTTACACAGTTGTACTATAAGTATCTGCAAGTGCTCTTAGCTAGTTTTTAAGTTGAGGTACCCCAATAAATATCGAAAATCGAAAAAATCTGGTTATAGAAGGAGTGGTCCGATTTTAATCAAATTTGATACACTCATAGACAAACACATAAGAAACAATATTCAGAAGTTTCAAGGTTGCAGTTCTTACAATAGTGCAGAAAATCAATAATATATATATATATATACATATATATAAAAGGCAAGATGTTTGTGTGTCTGTTTATCTGCCTGTATGTCTGTATTTCTTTTCAGCCCTTTTATTTTAGTTTTTGCTTGGGGTTTGGCTCTAAGTAGGTATAATTGTAGTTCTTAGTCTCAGCCATGATACCATTTACTCAGAGGACTTATTTAGCCTTCAAAATTCAGTTTACAATGAAAAAAACTTATTTGATATCAATACCAGGAAATCAAAATTTGACTTACATCCATTCATTTTTCTTTCAGTTTACAGTTTCGCTTTAACTGGAAACAACTATTGCTTTTTAGTCTTTCGTGCCAACGTCCAAAGAGTCTGAGCTCCAGGACCATGGATTAGTTTTAAAGCTTTCATTACACCCGAGCAATGCCGGGCTATACTGCTAGTTTATAAATAATTATTCATTGTTTGTATTTAGACATAAGACGTGTGTATGATCGCTCTGTTTTTACTAGGATAGGGAGATTTTAGTCCATGCCTTTTTTATTTTATTTTATTTTTTTTTAAGGGTTTTAATACAAAATATTGTTGGTATGAGATTAATCCTGAATTGGAATATGTTTGAACTTCCATTTTATTGTGTTTTTTCTTTTAATAATGTTCTGATAATGCTGAAAAATATCTAAAAAATATATTAATAAAAAAGAAAGATTTGTTTGTATGATTTGTTTGAAAAAAAATATTACAATGTTGTTTTTTCTTTATTAATATCCATTTTTTTAACATTATCAAAAGCAAATATTATTTGGCATTATCAGAACTCTTAATGTTACAAATTAAGGGACTATTTAAGTGTAAGATCGGCTAATATTATGTGTATTTACCTTATGAAGATTTGTGAAAAAAATAAATGAAAAGTACTGACTCCATGTCTTAAAATTTGTACCTTGGAAAAAAAAAAAAATCAATTAATACACTTGTTGCTACCAGCTATTTGCATTTAAGTGATTTTCTTTATTTGAAGAGGAGGTGTTACTGACCCAGTGTTTTTATAATTAGAAAGAATCCATCTATCATATTATTTATTTATTTTTGACAAATTGCTTGGAAAAGGCAAATCTATTTAATAAGATATTTTCTGTTCATGAATCGAATATTAATTCACATTTGTACTTTTTATGAAATTGCACTTTGAAAATCTTGTAAATATTTTTACCAAAATAGACCAATTTGGATAGTTTTGGCATTTTCAAACCGACTCTTATCATCTGTTTTATATCCATATTTTTCCTAAATTTGCAACTCTATAATTCTGAATCAAAGCTTTTTTTTTTTTTTTCACTAATAATTCAGGCACGTATCCTCATATTTGCATTTTCTTTTGCTGCTCTGTTCAATAGACAGTCTTGGGTATGACTTTTAACTACGTCTAGTTGCAAGGCCTCTCTTCAGGAAATTGAAGGTTTTTAGGAGCATGGAACCATCTTTTAATTGCTGTTGTTCCCAGGTTCAATCTGACTTGCAGTGGTAGCGTCTGTTAGGGTCCAGATAATGGCAAACCCCTATTTTGAGCCATGAAACAAAAGCAAGACTATTAAAGTATAAAAATATATATTTATAGTAAAATGGCCTACAATACCTATTGATAGTATATATTTAGTTGAAGCCATAAAATTCAGCACAAAATATTGAAATTTTGGCATTAAATAACCTGTAGAGGTTGATATGCAGCTAAAGAAAATCAAACAATCAAATATTTTTTCTATCAGTTAATCCTAATCTGGCCTTTTTGAATTTTTTCTTTTTTTTCATGCAATAAAAGGTTTGAGAGGCACTCAACCTAGAGAGCTACTGTTAATGAAGTGTGTATGATTTGAATGTAGGAAGAATAGGGAGGTTAGATGATGATCTCTCCTTGACTTAAAGTTAAGAATATTGGGTTTCAGATATGCGTTCACATGAGTCTGTTCCACAAAGTGTCAGTTCTTTTGGAGTAAAAAATCCCTGTGGAACTTTATTCTTCTATGGAACGGTGCAGAAAGCTCCACAAACAAATTCTGGTTGACCTGTTATATTATCCTGTCGGAATATCCCATCATTGTTAAGGTACATGTAATCTATCTATTGGTGAAAATATTCACCAGTCAGTGATGATATATTAGACCAATAGATCGAATCCATGTCATGCAAACACACATTACAGAACTGCTACCAGCCAGCATAGTGTTTTGTTACTGACCCCAGTGCCCATGAACCCATGGATTTGTACTTTGTCCAAACCTTACCATCATCTCAGAAGAATTTCAGAGTTCAGTTAACAATCTCATAAACTCAAGTAAGATGCTATTACTGCTGCTGTGGTGTCAAAAGGGCTACAGACACTAAAGAATGTGGAACTATCGCCCGGTTCACACTCCTTCCACGTCTATTGGACAGGTGTAGAGGCTCATCCCTTGTTCCCTGTTTAGGATGTGGTTTCTGGTTTTCTCTTTTCCAATCTTTTCACTTTCTTTTTTGCTTATTTTTTTTTTAATTGGAGTAGATAGACTGAATTATCGCCCGGTTCACACTCCATCCACGTCTATTGGACAGGTGTAGAGGCTCATCCCTTGTTCCCTGTTTAGGATGTGGTTTCTGGTTTTCTCTTTTCCAATCTTTTCACTTTCTTTTTTGCTTATTTTTTTTTTAATTGGAGTAGATAGACTGAATTATCGCCCGGTTCACACTCCATCCACGTCTATTGGACAGGTGTAGAGGCTCATCCCTTGTTCCCTGTTTAGGATGTGGTTTCTGGTTTTCTCTTTTCCAATCTTTTCACTTTCTTTTTTGCTTATTTTTTTTTTAATTGGAGTAGATAGACTGAACTATCGCCCGGTTCACACTCCACCCACGTCTATTGAACAGGTGTAGAGGCTCATCCCTTGTTCCCTACTTAGAACGTGGTTTCCGGCTTTCTCTTTTCCAATCTTCTTACTATTACGTAGCCCCCTGCACACCAGTGGCCTTACCACCTTGCTTGGGGTGATGTGATTAAAAAAACCCAAAAAAACTGACGTACTGGATATATTATTGAATATTGATTTGATTTGAGACAGTGTTCGACGTCTGTTACCAATAACACCTCTGGTCTTTATCTGTGATCAGCCATTGTATTGTCCAGTGTGGGCAAAGTCTTCTATCACAGGTGACACGGTAGATCAAGGAATATCAAATGTCTCTGCAGTTTGAGAAATGGAGTGTTCATTCAGACTCTGATAATTCATCTTGTCTTGTTATGAGCAGCTCAGCTGATGTCCTAACTTGCTTAGCAGGTATCAGCAGAAGGTTTTTTTGTTTTTTTTTTAAATCTTTTTATCCTAAGACGTTAATAATGCCACTAAGTTGCTAGTAGTAACTGGGAGTGGAAAACCATGAGAAAACTTTAGTGAGAACAGTGATGAAAGACAAGATTGAAAAAAGGTAGTTTAAAGTTTTGCTGATTGTAGTTGGCAGAGAAGCAAGAAACTGGAAGAAGTGTGAAAAAAGAAACTATTAGAAGTTAATTACGTCTAGTTAATTCAACAGTAAAATAAGGAGACCTAATTGCCAATCTAATAGTGCGTTTAACTTCATACGATCAAAGTAGCAAGGAAGAAAGCTTATTAGAATAACTCAGGAAAATACTTATAGGAAAGATAGTAAACATCCTGTTGGTGAGAAAGTGACTGCAGTCTACATGTCTGGGTTTATGACATTACAGACACTTGGATTTTGTTGAGAATCCTGGGATATATAACAAGACATCCAGATCAGATATGGCAGCAATATTGAATGCATGGATGATTTATAAATGATATAAGTTTGGTCATTCGTTGATGGCAAATTACAACAGTGCTATTGCCTTTATGTACTGATGTCCAACGACTTTTGGTATTTAATCTCATTAGATGACATTTGTCATTCCCTGCCTGACTTTCCTCCTATCCCACAGTGCCAAATTTATATTCCTTTTTCAACTCTGGAAATTTCCACTCATTAAAAGCCTCAATTCTAAGATGTTTGGATAAAATTTCTGTGATTGTTCTTAAGAATCTTAGCCTAGAGTTATATCCAATCTTTGCAAAATTGCTTAACTGCAGCCTAAAGGAGAACTGTTTCCAAAGACTATGGAAGGTTTCAGTTTTATGCCGTTTTCCAAAATGTGATAGAATTCTCATCAACCTCCTTCATGTCATCAGCAAACATTTTGAGTCTATTATTTAGCAAGAAATTTGTTGATTGTTTGAACAGGGATAGTCTTGTGAGTAACAGCAATACATATTTCACTCCTCTAGGTCCACGACTGCTGTTATTACGCATAGAATCACTGAAGTGTTCAATAATAAATTCATCACAAAACAGATAGCCCAAGGTCTTTGATAAGGTGTAGCATAAAGTGTTGCTATATAAAGTTCTTCAGCTATGGCATCTCTGAAAAAGTCTTCTCAATTATTAAGTTCTTATCAGGTTGGTCCATGAAGGTAAAAGTTAAGGGCCTGGGTTATCTGAAGCCTATGAAATCAATGCAGGTGCTCTCCTTCTGCTTTATATATCTCAGGTCACTGGTGTGTGTGTGTGTGTGTGTGTGTGTGTGTGTGTATCTAAACTTATTTATAAATTGAATTTTGTGTGTGTCTCTGTCTGTGTGTGTGTGTGTGTGTGTCTGTTACCTATAGACTCCGAAACGGCTGATCTGATTTTACACAATTGTACTATAAGAGTCTGCGAGTGTTCTTAGCTAGGTTTTGTGTCGAGGTACCCCCGATAAATATCGAAAATCGAAAAAATCTGGTTATAGAAGGAGTGGTCCGATTTTAATCAAATTTGATACACTCATAGACAAACACATAAGAAACAATATTCAGAAGTTTCAAGGTTGCAGTTCTTACAATAATGCAGAAAATCAATAATATATATATATATATATTATATATAAGGCAAGATGTTTGTGTGTCTGTTTGTCTGCCTGTATGTCTGTATTTTTTTCAGCCCTTTTAATTTAGTTTTTGCTTGGGGTTTGGCTCTAAGTAGGTATAATTATAGTTCTTAGTCTCAGCCACGATACCATTTACTCAAAGGACTTATTTAGCCTTCAAAATTCAGTTTACGCCGAAAAAAACTTCTTTGATATCGATACCAGGAAATCAAAATTTGACTTACATCCATTCATATATCTTTCAGTCTACGGTTTCACTTTAATTGGAAACAATATCTTGGAAACACATATCTTCATAATATTCCCTTCTTACTCCCTTCCTTTATGCCCTTACAATTTCACTACCCTACCTTGAGTAACTCTTGGGCCTTTTGTTGGGCAAATAAGTAAAGAAGAAAAAGAAAATCAGTGTATCAAGTATTTATCCTGGGATGGTCATATTTCTATCTAATGTTGGTTCATTTTACATTTGGTTAACAAAAAAAAAAAAAAAAAAAAATGGTAGTAGACTCATCCATACAATGCTTATGCTTAGGGACTGTTTGAATTTGGTTATGAAGAAATATCCCTGATGATATCTTATGGAATGGAAGAGAGGAAACAAAATGAAAAAATACCAAAAGTCATTACTGATTAATGATAATGCTGTGTTGTGTAAGCAAAAGAAATAACATTTGAGGAGGGTTAAGGGTTTAAAGGAATGTCAATATTATCAGCCATGTTGCCCAATACTGAGATAAAAACACGATGAAAAATCCACTTTACCCCCACCTCCAGGTGATTTAAATAATAATAAAAAAAAAGTGAAGGTGGTATCTAATAAGTTGACAATGCCTATCAATGTTTATTCACATGAGTATTTTAGGGTTTTATAAAGCCATTGTTGTCAAAGCCAGAAACAGCCTCTCCCAGCAAGATTATCCGCCACCTCCAACAATAAAAACAAAAGCAAACTTTAATCCATTCCTACTGAACTACTAACACCAAAATGGATGGTAGTTCACTCCAAATCTATCTGTTCATGTCTATCATAGATCAGTTTCACCAGTTTTTGTCTCTCTTTATTTCTCTGTCTGTTAATTACTTTCCTTCTTTATTTCCCTCTCTCTCTCAATATATCAATTAATTTTTTCCTCTCTGTCTTTGTGTGCAATTCACACATGCACACACACTTTCTGTTCAAGTTACATGCGCACACACACACACACTTTCTGTTCAAGTTACATGTGCACGCACACACACACACACACACACTTTCTGTTCACGTTACATGTGCATGCACACACACACACACACACACTTTCTGTTCACGTTACATGTGCACGCACACACACACACTTTCTGTTCAAGTTACATGTGCACGCACACACACACTTTCTGTTCAAGTTACATGTGCACGCACACACACACTTTCTGTTCAAGTTACATGTGCACGCACACACACACTTTCTGTTCAAGTTACATGTGCGCACATGCACACACACACACACTTTCTGTCCAAGTTACATGTGTACACACTCACTTTCTGTCCAAGTTACATGTACACACACACACACTTTCTGTTCGAGTTACATGTGCACACACACACACTTTCTGTTCGAGTTACATGTGCACACACACACACTTTCTGTTCGAGTTACATGTGCACACACACACACACACACACTTTCTGTTCGAGTTACATGTGCACACACACACACACACACACTTTCTGTTCAAGTTACATGTGCACACACACACATTTTCTGTGCAAGTTACATGTGCATGTTCACACACACATTTTCAATGCAAGTTACATGTGCGCGCTCACACACACACACACACACACATTTTCTGTGCAAGTTACATGTTACATGTGCGCGCACACACACACACTTTCTGTGCAAGTTACATTTGCACACATACATTCAGCACAAGACACACATATGCCCTTACTGTGCAAGTTGTACACACACACACACACACTCTTTCTTTTTCTCTGTCTCTCTCTCTCTCTTATTTTTTTTCTCTGTTTATTATTTTTGTTTTTACCTCTCCTCTTGGATTATTTCTTTTTTTGTCTCTCCATTTTTAGTTGTTACTCTCAGCCCTGCGTATCATTCTCCATCGTCCTCATCTTTTCTCCCCCTTTCTTTGGATCCCCTCCCAAATACTCTATTAATTCTTCTGTTGTTGTTTATCATCCGCCGCCTCAGCCTCTGCCTCCTCCTCTCGGGATCTGCTTGCTGAACTCTTTACCCTCCCTGCCTGCCTCTGCTACTGTTTAACATAGGTCGCCACCACCACCACCACCACCGCCGCCGATCTTTTGGCTTTCGAGATGATTATTTGCCATAAGCAACAAAGAAGAGAGTAAGAGACATCATTGTCGCATTCAGTCTCTTCTCTCTTCCAATCCTGACTTCTTCTTTTTCGACACTTGTTTGTTTAGGAACCGTTTAAAAAAAATTTAAAAATAAAAGTAGAATCACTTCTTTCCACACCCGCGTCTACTGTGGATTCGTTATGGATATTTACCCTGGTGATATGTGGAGGATACCCTCGTGTGCCTGTGTTCGACATATGGATTATTGTATAGGGTAGGTGGGTACACAGGTAACATGTGCAAGTCGTGGACCTGGTTTCTTTCTTTCTTTTTCTATTTTACTATTTTTCTTCTTTTTTTTTCTTTTTCTTTTTTTGATTCCTGATTGAAACCTTTTCATTTTATTCGATATGAATCGGGATGTTTTGTGGCCCAACTGGTTTGAGAAAATTATTTTCCTTTTACAGTTGTTGAAAATATGTCTTTGGTTCAGTAATACCTCGTAATTGAATATAAGAATTACACTGAACAACTTAGGGCGAACAGTTTTAACTTTTATTGCCAGGTTGGTGAACATCATTAACATACACGCATTCATCTCAAACATTTGTTTTTCAATAAAAAATAGTGTACCACTGCAGTCAGTCGATTCAGTTAAAAAATGTTTTTTTTCCTCCAGCTGTCATTTGAACTTTGACCCTGACCGGGTGTGATCAATGCATTTACTAATTGCTCGTTGTTAAAGGATTTTTTTTTGTTTGTAAATATATTTCAGAAGGGAATGTGAATATTACCCTCACTCACCTGACAAGGATTTTAGCCTCCTCTTCAGTGTTTCAATCGCACAGTATATTATTTGATATTTAAGTTAAAATAGGATGTTTTCTTAAATCCATTTTTCCAGGATCTCAGTCAATTTTGAAGAAACACATGCAAAGTTTTCAGACAAATATCCTCATCTTGTTCTTTTTTTTAATCTTCTCAAATATTGATGTTGATTTATTTGTGTTGCACACCAAGCAGAAAACTAATCCCATGGGAGACGGAAAATAACAAAAGCTGAAAACATCAGATATCTCTCTCTCTCTCTTTTTTGATCTTTCTCTCTCTCTCTCTTTTTTGATCTTTCTCTCTCTCTCTCTTTTTTGATCTTTCTCTCTCTCTCTCTTTTTTGATCTTTCTCTCTCTCTCTCTCTTTTTTGATCTTTCTCTCTCTCTCTCTTTTTTGATCTTTCTCTCTCTCTCTCTTTTTTGATCTTTCTCTCTCTCTCTCTCTTTTTTGATCTTTCTCTCTCTCTCTCTTTTTTGATCTTTCTCTCTCTCTCTCTGTTTTGATCTTTCTCTCTCTCTCTCTCTGTTTTGATCTTTCTCTCTCTCTCTCTTTTTTAATTTTTTTCTCTCTTTTTTGATCTTTTTCTCTCTCTCTCTCTCTCTCTTTTTTGATCTTTTTCTCTCTTTCCCTAACTCCCTGTCGATCTCTTTCTCTCTTTCCCTAACTCCCTGTCGATCTGTTTCCCTCCCCCCTCTCTCTTAATCTTTTTTTTCCTTTCCCTACCCACCTCTCTCTCGCGCGATCTTTTTCTCCCCCCTCTCTTTCCCTCTGTTGATGTTTTTCTCTCTTTCCCTCTCTTTCTCCCTCTGTCGATCTTTTTCTTTCTTTTCCTCTCTCTCTCTTTCTTTTCCTCTCTCTCTCTCTCTCTGGATCTATTAGGATCACCATAAAAATGCTTCAAAAGTTACTTCCCCCTTGACCATTCAAGGGAGTCAGTTCCCCAGCTAACAAGTGCATGCTGGGAGACAAGGGGAAGGGACTTTCGGTAGAGGCGAGCAAACATGGCAGGCTGAGGTTTACCACACTGTCTATAAACACACAGTTGTTCAACATCCACAACTGTTCACTGTACTCATGTTTCCACAATTATAAATTCCCTGGTTATTTCCAAAACTCGGTCAGTGTGTCATTTTTCCATAACCATTTTATTTTGTCATGTTAAAAACATAACAAAACTGGTGACGAGGATGAGATTACACCATGTGGGAATATTCACCTCGAAGTAGAATTTGTTTCATTTAGTGGAGAATTTCAGAAATAGGACTTTAGACGTTGAATTTTGTGGACACACAAAATAACGTCAGGAGTACATTGAAAACGAAACATATTTTTTTTTATTTTAAAAATCTCTTTGCGGAATTTCTTTTCCTTTCCCATTCAGTGTAAAAATATGGATTCAAATACTATCCAACAGATTCTACAACAGCAATTAAGGTTGATGGAACTCTTTTCAGAAAGACTAGGGAATGTACCACAACCAAATCCTCTATCAACGAAATTAATATTGGGACAAGCTCTCGAAAATTTCATCACAGAGTTCCATTACAATAAGGAGGCAAACACAACCTTCGAGCAAACAGATACCTGGAAAGTGAGGCTCCTTTTACAAAAAATCAGTCCGAGTACGAAAAATATATTAACTACATTTTCCCGAAACAACCTTGGGAATGTAGTTTTGTGGAAACAGTTGAAACTTTAAACAAAATTTTTGGTGAACACACCTCATTGTTTAATGCAATGTTCAACTGCCTCAATATCACAAAATGTGATACAGACGACTTTACGACTTACTCAGGATTCATCAACAAGCAATGTGACCGGTTCAAAATTTCCGCCATCACAGACGAACAATTTAAGTGTTTTGATTTTTACATGTGGATTGAGGTCTGCTAGTGACAGGGATGTGCACACAAGAATTTTGTCAAAAATTGAACAAAATCCGGATATTACTCTGCAGCAAGTTACGGAGGAATGTTGGCAACTTGTGAATCTAAAACATGATTTGGATATGGTACAACAGTTGGTGCCTGCAACAACATCCACAGTCAACACTATTCAAAGATGACAGTCACCAGAAGCAACATCAAAGAAACCTCCATCTACTTGCTGAAATTGTGGTGGCTGGCATTTTGCTCGAAAATGCCCCTTCAAAACTCACCGCTGCCACGAATGCAACCGGCAAGGTCACAAAGATGGATTCTGCACACCACTGGGCAAAACAACGCACAAGCAATCACAGAACAAAAGCAGACATAAAATACAAACAACCAGTCTGGTAGCAACATTCCTTCCCAACTCCAAGTCAAACCACAAATATGTGTTGGTGGAACTGAACAACCATCCAGTTTGGTTACAAATCAACACAGCATCGGACATAACCCTTATTTCCCAGAAACTGTGGAAACGTATAGGCAAACCTCCGCTTACAGCTACAAAACATGTAGCACGGAGTGTTTCTGGAGATTGTGTCCATATTACAGGTGAACTGCCAGCAACAATCAGGATTGAGGTGAAGACAGCATCTGGAATCATATACATTTCAAATTCCCAGCACAACCTTTTGGGACTTGATTTTATTGAGCCACTGGGTCTTCTTGACATCCCACTTAATTTTGTTTGCAATGCAGTATCAAAAGCACTGACCCAGAGTGCTATTAAGGACCTGACTGAAAATATACTCATGCTGTTTTCTCTAGTTTTCACAAACAACCTTGGATGCTGCAATCAAGCTAAAACACTTAAACCTTCCACTAAACCTGTGTTTCGTCCCAAACGCCCAGTACCATATGCAGCACTACTACTGGTGGACAAGGAACTGAAACACCTAGAAGAAAGGAAGGTCATCACACCAGTTACATACTCACAGTGGGCAGCACCCATTATGGTAGTAAAGAAAGCTGATGGCTCAATTCGGTTGTGTGCTGATTTCTCAACTGGCCTCAATGCAGCACTCAAAGATCATTGATACCCACTACCAGCTCCAGAAGATATCTTCACCATACTCAATGGTGGCACCGGTTTTGCCAAATTAGACCTCACAGAGGCCTACTTACAAGTCGAGGTCTCTGCAATCTCCAGAGAACTACTAATGATAAACACCCATCGTGGCTTATTCCAATATTGACGGTTACCGTTTGGGGTAAAAACAGCCCCGGCTATTTTCCAACAAATCATGGACACTATGCTAACAGGAGTAAAGGGTGCAGCAGCATATATAGACAGCATCATTGTTGTCAGGTGATCAAAAGAGGAGTTGTCAGAATGTGTTGACAAAGTTCTGACATGCATCCAAGATTTTTTGACCTGAAAATTGTCATTTTTATTTACAGGAAATAAAATATTTGGGTTTTATTTTTGATCGACATGGCTGTCATCCAGATCCGGCTAACGTGGCAGCTATTCAACGCATGCCACCCCCATCAGACATAAGCAGCTTACGCTCATTTCTCGGACTAGTTAGCCACTACCTTCTCTGCATTAAATCAAGTCACCACTTAATAAACTGCTAACAAAAGATACAAAATAGTCCTGGACATTAGATTGTCAACAATCTTTTGAAAAAAATTAAAGGACTAATCAATTCAGACTTGCTACTCACACATTTTGACCTAACTCAGAAAATAGTAGTAGCAGCGAATGCCTCAAGCCAGGGAGTTGGTGCAGCGATCTCACACATTTTTCCAGATAAATCAGAAAAGGCGATCATGCATGCAGCAAGATCCTTGATACCCGCAGAACGCAACTACAACCAAATAGAGAAGGAAGCACTGCCTCTGATTTTTGCAGTGAAAAAGTTTCACAAGATGATATTTGGGCGCCATTACACTCCTAACAGATCACAAGCCACTGCCTTCCATCTTTGGCTCTAAAAAAGGGATTCCTGTGTATTCAGTCAGTCGATTATCACATTGGTCAATCACCTTACTGGAGTACGATTTTGAAATAAAATACCGCCAAACAACAGAATTTGGTCAGGCCGACGCATTGTCACGCCTCATCAGATCACATTCTGCCCCAGATGATGACACCGTCATAGCGACCATCAGCATTGAGGATGATTTCCAATGCACACTTACCGATTGTGTCAGAAGAATTCCTGTAACGAGATTTGAAGTTAAGCAAGAGACTCATCAAGACCAAATGCTTCAAAAAGTTATCCGGTTTCTTAGATGCTCATGGCCATCTGACCTCACTGGGGAGCTGCAACAGTTTCTGCGGCGAAGAGACTCTCTGTCCATCATTGATGAGTGTCTTATGTTTTCAGACCGGGTTGTGATCCCTACAAGACTCAGGAGAGCTGTTCTTAAACAATTACACTCAGGACATCCTGGCATCAATCAGATGAAAGCCATAGCCCACAGCATGGTATACTGGCCAACATTGATTCTTACATCGAACAGATGATCTCAGAGTTGTGTCCCTTGCATGGGAGCACAAAAAATCCACCACGGATCATGGACTCACACTGGACATATCCAGAGTAACCATGGTCCAGGGTTCATGTGGACTTTGCTGGTCCCGTAAATGGACTGAGTTTCCTGGTAGTTGTGGATGCCCATTCCAAATGGCCAGAAATTTTTCCGATGAAAAATACGGACACCCCCTCAACTATTAGTATCCTTAAACGGCTCTTCAGCTAACATGGCCTACCAGAAACACTTGTGTCTGACAATGGAACACAATTTACATCAGGGTTGTTTTGGCACTTCTGCAAATCAAATTGCATCATGCATTTTCGAGTCCCTCCCTATCACCCACAATCCAATGGCCAAGCCAAATGGTTTGTAGACACATTCAAACGTGCTCTGCTTAAAGCAAAGGCAGAGGGAACAGAGGAAATATTACAAACATTCCTTCCTTGCTTCCGGACAACACCCAATAGTGCAGTAAAGGATCAGATAACACCAGCAGAGGCACTTATGGGGTGAAAGCTCCGTACCACACTGGATGCATTACGCCCAAAGGAACAGCAAAAACAAAGTATGTGCCTGAGTTCAGATCAACCACTATCAATAAGTACACCAGTGTTTGTGAGGAGTTACAGGCCTGGGCAACCAAAATGGACACCAGGTAACATCCACAAGAAAAAAAGACGATTTGTCTATAGTGTACAAGTTGGAGATCAACTCTGGACACGACACAAAAACCAATTGTGTCCTAGGTACAATAACAACACTAAGACAAACGAGAGCATTGCAGAATCTAGAAAGGACCGGCCAAAGTGGAATAGAATTAAAGTGAAGCACCAACAAATTAACTCCAAGCGTGCTCGTTACAGCTAATTGTCTTCTAAAAAAGGTGGGGGAGGTATTAGGATCACCATAAAAAAGGGTCAAAACTTACCTCCCCTTGACCATTCAAGGGAGTCAGTTCCCCAGCTAACAGGTGCATGCTGGAGTCAAGGTGAAGGAACTTCCGGTAGAGTCGAGCAAACATGGCAGGCTGAGGTTTTCCCGCTGTCTATAAACAAACAGTTGTTCAACATCAACAACTGTTCGCTGTACTCATGTTTCCACAATAATAAATTCCCATAATAATAAATTTTTCTTTTTTTCCTACCTCTCACTCTGTCCTTTTCTTTCTCTCCTCTCTCCCTTTCTTGGTCTTTTTCTTTCTTTTCCTCCACCCTCTCTCTTGATTTTTTTCTTTCTCTCAATCTTCCTTCTCTCTCTCTCTCTCTCTCTCTCTCTCTCTCTGGATCTTTTTCTTTTTTTTCTTTTTTTCTTTTTTTCTTTGGGTCCTTTTTTTCTTTCTTTCTCTGGATCTCTTTCTTTCTCACACTCCCACTCTCTCACGCTCTTACTTTCTTTCCATAGCTGTCTTTCTCCCTTGTTCTCACTCTTTCTCTCTCTTAAACACATAATTTGTGTTTGTGAATAAAAGGATTTATTTATTGGCTGAAACAGTTTGTGCCCAATATAAAAAGAAAACCCAGTCAAGTTTCCTGTTTTTCTAGAGTTGTCAAGACCTTCTAATTTGAAAGAATGGCGCAACACTGTCTTCCTTACTTTTTCTTTCTTCACATTTAATCTACTGCTAAGAAGGTTGGGTCACTATGTTGATCCAGGATGTTTTTTCCGCCTTAATCCATCCTGCATATATACAAGTCAACCATCCGTCCGTGCATGGAGTACTGCTGCCATTTATGGTCAGGCGCCCTGCCATTCTCCTCAGTGTTCTTGACAGGCACCAAAGGAGAGTCTGCAATGTGATAGGTACTGATCTGGCGGCTCGACTGCAGCCACTTCCCCACCGTTGAAATGTGGCCTCCCTTTGTCTGTTCTATAAATACTTCCATGGCTTCTGCTCGGACAAACTTAAGTCACTGGTGCCTCCTCAACAGGTGTTTACTCGTACAACCAGACTGGCAACTGGGTCCCACCCATTCACAGTCAGGTTAGCCAAATGCAGACGGCAATTCTACTCCTGCAGCTTCTTCTCTCACACTTCCCACCTGTGGAACTCGCTCCCATATTCTTGCTTTCCTAACGGCTACAACCTCCAGAAATTTAAATGCAAAGTCAATACTCATCTACTAACCACTGGACTCTAGCTCTCTCCCCTCCCCTGTATAACCTTCCCTTTCTCGCCACCTATGTATCTGTCATCGCACCTGCTTTCTCAGCTTTCTATTGCTCCTTTCTAACTAGTTTGTACTCCTCACTCTTTTTTAATTAATCTTTTTACAGTTATGTAGCCCCCTGCACATCAGTGGCATTTCCGCCTTGCTCGGGGTGAAATGATTAAAAAAAAATTTTTTTTCTCATACCACACTTAGTGTGGGTATATGAAAACACACACACACTCGGCACTTTGTTGATTTTTGAGTTGAGACTTTTTTTTTTTTTTTTTTTTTTTTTTTTTTAATCATATCACCCCAAGCAAGGCGAAAACGCCACTGATGCGCAGGGGGCTACGTAAGAGTGAAAAGATTGGAAAAGAGAAAACTGGTTTTATTTGCTTCATTGGGGCAACACCATTTTCCTTCTACCATTTTTCTTGTATAGCTTTGTGCTATTCTTGATTGAGATTAGTGAAACTTTCTAATCAACATTAAAGAGTCTTGTTAATCCTTAGACAAAGTTTCTTTATTAATTTTTCTTAGTATTTTTCATCAGTAACAATTGCATTTTTTTTCCATTGGCTTTGAATTGGGTTTAGAGGGGAATTAATAACAATTGATGAGCTTTGAAAATCAGAGTTACATAATTGAAACTCTTCTTTAAAAAAAAAAAAAAAAAAATGAAAGAAAAAAATTTCTTAAAATAGTTCCTATTTCTCTCTTTGACACTCCCCATTATATATTGAACTCTTCATCATCAGTCACTTGGCTTCCCCCCACTCATGACTGATTACCTCCCCACTGATACCTTTGATTTTGCCCCTCTCTATTCTTGACTACTCTCTTGTCTTTCAGACAATTTTCACATCCAAAAATTCTCATGTCTTTTATGCTTCCACCACACACTAGGTAGTTACTTGTTTTTTAATTGTTTTCCCCAACCACATCAGCTAGTCCCTCATTCCAGAGCCCTCCCCCACCACTAGCCACATGACTTTCACTTGTTCTGTCCCCTTACTCTGTTCAGCTGATCTGTCTCTTTCATTCACTCCTACTCTTACACCCAGACAGTCCATGAACTTGCACTCACTACCCCAGGATAATCCAGTAGCTTTTTGCCTACTTCTTACACCTCACTAGTCCCATAGCCTTTCACCCCTACTGGTTTGTTCCCATAGCCTTTCACACCCCTCCCTGGTTTGTTCCCATAGCCTTTCACACCCCTCCCTGGTTTGTTCCCATAGCCTTTCACACCCCCTCCCTGGTTTGTTCCCATAGCCTTTCACCCCCCCCCCCCGGTTTGTTCCCATAGCCTTTCACCCCCCCCCCCCCCGGGTTTGTTCCCATAGCCTTTCATCCCCACCCCCGGGTTTGTTCCCATAGCCTTTCATCCCCCCCCCCGGGTTTGTTCCCATAGCCTTTCACCTCCCCACCACTGGTTTGTTCCCATAGCCTTTCACACTCAGTTGGATGTTCAACTGCCACATAGTATTTCACTCCTCTCTCTGAGTTGTCCTCATAGCCTTTCCATCCTATCCCAAATCTCCCCCCTCCAAGCTAGTCTTTCACTCCAAATGGCTGACTGTCATGTTTCACCCACTGCTACCCATTTCCTTCCTTAGGCTGTTGCCTTTCATCCACACCCATCCAACCTGGTTAGACTGCCTCTTTGTATTTCCTGCCTATGGGTAGCCCCCTTACTTTTCACTCCTCATCTTCCTCCTCCCCAAGCACTTTACTCAATGCAAAATTATTATACACTTATTCCACTTGTTCTAATATGCTTCTTTCATTGTATATCTTTACTGCCTTCAGGTTCCGTTGTTATAATATTCTGTACCGTAACATTTGACTTTTGAAGTTAAACCTGTATTCAATTCACCCAGGTTCAGTGGGATTCTACTTTCTTTCTATACTTAGTGGTTATTTCAAATTCGTTAATAGCTCCTTAAACTTAATTGTTGTTCTCTCTTACTCATCACTTTCAATCCATAATCGCTTCTTCACTTCTCTACTTTCTCTACAGTCTCATAATTTCAACAAAGGAAGTTGGTTCTTTTTTTTGTTTTTTTTCTCCATATCCAGAATTTGTTTCAGGAATTTTCAAAAATGAATCTGTATATGGTGCTTTTGAAACCAGAAAACAGATTGTCAGTGGTCAGGAATTAATGTTGACTTTACTGATAGAATAGGTCTATTGTATGTATAATGTAAATGCATTGCTAAGAATTTTTCTATAAAAATGTATTGAAAATCAGGAAGAAAGGGATTGTCAGTTGTCAGAATGAATACAAGCTTTACTTATAGAATAGGGCTGTTATATGTATGATATTATAGATTCCATTTGATAATTTTAATTATTTCTTAGAATTTTATTTTTTCACTCTTATTTTAATGCACAAATAAATATATATCTACATATAAAAATAGTTGGATCTGATGTCGGCTTTTGTTATGCAAATCCATTTTTTCACAATGAATTTGGTATTAACCGGTTGGTAGTAATTTCTGGATAATATTGAGAACTTGAGGAGAAAATTTTAAGGTTTTATTTTATTTATTTTTTTTTCTTTCACCCCAAGCAAGGCAGTACTGCCACTTGTGTGCAAAGTGTCCTGTGAATTTTCCGTTAGAAATACACTACCGGCCATAATTATTAGGCCATTCCAGTGTTTAAAAAAAAATGATGTATTTCATACTATTTTTTAGTATTTATTGTCAAGTTAATAATTGTAAATGAAAATGGAATGTTTTTTTTGTTTATTTGTTGTTTTTTTTTTTTTGTTACCACTGCACAATAACATGTGCATCAAATGAATTTATAAATTTTTAATAATTACATATATTCCAGTTTCATCAATGAAAGAATGAAGAAACTTTAGGGTGGTTCGGACAAGTTCATCTTTGCTTCCTTGTCTTGTAAAATTGTGCAAAGTAATAACAAAAGAACTATTTTCATTTAGAATTATCCACTTAAAAATAGTATGAAATATATAATTTCTTTTAAAAAACTGGGGTGGCTTAATAATTATGGCCGGTAGTGTATATTCTAAAAGTTATTAGCCACAGGGGCCTATTTGATAAAAGCCAGCATCCAATATACCTGAATAAAGTATTATTGCTTTGTTTTATGGTAATATGAGCTGCTTTACCTGGAATTAGCTTTTTTTCCTTTTTTTTTTTCAGTTTCCACCTGATGTGCGACAGTTTCTTTTGTGTGCCTTTCTTTGTTTGAATGTTTTTATTCTCGTATCAGTCAGTCAGTTGCTTACTGTACATGATACACACTTGGGCGATCATGTCTCTTTCAAGTCATGACTTATTAGGCAGAAGATTTTTCCGCAGTAGGTTGCCATTACTTTCTGCAGTAGACCAGTTGCCAACCAAGGCTATAGAACCCAATCTGTGATGCTATTCAACCCATAGCTGGAGGGAGAAGTGATTCATTAATACCTTTCCCAAGGTATTTGTACATAAGTGAATGAAACGAGTTTGACTCTATTACTCATTTCAAGCCAATATCTGTGATGTAATGACTATGCATACACCTTGGTTCCCCCTCACAGTAATATGATTGGCTGGTGTCAGCCATAAATACAGACTAAGGCGGGGACAGATATAGGTCTACGTCTGTTGACTAGGCCTATGTCTCGTCATACTGCATATGACGAGTACCAGTCATTACGGCTACTTGCTAGATTGTCCTACCCGGTTACATTTGCCAAACCTGCTTAGCTACTTCGAATAAGATATCTATCCCTTTCCGGCACATATCAATCCGTTACCCCACAATGCACATCTTTTAACGATGAACAACAAGTTTGCTTAGTGGAATAATAGATAATTCATCTTTTAAGAGACTTTATTAAGACAAATAATACTCATTTTTGTGTAATAATAATAAAATATGTGGTATAAGGGGTGGGCTGGTCATCATCTGTCTTCAGCTTAGTTAACCACAATCACTGATCAACACCTAAAAAGGCTGTACAATATTCTTTGCACCAAAATGCCACATTCTTTTTTACCATTCTTACTTCAACTACCATAATGATTCAAAAACTCTATGAAGTCCTAACTACTCCTCATACGTATAATTTGTCTTGGGTGTGGAATAAAATAGCAACTTTTAAAGAAAAGGAACCTGTCCCTTCTGAATCAATGTTGAGGGCCATGTAAGGATTTTATTTTGTAATAATTATTTATAAATGCAAAAATGTGTTGTTGGTTTATCAAAATTTTTACATTTAAGAACACTCATAAATATTTGAATGTATGTTGTGGTGCAGTGGATATTGACTCGGAACAAGAAATCGGGGAGCCAAGTTCAAATTCCAGTTGAATTCCCCACATTTGCTTACATTCAAATACCCTTGGGAAAGGTTTTATTCCATCACTTCCCTCAAGTTATGGGTTAAATAACAGGATAGATTGGGATCTATAGACTTGGTCAGCAACCAGTCTACTGCAGAAAGCAATGGCAACCTACTGTGGGATAATTTTCTGCCCAGTCAGTCATGTCTCTTTCAAAATATGATTGCCCAAGCGTGTATCATGTATGGCACTTAATTAACATAAATGTTCATCAGGTTAGTTGAAAAATCAGGCAAGTTATGGAGGACAAGGTTGGGGGCCATTTCATTATTTTTTTTTCGCAAGGTGGGCAATTAACAGGTTTGCAGAATCTGAAGAAGCATTGTTTTGCATAAATTTACTCTTTAATTTCAAGCTTTTCGGTTTTGACATGTACCACTCAAGAAATCTCTTGTCTAAAAACTTGAAGTAATCATTTATTTTGACTCTTTATCAATTTCAAAGAAAATTATAGTTTTCTGCTTACAAGACGGAATGTAAAACTTTGTTTCACTTCCCATCTGTTGTCTTTTCAGTTGGTCATTTTCATGAATAATCCAACCTCTAACCCAGCTATCAGGTCTATGCAATGTAGCTCTGCATTTATCACTTAGAATTACTATTGAGGAATCTATTTTCATGTACTACTTCATGGGGTTTCTTTTTATAATGCTTACTGAAACGAAAGGTGGTTTACATTTACACTATATGTTGATTAATCCACTTTTCATGCCCTCAAAATGATGTTGGTTAATTCACTTTTCATGCCCTCAAAATGATGTTGGTTAATTCACTTTTCATGCCCTCAAAATTTTTAAAGCCTGTGTTTTTCTTCTTCGTATTTCTCTACTCTCTTTAGTTGTTGTTTTCATTGTTTGACTTTCTACAAATTTGTTTATTTTTTCTTGTTATTCAGTAAGTTTAAAATATCTTTTTTCTATTTTGGAATTATATCTTTACCATTGACGGCAACCCTTTTTTTATACAGTGTGTTCATAAACTTTGTGTGCACTTTAAAAAATGTATAACTTTATTTGTATTTGCAATAGAAATAATTTGTAAAAAAGATTAGAAAGAAGTATATCTATATTTTTAAAGATTTCACTGAAATTTTATTTAAGTTTCCATATGTTCTCCATCATTAGCAATACAAAGGGTAATATAATTTTGCAGTTCACGGAAAACATTTGCTAACTGATTTACAGTAATGCCTGAAATCACATTAGTTATTTTAGATTTCAAATCTTCTAATGAACTAGGTTTGGTTGCAGACACAATTATTTCACATGAAAAAAAATGTAATGGAGTCAAATCTGGCGAATGTGGAGGCCAATGAAATGGTCCACCCCTTCCGATCCATCTGTTAGGAAATTCCTGATTTAGAAATTGTCTAACATGCAGAGCAAAGTGACAAGGAGTTCCATCTTGTTGAAACACTGTATCGTCTTTCAAGTTTAATTGTTCAAGCTGCGGAATAAAGTAATTCTGCAGCATATCTAAATAGATGCACATGGACTTTATGGACACCCTGTATATCTGAAAATTTAAACACATCACCTATACCAGGGTTGGCAACCTTTTAGAGAAAGCGAGCCAGAAAGGGACATAACATTTCAAAGGAGGGCCATGATATCAAATGTATTATAATATTCTTGTTTTGACCTCTGACCTCTCTGTCCAGGAGGCTGCCTTGGTCTGAAGGTGTAAAGAAAAAGTAACAAAGTTAATATCATATTATTTAAACAAGCTTCCTTATTTTACTGTTGGAATAACAGCATAAGAACTGATATAATTAACAAATGCAATTATGAAAATTCCTCACTGCTAACGAAATACAGTTAGAAATGGCAAATTATTTGATGAGACACTTGTTTCATCTTATTGTTCGATAACTTTTCATGTCACGAGAAATATGTCAATGACAGGTGTGAAATGTCATCCGTATTGTCATCACACAAACTTGTTCTTAAATGACTTAGCATATTTAATTTTGGAAAAAAGTTATCAAGCATATGTACTGCCAAATAATGATACCATCATTTTTGCATTATTCAATGGACTTTTATTTTCCACTTGGCAAAATATTTTCTGTGGAAGTGTTGTGGAGTTATTTTCACAGTGGAGGTTAGTATTTGTGCTAAAGTCAGGCCTAATAGATTCGACGTACAAAATGTTAGGAACTGGTATAATATGTATTATGCAGTGTAATCTTGCCAGGTCGGTGACTACTTTTGTATTCAACTAATTGTCAACTACTATCGTCTAACATTGACTGACCCTCGTTCCTCCTACTTAAATTAGGTGGGAGAGTCTATTCATTAGGTGTGTTTCACCATAACAAGAAGCCAGCAGTTGATTTGGAATTAAATTTTGATTTTTAAAATCCATCACATTGTAAGTCAGTTAACTCCAACTGATATTTTTCTGCTGCTTGCTCCACAAATGGAGATAATTAGTTTCCAGGTTTTAAGTTGGTGGGCTGGACAAAAATTATTCACAGGGTAGATGTAGTCTTGGGGCCAGGGATTGCCAACCCCTGATCTGTACTGTTATGTATTTATTTAAAATATGTTGAACAGGATCCTCATAGCATGATAAACTCTCACACTACAAAAAGAATTCTTGTAAATATTTATAATAAAATTAAGCTGAAATTCACATGATATCTAATATAGATATAACCTGAAAATTTTACCAACACCTTTTGATTAATATTAATTTTTATCATGAAAGCATCAACTTTGAAAATAAAATCCTACATGGTGTAGACAAGAGAGGAGAAAACATGGTGAATAAATTAGATGTAATTGTTGTTGTTACAATGTTGTTGTTGAGGATAAAATCTCTTAAGTTTTTTGTTTTTTCCTTAGTTGCCAGTTTCTGACACAAAATCCATTCTCTAGAAAATTTTCATGAGAAGAGAATGATGTCTTTAAGTTCAACTTCTTTTTGGAATAACCCTCTGGGTTTAAAATCCCAGTCCATTTCAGTTGCTGATGATTGAATATTTTCTATTCAATTTTTATTTTTATTTACTTGACAAAATTCTTTGGATTTTTAAATGTGCAATTAATTCTTTGGATGCTTTTCTTGAAAAAATAAAAAAAATTTTTTGCTCAACAGATATGGATTGAAATCACTTTTTCATTTTTTTTCTAAGAACATTATCTAAATCGGGTAGCGTGCAAAAATATCTGCTGATAGAACGTGGTCTTGATTTTACAGTTCATTGGTGTGATGCTAAAAGGGTGTGATTTCTTTTTCTTTTCTTCTCATTTCACACACACACACACAAAAAATATGAAAAATCATTAAATAAAACTTGTATATTTTCATTGGGTCCAAACTTCACAAAATGTCTTTGTATCAAAATATTGTAGAAATCATTTTGCTAAATTTAGAGACAGAAAAGGGCAAAAGTCATTTTGTGAATTTTCAGAATCACACCAATGAATTTGTTTAAAAAGTGTTTTTTTTTTTTTCAAGTTTTATCTCTACCAACAGGTTACTCTTTATTTCAGCCATTTGTATCTTATCTGGTTTTTATATTTATTTATTCTTCTCAATCTCCCTTCCTCTCCCTGGTTCATGGCTCTCCTCTCTGGCACTAATGCCTCATTTTGCTTTATAGCTCCAGTCACTGATTCCCCAGCCTCATTCTGGTCTATGGCTCTTAGTGTCATTCTTGTTTTGTTTTTGTTTTTTTCATTTTTATCAAGAAATAAAAAATGTTGGAAATCTCTCAGACCAACAAATAATTCCTTTCAAAAACAAATTAAAAATTTTGTCAGATTTTGGGAAATGAAATAGACCCCCTAGTATATATATATATATATATATATATATATATATTATAGTGGAAGCCACTAATTGGTCTGGTGTGTCTTAGACCACTCAACCATGAAAGATTTTGCAGTCTAATTGAAGTTAAATCAAGCTTTATATAGACACTTCACCTATGTTGTTAGGGGTCACAGGTTTGAATTCTGCTGAATGATATACATTTTCCTAACAAAATTTCTCATAAATAATCAGGCTGGTACAAATATATACATAATATACCTTTTAACTAAAAACAGTACATCTACTCAAATACGAGTCAGTCAGTCAGTTAAGTGCCATACGTGAAACACGCTTGGGCGATCATGTCTTTAAAGAGACATGACTGACTGGGCAGAAAATTATCCCACTGTAGGTTGCCATTGCTTTCTGCGATAGACTGGTTGCCTGCCAAGGCTATAGAATCCAATCTGTCCTGTTATTTAACCCATAACTGGATGAAAGAGATGGATTAATACCTTTCCCAAGGGTATGCGTAAGTGAATGCAATGAATTCAACTGGAATTCGAACTCGGTACTGATTAAAAATAATGTTCATATATCGAAAAAGTGTTAGATATTCTACAAATTCATGAATTTGTAGAATTAAAATTTTCTAGATTATATTACTCTGTTAAATTAAATAAATAAATTTAACATTGAGTTCTTTTGAGTTCGTCTCTATTGGAATTTACCTGACTTAAATACCAAATATTCTATGTTTTTTATATATATATATATATATATTATTGTCATCCGCAGACAGATCTGTTTCGCTGTATCACAGCTCATCAGTACGGTTAGACTCCAATTGCTACACAACCCAAGCTTGAAACCCGACCGATTTGGCATCAGTCGGTGACTCTACCCCTGGGCCACGGGACGTTCGGTGGAATATATTAATATTAATTATAGTTATAATACCAATATCGACAAAACTAATTCAGTCAAGATTATCAATAATTAAACTACAACTAAGAACGTCTTGAGACCCACCGGGAACTAACCTAGAGGGAAAAGAAGGGGGAAAAAAAAAGAAACAAATGAAATACTTGAACAAAAAGTCAAGCATTTGTGAGAAAGAAAAAAAACCCAGGACAAAAACCTTAACAATAAAGAGCTCAATACGAAAGCAGAGTACAAGAAGTATCCAACGCAGAAGTAGAGCAAACAAGAACGAAAATCATTCCTATATATACATTTATATAAGTTCATTATTTTTCTCTCATAATTTAGTAATAAATACTTTGATTTATTAAAAAATAAATATAAAAAAAATTATAAATTTTGTTTGTAATATATTTTTTTTTCCATAGCTATCAGGAAAATGTCCTTTTCAAATACCTATTTTGCATTTTATTTTTCAAGAAAATAATAAATCCATAAGCTTATCTGTCAAAAAGATTTTTGTTTACTCGGTGAATTAAACTATTTATCTATAAGTTCTGGTTTCTTTCCAAAACAAAACCTCAGATTCCAACCAGGACAATTTGTAACAAGAACTGTCAGTCTATCTTCCAAAGTTTATTAGAAACTCTGAAACATTATACTCAAATACTGTACTTGTAAAATCTTTATTCTTTTGTATGAATCTGTATGGATGGCTACTTATTTACAAGAGTGCCTGTCTGCTACAATGTCTAGCTAATCTCTTTTATAGACACCTGTTCAGGCATATCTGTGTTTGTTCAACACCCAGTGAGCAAACCCATGAGTGAACATTAGTTTCTGGTATGAACCTCAATTTGAACAAGACCTGTATGCTTAAAACCTTCATGATGGCTTGTAATTTTGATGCTAGTACAAAGATTAATGGTTTGCAAACAATTTTGTCTCCTGAACTTGTCAAAAGACCTCATTCAACCTTCAATATAGTTTTTCAGATCCTTTCCAACGGTAGTAACTCATGGCTGGGATTGTCTCACAAACCTGATGTTATCAAGAAATCTCCTTGTTGATATATTGACTATGGTGAGATTTGAACCTGAATATCAAGGTCAAAATGCTAGCGTTGTAACTATCCAGTCATGCACCAAATTGTATGAATATTAAGTGAGCAAATCAATTGTTTTATACATGGAGACAATGGTGATGCCATAATTGGTATTTGGCTGAGGAACAGAAACTTTATGCAGTTGTGGTACAGCTAAAATCCAAACTTCCTTCTACTGTTTCTTTCTCTGATACAAAAAAAATCTCTTCTGTATCAAAGATGTTTATCAAATTTGATACTCACTTTATAAAAAGTAGTTTAAACTTTCTTCTTTAAAAAAAAAAATCAGAAAAATATTATCTTCAGGAATAGTCCTGAAGATAATATTTTTCTGATTTTTTTTTTTTAACTGATGGAACTTTATTTGCATTCTATAGCCTGGTGAGCAGATTGCATTTTTACAAAGTGACTCTTTTGAATCGAGAGCCTCTGTTCTTTGACCAGTAGTCAATATGTTTGTCTTTCAAACCGTTTTAGCAAAAATGGATTGCTCCACGAATGTAGTCAATGTTTGTCAGTTATCATTTTCGCATGAAAAAAAAAAAAATGTATCCTTCAATGGATTAAATGCAATTTAATTTTTTTGAATAGTACTATTTTGTCACTTAGTTTTGAGACATTTAAAAATAGGTGCCTCCAAGAAATAAATTCCTTTAAAGAGAGGAAACCATGATGAAAAAAGGCCCCAAACAAGAGAAAAACAAAGTTTTATCATCAAAATGTTTCTTTTTTTATGTGCCCTGTCCCTTCAGGACATAGGCAATCATGGCTTTCTATGTCTCTCTATCCCTGGTGGCTCTTAGCATGCCTTCTCCTGTTACACCATGCAATCCTTGCTCCATCATTCACCTGATTAGGTCCTTCAAATGTTATCCGCTGCTTTCCCCTGTCTCTTTTCCCCTCTATCTGGCCTGTTAGTATCAGTTTCTCCAAGCCCTCTTTCCTCATTGCATGTCCCAGGAACTTCAGTTGTCTCTTCCTGATGCTCAGTATTAATTTCCTTTCCGTCTCCATCATTTCCAAGACCTCCTCATTGCTCACATGCTCGATCCAGGATATTCGCTGCATCCTTCTGTAGAAACACATTTCAGTTGCTTCAATTTTTTTCTTGATCTTTGATGATATTGTCTAGAATTCACTGCCATATTGAAGAACTGACAACACATAGCAATCCAGTACTCTTTTTTTTTGTTTCTAGTGAAATTGTCCTGTTTCTTAATACTTTACTCAACTTCTGGAATGCTTCCTTCGCCATGCCAATTCATCTTCAGATCTCTGTGTTGCACTTTCCGTCTTCTGTTATAACGCTTCCCAGGTATTTAAATTCTTGTACCTGCTTGATTTTAGTATCCCCCACTTGTATTTGGAATTTTGGGTTCCCCTTTTTAACTGATGACCATGCATTCAGTTTTCTTGCAGTTTATTTGTAGTCCTTTCTTGTCACTCTCTTCAGCTACCTTCTGTAGGAGGTCTTGTAGTTTCCTTTCTGTATCTGCTATCAGCACTGTATCATCTGTGTACCTTAGATTGTTTAAATTGTGGCCTCCGATGACGAATCCAGGCATAACTTCTAGGGTCCTAAAAGAAAAGACCAAGTACTTTTTTATTATTTAAAATTTTTTTAATCCTTTATAAAAAATTTTGTTTTTCTTGTATTAGCAGATCAAAGATTATCAAAAATTTAGTGTCTTTTGCAGTAAAAAAAAAAAAAATTAAACATAGAATTTTAATTTTTCAGAATTTCATCTTCATATTTATAGCAGTTAAAAGTAAGAGTCCTTTGGGAATTTAGATCAATTTGTCTTTGTGAAACAGGAATACCATTTGACATGACATTATTTAATTATAAAAGATTTTAATTGCTTTTATAAATAAGATATATTAAGAACATGGAAGAGATTTTTTTTTTAATGAATAATGAATTTTTACAAGAACTGTTATCATTTTTAAAAAATTTTAATTAGAATAATTTATAAAGTTTAAATCTTGAAATTTTGTATTTCACTCTTTTAGATGATATTATTAATAATTTACTAATCATAAATAGAAAAGTTTGACACAAATCATCAAACACTAATATTTTTAAAAGAATTATGAATTTGTATAAACTTGGCAATTTTTGTAGATAAGGTCACACATACCTGACATTATCAGGGAATAAGTTATAACAACAATAAATTTAAAGGCAAATTCAATACAACATTAGATTACAGAGAATATTTTAATTTTTTCTTAAATTACTGGGTACTTAAAGATCAAATAAAAAAGGCACTAACCTCATTTTCTTCAATTATGTTTTACAGATGTCTCGATAGAACCATAGATCTGTCATCAGGATGTCAACACTACCATTGGGTTAAAAAATGCATTTCTGTGACATTTTATATAAAGTAAATAATATTTGTTGGAAATCAGATTAAAGATATCTGAAACCAGATTAATGATATATGAAATCAGCTAATATTCCTCAAATATAGTTTCAGAAAACTTTTATTTTTGAAAGATTTTTTTAATAAATAGAATTACACTGTGATGAAAAACTATTTTAAAAAAGTGCTAATTGGTTGTTTTAACAAAAAATAAATTGTTTCTAGGCAATTTAAATTAGTTTTTTGGCCTTGGGTATGAGGGTAAACTGCATCCGGTAGCAAGGCCTCTGATTGGGAGGTTGTGAGGAGCATGAAACCATCTCTTAATTGTTGTTCCAGGTCCACCCTGACCCTAATTGGTAGCATCTGTTAGAGTCCCAGCTATAGGCAAATAGTTAACCCCCAAACTGGAGTCAAAACACTATGAAAGTATAAAAATAGACTTTTATAGAAAAATATACATTTCTGAAGAAAAAATAGTACCAACAGCACATTTTTGAAGGAAAAAAATTATAACCCAAAATACATTTTTAATAAAAAAAAACTAAAAAAATAAATTTTCATCAAAATCTAACTAAATCAACCTTCTGACTATAACCAAACATTAAAAACCCCACTTTTTTAGCATTAAATAACCCACAGAGATGTTGATATGCCAGTAAACAAAACTCAAACTGAAACTTAAATTAATTTTTAAAATGCAGCAAAATATTTTGATTATTGGAAATATTAAATTAAATCTATTAGGTTGAGATTAAAACTCAAATAAAAACTTCAAGGATTTTTTTTTTCATTTTAATAAATTCGTTTTAAGCCTTAGTGATCATGCTTTCTGTGTTAGTACCTATTTGAAAGTAATGCTAATTTCTTTTCAAAATGCTCCCACTCTGTCCCAGAACAGAATTCATAATGATTTTTTTAGGAATGGCATTACTTTCAAAATGACTCTTGCAGATAAAATCCTTGTACTAGGAATGCATTCCTTTGTAGCATCTGTCAGTCTCTAGTTTGAAATTCAATAACAATGGATGGAACCCAAACTACTGCTTGAGGACGCACACTTTGTGCAACAATGTAATCTTTACTCACTTGCAAGAGATATAAAGTTGAAGGTCACTAGCTTGGTGGTGGTGGTGGTGGTGGGGAGCTTTTTTCTTTTCTGGTAGAGATATACAAATTTTGTATTTTTTTTTTTTTTTTGTCAGCATGAATTTAATAATGTATCAACGAAGGTGTTGAAATTTTTATCAGCTTTGTTTGATATTATCCCTAAGCAACTGCAATAAACAGCTTCCTCTGTACTTATAAAATCTCTAAGTCCCAGTTCATCAAAATACTTGCTGAGGATGTTCAGTGTGAAGTCTGGATGGCTACAATACCACAAAATCTTGACATTAACAGAATGTTAACATTTTCCCATTGTAGCAATGGGAGAATCTTTAGTAATTTGTTGTTACTATGTATTGGCTGTTCTATTCTATGGCCTTCCTAAGGTGTAAGGTGTTCCTTAATCTATAAAAAAAAAAGAATGGTTTTCTTGTCATGCATGTGACAAAAGAAATAGCAAAGAAAAATTAATTGAACGACAGGAAAACCAACCAGGTTTTATAGTAAACAAAAAAGGTTTTTTCAGTGATTTGGTAACTGGCTAAAAAGGTATATATATATATATATAAAGCTTATTGGCATGAAGTTAGAAACACTTCAAAATAATTTCAGTCGGAAGTTGGAGGGTTTATATGTCAGGGCAGTGAAGAGTAGTAAACAGACTGCCCAGAAGCAGGTTTTGGCAACAACTGCTTTAGACTGGGGACTAGCTTAATTTTAGCATTAACTCAGATGAAAGACCTCTACTGGTACAGTCAAATGACCCAGAACTGGAAATTCCATTTACAAAAAATAGATTCTCTTAACAATTATTTTTATTAGAAAAATAATAGCAAATTTACAGAAGAGTTTAACAACACTAGGCAGCCTCACATGGAATTCCATTCTCAGTGATCCATGTAACAGGAGGTTCCACATGATGTTTGTAGTATCCTTTGAGGCTGTTGTCTGTTGACTTCCAAAAATTACTTGTGTTAAGTTAGTTAGAAAAAATAAGAAAATCAAAAGAATGGACTAAATATGATAGAATTAAAAATTTTTATCTGGGAATCTTTTGTAAAATGATTGTTGAAGGAAATTTGTTCTTGAAAGATTGTAAATTTAAGGAATGCTTTTATGAATATCTTAACTATAAAAAGAAGAAATGAGTTTGGTTAAACTTTGTTATTGATTGAAGAAGTGCTGTGCAAGGCAATGTGCATTGTGTCCTCAAAGTGCAAAGAGGCATATGCAACCCTGTTTGCAATACTCCTCTAAAAAGAGATATGATACATGGTCAAAAAGTTAAAAGGAGTCAGTTAAGTTCCATATGTGATATACGCTTTGGGCGATCATGTCTCGAAAGAGACATGACTGACTGGGCAGAAGATTATCCTGCAGTAGGTTGCTGTTGCTATCTGCTGTAAATTGGTTGCCAGCCAAGGCTATAAAACCCAATCTGTCCTATTATTTAATCCATAACTGGAGGAAAGAGATGGGGCAATATCTTTCCCAAGGGTATTTGCATGTAAGTGACTGCAAGGAATTCAACTGGAATTCGAACTCGGCTCCCTGATTTCTCGTTCCGAGTCAATATCCACTGCACCACAATGCATATCTGGCAGTAGTTGCTGCAAATAGGGATTTTAATGTGCATTCGTATCTGGTAAAAAGGAGTGTAAAGCCTGCTACAAATATTTGTTTATATATCAGTTCAAAAGTTTTGTAATGAACATGTAATGAATATGCATACACCTTGGTTCCCCGTCACAGTAATGTGATTGGCTGGTGTCAGCCATAAATACAGAACAAGGCGAGGATATCCATAGGTCTGCAGGTCTACGACTATTAACTATGCCTACATCTCAGGGTACTGCGTACAACGAGTACCGTCCGTTACGTCTACTTACTAGATTGACCTACTTGGTTACATTTGCCTAAACCACTTAACTACCTATGATATATATCCCTTTCCAGGATATAATAGAACTAATTATAGCAGACCATTGCAGTCTGTTGTGATGTGGCTCGATCACGTGGCCGGGTTCACTTATATATAGAAAGAGTGTGTCGGTTAAAGGAGAAAGTTAGTGTGAGCTGAGGGCTACTGTTTACCTGCATGCTACTTGCTAACTAAACCACCCATATTGTTGCGATCTACTACGGACTCTTATATTGTATCTCCGGAATAAGATATTTTATCATCTGTGTATAGTTTACCACCTTGAAAATACAACACTGTCCATCTGTTCAGCTCGAAAACTGGAACGGGACTAATTTTACATAGCCAAATTTTTCACGCTAAGGTTTGGCACGTGACTTGTTTTACCTAAATATGGGTTGTTATTCATGTGGGTAGAAACAAATCACTGCTTTTCCTGTTTTATACAGCTTGAGGTTGTCTGGAACATATCTGGTCAAATCACAATCTTTTCACATTGTCCAGGAGGAGGAGTACACACGATTTATAAGACGCACAATTTTTTTCAATGCATGCAAGTTGAACTAAAACTGTTAATTTTATTTTGTTTGTGTTAATTTCACTCTTTCTGAAGGTACTGACTCTTTATTTAGAGTACTTCTAAAATCTGTATTTTTTTCTTTAATAAGATTAGGTGGGAGTTGATAAAAAAAAAAATATATCTAATATATATGGAATAAAAATCCACAGTTCATATCATTTAATTTTTTTAAAAAGTGATCATTATAAAAAAAAGCAATGTAACATATTTTCATTAAAACATCATCTGACAAAATACAGTTCATAGTATTGAAGCATGAAAGTTTTTGTGTAGTGATATAAAATGTTTTAATTATAATCACTTATAATAAAGATATTGCAATATTTTATACATATGTGATTGCTTAAAATTTACTATATTTATGGAAGAATACTCTCTATTGATGATAGATCATTTGTTGATATAAACAGTGTAGACATAGAAATCAACACTGCATGGTGACACCTCAAGCAGTTAGCAGACCGTAGAATTGTGTGCATTGCACATTGTGTGCATGCACGCGGATACACACACACATTTTTTCTTTTGTATAAAAATAGTGAAAATTTGACATGAATACAATGTAGAAGATTATATTTATTTTCTACCTTGATGATATTCCATATTTTATCATAATCTCTATTATAATAAAAACCATTGTGTATTTATTTGTATATATATATATATATATATATATGCCAGAGTAGCTACTGTTTTTGAAAGTCTACCACTCTTTCAGAGTGCTCAATTAGGGTGTGAGAGTGTATGTATGTATATATATATATATATATATATATATATAATTGAGCACTCTGAAAGAGTGGTAGACTTTCAAAAACAGTAGCTACTCTGGCATCTACACATCGCTCATTCAGCAATGAATTAGAACACTCTCAGCTATTGGGCATGTATAATGATAATATACATGCTAAAAAGTCTGCCGTCTACCAAACGCCCGTAGCTCAGGGGCAGAATCGCCGACTGAGGCCAATTCAGTCGGGTTTCAATCCTGAGTAAAAGGCAATCGGCTGTCTAACCGTACTGATGAACTGTGATACAGCAAAACAGATCTGTCTGCGGATGACTACATATATATATATATATATATATATATATATATCCCTCCAGTCATGCTCATCAAGAGAGACAATAGTGAGTCAGTCAACTCGGTTTATTAGAGACACAATATTCTCTTTACTAACAGTTATTAAACCACTTGCCACTTGCAAATTTGTAAAAATTCTTATCATTTTCTTCATGTCTACCACGTCCCTGTAGCCGTTCCAAATCTCATAGATGTCTACCGCGTTCCTGTAGCCGTTCCAAATCTCATAGATGTCTACCGTGTCCCTGTAGCCGTTCCAAATCTCATAGATGTCTACCGCGTCCCTGTAGCCGTTCCAAATCTCATAGATGTCTACCGCGTCCCTGTAGCCGTTCCAAATCTCATAGATGTCTACCGCGTCCCTGTAGCCGTTCCAAATCTCATAGATGTCTACCGCGTCCCTGTAGCCGTTCCAAATCTCATAGATGTCTACCGCGTCCCTGTAGCCATTCCAAATCTCATAGATGTCTACCGCGTCCCTGTAGCCGTTCCAAATCTCATAGATTAAACCATTTATACTTTTTTACGAGTGAACATTAGAATACAATGTAACTTTATATATGCACCAGTCACACAACCTGATCTTCCATATTTACTAATGAAATATTCCATATTGTGGTAATGGTATCATAACTAGATACCAGTAAACCAGCATCCATAAAGTTATCATAACATCAGAATAGCTAATTAATAAGTAACACAAACAACTTTTTAATACATTGTTTTTTTCTTAAACTTTCTTTGCATATTTTTATACTTACATTTGTTAGTGCAGAACATGCTCAGTGCAAATAAATCCAGGTAGTTTGATAAACAATGCAATGAAATTCCTTAAAACAATTCCTTCAATGTTGCAGGGGCATTTTTATACCCAAAGATGTCCCTGTTTTTGACAGTGCTATTGGCAATAGACATTGGTTAGCATGGGTATCTTTGATGGCCTATGGCACATGGGATATGCAGGTGATGTTATGGATAGTGACTTGATGAGAAATTTGAGAGCCAAGTTCAAATTCTACTTGAGTTCATTACATGCACTTATGCAGAAATACTCTTGGGAAAGGTGTCAGTCCATCTCTTCTCCCCCAGCTAAGGGTTAAATAGGAGACCAGATTGGGCTCTTCAACCTTGATTGAAAATTAATCTAGAAGGACAACTCTGAATTTGAAACCAGTTGGGTATGAAACTAGCAACCCTATCCTATAAAAGATGACTTGCTATCAGAGCTACTGCACCAATGTCTAGCGTGTTGACAACAGTGATCCCCATACACTTTAAAGAGGCTATGGGACTTGAGCAAATGAGTGTAGTGACTATGAAGCCCCATGAACAAAAAGCTCAACATCCTGGGTGTTGTAACACATCATTTTCTTTGCTTTAATTAAGGTCACTTTTTATCATTTCATCCTGAGAAATGTGTGTGTTTTGGTGCAAAGGATATCAGCTTGGAATGAGAAATCGGAGAGCTGAGTTCAAATCTCAGTTGAATCGGTTGCATTCCTTTACATGCAAATACCCTTGGGAAAGGTATTAATCCATCTCTTCTCCCTCCAGTTATGTGTTGACTAACAGGACAGATTGGGTTCTATAGCCTTGATTGGCAACCAGTTTTCTGCTGAAAGAAATGACAATCTACTGTGGAGAAAATCTTCTGCCTAGTCAGTCATGTCTCAAAAGAGACACGATCACCTAAGTATGTATCACGTATGGCATTTAACTGACCCGAAGAAAGGCAATAAAACCACTAAGATGTAAGGGGTTACTGAGTGTTAGTGTGAAAGTATATGAGAAAAAGAGATTAAGAATTGATTTTTATTTTTTTATGCCTTATCAATTTTTTGCAGGTTATTTAAAGCCAGAAAATAATTTTAGATTGTAAGAATATTTTGGAGATGGTAATTAGTAGCGCTCGTATCAACAAATTAACTCTTAGATGGAGGAGTCTAGGTGGAGTTTCCCAACAGTGTTGGTGCATGTGACTATAACAAGCCTGACTGAAATTGGAAATCGTCTTTCTTATGACACCAACAGCACATCCAAAATGACGACACCTGCGGTCACTAATCTAGGTACTGACCAGGCTTGACATGGCTTAACTTCAGTGAGAGCAAATGCTTCAACATGATACAGCTATAAGCCTGAGAACAATAAAAAGGGAATTAAGAAGACAGAACATAACGATTGAAACTGCATTTAAATTTTTGAAGTTGATTGGAAAAGTCAAAAAGTGAGGACAGAAGAGTTTCACAAGGAAGAAGTTTGCAATTTGTGTTACGGCTCTTTTTTTGGGTTGTATTTGTTGGAAATGCCTCTTTTCTTTATTTGTCAGTACTTCTGAGATGAGTTAGTGTTTATACTATTTACATTGTTCGGACTATTGTTTTCATCTTTACTGCCATTTTCACAAAGTTTTGGCTGTTCTATGCTCCAGCCTTCATCAGGTGCTAGGAATTTCGAGCTAAGCGCTTTATTATGATCCCTTGGGTATATCATTCTCATTCGATGTGCTATGCGACTTCTGGTAGCTACGTTGTTATTTCTTGTATCTGGTTTAGCTAGTAAGATTCACATATACTGAATTCAGTTTGTCTGTTTAATTCGTCGTTCAGATTAATGGTTAGCAGAAAGCACATGAAGGAAACAAATAATGTCGACTGGTATTAACTGATCTTTATTGTCTTGTATAAAAAGAATTTTTTTTGTTTCTTCTTCATACTAGACTAATTCACAAAGATGGTACTAAGTGAGAAATTTGAAACTTGAAATTCCAAGCAACATTTATTATATTTGGTTTTTAAAGAGCTATCAGGAAGTTATTTGTTCACCACTGCTGTAGCCTGATATTGAACTCACAATGCTTTGGGTCAAGTCACTGCAACTAGCCAACTTGTATATCCACTGGGCTATGTGTCCTCTGTGCATATTTTGTATTGTTCACCAAATGCTTTACCAACAGTTAGGGATTTTTTCTTTGTCCAGAGTTATGCACAACTGAACAAGGAATTCCTGATAAGACCTGCTGTTTCCAGAAGGTTTATATTCAGAATTCTGGTCATAACGATTTGATTTTTATCAAAGTCCCTTAAATCTTTCTTGCCATGTTTGAGGTTATTCAACACATTAAAATGAAGTGCTCAAGGGCAACTTACCTGCTTTTATACTTCTGACCTGTATATACACAGTTATGAGATAGTAGCTATTATTCATTAGTCATAATATTATAGTTCATAACTGAGTATGCATATTCACTTTTTTATTTTTTTAGTCTTTGCTTAACAAAGTTTTTATCAGCTGATGACCCTGGGCCAGAATTGGTTAACCTATTTTACACTGGATTTGATTTTTAAGCACACCGTGAATACTTGACAATATCACTATATTTTGTCAGTTGAAAGACTCAATATATTTTCCACATTCAACTGCTGATGTCGTTTCTCATGAATTCAGTAGCGTTTTACAATTTAATTCTTTATGATTTATTCCTTCTTCAAAATATCCAAGGATATTTTGAGGCTGAAATCATTACAAAACTCCAACACCCAACCTCGATGGATAATCATTGGAAATTGCTACAAGATTTTTTTTTTTTTGCTGCAGGCATTAAAAACATTTCGTTCTAACTTTGTTCAAGAAGATTGCATTCAATTGTGAAGTGACGGATGTCATATCAACTTTTCTTTTAAGCATTTATCAAAATTGCCAGGTTTTTGTTCATTCATTTTATTTTATTGAAGACTAAAAAAAATAAGATTTTCAACATATCAGGTAAAAAATGTGAGTTAAATACAAAATGAATTTTCAGTTTTGTAAAATATATAACAATAGCCTCAGCTTTTTCTCTCCGCTATACAAATGGCCGTCAAAAAGGCTTTGCATCTTTTGCAGAAGTTGGAATCGTTAAGCATTAAGATTGTCCCTCTTCAAATGAAAATATCACTTGCAGACCAATGTGACCCTCACTCACCTGCTTTGTTTTTTCACCAATTCAAAGAACACCTTAAACACTCCTTCAATGATAAAACCTTTTACATTGGCATTTGTATTACTCAAGATCCTTTCTAAAGGATCTGACAGTAAAGATCAACATAAAGTCACCTACATAGTTTTTTTTGTTTTTTTTTGTGGTTTTGTTTTTACAAATAGTGCAACAAATGCAATTTTATTGTGGCACCCTCAAGTATCAAGCTGAAGCAATGAACTGCTTCAGCTCTCTTAATATATATATATATATATATATATATATTTGTGAACTGTGTCTGCTATTTGGTAACTGTTATTGTTGCTTAGCAAACACAAGATAAAAAAAATCATCTTTGATGGTGAATGTTTTTATGTTAATGTCCCTGTAACCTCTCTGAAGATGGCTCATGTGAGCCGAAAGCTTAGAACCAATATAATACTAAAATATCCAAATGTTGATGAATTTTTGTCTTTTTCACATGAAATTAAAGCCAAAATATGATGTTTAGAACAGTTCATGATGAAACATAATAGACATTCATTGTCTGTTATATTTAACAGTATATTTAGATAATTATCTGCTGCTTTGATACACACACACACACACACACACACACACACACATATATATATATAATCCTACATTTATAGCATTACTATTTATATATGTATGTGTACTTGTGTGTGTATGTTTTTTTTTGTTTTGTTTTTTTTTTCAAATAATCGTTTCACCCCAAGCAAGGCACTACTGCCACTGATGCACAGGAAGTTTCATAAAAGAGTGTAGAGAAAGAGGAACAGGTTATAGGGAAGTCAGAAAATGGGTAAGGGATGAATGGGGACAATGGGAAGAGAGGTATGGGAAGAGAGGTATGTGAGAGTGGAGTGGAAAATGGTGTTGGGGTAAGGATGGGAGTCAAAGAGATAAGAGATGGCAATTAACACTGCATTTAAACTCTAAACGTATATTTATTGATATATGCAGTAGTATGTAAAAGTATTAGGACAAGAATTATTTTATCTTTTATGAGGCATATTGACAGAAAATAAACAATTTAATTAAAGTAATTTTATTTGATTTACTCAACAAATGCTTTAACAAGAAAAAAATACTTGTTACAAAATAAATTTAATATTTAGTATAATAGCCTTTTGCTTGGATCACCGCCTTCATTCTGTCAGCCATTGACATCACAAGCTTCTTCAATGTATCTAATGGTATCTCCTGCCAAGCAGCTTGTATTTGTTCACAGTGTGTCTTACAAAGTAATATTAGATTTATCAATTTTTTTATCCAAAATATCATACAGATGTTCAATAGGATTGAGATCAGGGCTTTGTGGGGGCCAATTCAAATTTGGAAGCCTTTCTTCTTCTTCATTTTTAGTTATATAATTCTTACAAAGGTTTGGCTTTTCACCCTGTATTTGAATTTCAGTGGGTTTTTTAGGAAAATCACCCCTGTCCTAATAGTTTTGCATACTACCAGTAGTGTGCAAAAGTGTTAGGACAGGGGTGATTTTAAACTTTATTTTGATGCCTTATAAAAGATAAAATAGTTCTTGTCCTAATACTTTTGCACAGTACTGTATATTTATATGTGTTTCCAAGACACTCTCAAATCGTGGCATTTGTGTTACAAACTAATGAGCACTTAGTATGATTTCCAAACCAGTGTAAACATACGGAAATGGTAATATTTGTCATTTTTGATGAGTAAACGAATCAAGCCAGAGATAGGACAAGAACAGTATGGGTTTGACAGACACTGGAACAAGGAATGCCATATACATGATTAGGATGCTCTCCAAAAGGGCAATACAAATGAAGGACTTGGAGCTATTTTTGATCAATTATTCAAAGGTATTTGACAAAATATGCCACAAGGAATTGATGGAGATGCTCAGCAGCCTCTACATATTTGGGAAAGACATATGAGTAATCAACAATCTCTACTGGCAGCAAACCGCCTGTATATGGACAGGTAACAAATTCAGCAGATATACAAAGATAGAAAGGGGCATAAGTCTTTTTAGCAGATCTATTCAACTTGCACAGCAAAAATATTCAGAGGACCCTGAATGTTATGCCAGGATTTCATTGGAAGCCACAATTTGAATAACATGCAGTACGCAAATGATACAGTGCTGATAGCAGACATGGAAAGGGAATTACAAGAACTTCCACAGAAGGTTGCTGAAGAGAGTGACAGGAAAGGACTACACATAAACTGTAAGAAAACTGAATGCATGGTCATCAGTAAAAAGAGCAGCCCACAATGTCAAATACAGGTGGGAAATACTAAAATCAAGCAGGTACAGAAATTTAAATACCTAGAAAGTGTTCTAACAGAAGATGAAAAGTGTGACACAGATCCAAAGGCAACTTGGCATGGTGAAGGATGCGTTCCAGAAGCTGAGTAAAGTACTAAGAGACAGGAAAGTTTTGCTAGAAACAAAGAGGAGAGTACTGGATTGCTATGTGATCTCAGTTCTTCAATATGGTAGTGAATGCTGGACAATATCATCAAAGATGAAGGAAAGACTTGAAGCAACAAAGATGAGGACAATAGTCTGCATGCAAATGTTATAAAGAAATAAACAATCAGTACCGAGAACATACTAACATCATTATTTACTACTTGATAAATTTTATTTGAACTATCACAGTAAGAAGTAATTTCTTCTGGTAATTTCAAGGGTGTCAGCAGTGGTGGAGAGTGGAGGTGCTGTAATGGATATTGACACAGAAAGTGGAACTGAAGATCCAGGTTCAATTTCTAGTCTCGTCAGTTGTGTGCACTTTTGCACAAATAATCTTTAAAAAAAAGATATATATCTGTTTTCTCGTTACACTCACCACCCATCTATGGATTAAATAATAGACCGTGCTCTCTAGCTTTAAATGGCAGTCAGTCTAAGAAAAAAAAAAATACTAACTGCTAAGCTTTGGAGAAGTTAATGATAATACAAACCGTTATCTATCCCAAGAATTAAAGTCAGTTTGACGATGTCAAGACTGGAGAGTCATGGTTGCCTCCGTCCTGAAAGGACATTAAGTGGAATGAATATATCGAATCCATTCCTAAATCCGCTACCATGAAAGTCGGTTCTCTGTGCAGGACCTGGAGGTTTTTTTCCGTCTGAATCTATCCTGCACATTTATAAATCTACCATCTGCCCGTGCATTGAATACTGTTGCCATATCTGGTCGGGTGCCCCTGCTATTCTCTTTGGGCTTCTCGACAAGGTACAGCGGAGGGTCTGTAATGTGATTGATACCGACTTAGCAGACCACCTGCAGTCTCTCTCTCACCGGCGTGACGTGGCTTCCCTGTGTCTCTTCTATAAATACTTTCACGGCTTCTGCTCCGATGAACTTAGATCACTGGTGCCCCCTAGGTTCGCATTTGCACGAGATACTAGATTAGCAACTAGATCCCACCATTTTACAGTGAAACTGATAAACTGCAACTTCTACTCCAACAGTTTCTTTTCTCACACTTCCCGACTGTGGAATTCCCTTCCACAAGACTGCTTCCCCGATGGCTACAATCTCCAGGAGTTTAAATGTAAGGTCAAAAGACGCCTCCTAACACAATAACTTGCTTCCATTCTTTCAAACACTCTTCCTACCCACCCAACTATCTATCACCCCCCCTTATGACATTTTCTATATCTAACCACTCTTTCTATTTACCTTCCCCCATGTAGCCCAAAGTCCAATAGTGGCAGTGGAATGCCTTGCTTGGGATGAAATAATTAAAAAAAAATAAAAACTATAAAAAAACATGTCAACTCTAATAATAAATTATATATGGCATTATGTCGGGTTCCAAATATCAAAGGTAACAGTGTGAATCTGCCATCCTCACCGAGTTGCCAACTGCTTCCACATAATGGTTATGACAGTCATCTTACCGGAGTTACATGTACTGACACCCCCGCACAAAGCGGTTTTGTTGTGCTCCTTCATCTGGTTTGGCTAGTAAGATTCATATATACTGAATTCAGTTTGTCTGTTTAACACTTCATTCAGATTAATGGTTAGCAGAAAGCACATGAAGGAAACAAATAATGTCGACTGGTATTAACAGATCTTTACTGTCTTGTATAAAAGGGATTTTCTTTTGCTTCTTCATACTAGACTAATTCACAAAGATGGCACTAAGTGAGAAATTTGAAACTTGAAATTCCAAGCAACATTTATTATATTTGGTTTTTAAAGAGCTAATCCGGATTTCTTCTGGTTGTATTTTTAATTCTAAAATTTCCTTATTAGATTGGATCATTTGACTCATCTGAATCCCTCCTGATCCAATTTTCGGTCTTCAATTATGTAATAGATGTCTCAAACAATCTCCCCTATTACCAAATATGGCCATTTTTACTGCCCCTGAATATGTGGTCCCCTTTGGCTGTCTAGCCACTTAGATATTGGAGAATAAATTGAAGGTAATTCACAAACCTTACCTCAAATTATAAATTTTTGTCTGTTTATCTCTTTCCTTGTTTATTTATGAAGTTTGTAATTTCTGTTTTTCTTCAGTTCATACAAAGTAAAGAAAATAAATTTTGTCTGTTACTTTCTCAACTTGCCCGGAAGTACTCCACAACTTCAACCTGTTTGTAAAATCTTAATATAGAGGATTTTTATATTGTCGTGGTTCTTTTTGGTCATTTTGTCGAGTCAAGTTTAATATAAGGTCATTTTTACGAAGTGCCCTAAATTGATTTAACCTTAAATTTCCTAGAGTGCTACGCATGTTGACTGTTATGTAAATCTGTTAAAGTATTTATCAGTCATTTTCAAGTTTTCAGGTGATCAGTAGATTCTCTGTGAAGTTCAGGGTCACATAAATACTAGACAAGGTGATGCTACTAATGCTGTTTCAGTCCACAAGGTTTGAATTCAAGAGTTGTCCTTTTCCTAGACTGGTTACCAACCAAGACCTGCTATTTAATGCAGAGCTAAGGGTGAGGGTGGGGATCGTTCTTGACTATCCCAAGAAAATTAGTTTATAGTAACCATGACTAACTAGAACTTAGCTTCTTGATTTCATTTTCTACTCTGGTAAACATTCTGCAACCCACATATCTTCAATGACCCAATGCTTACAAATTGATTTATTGTTTCCGATGTATGTTGAGTTTGGGCCAGAGAAATTGTTCATCTCTGTCTTGTGTATCTGTCAATAAGTATTATTTTTTCTTAAAGTAATTTATTAAATACACTGTATATTCTGACATCATAAAAAAATATAGAAAATTTCTTCATACAATCAGATTCTATTGTGCAAGGCAGTTTTTATTTCACAATAAAATTGCTATTTATGTGAATGGCAATAAATTGTGTGAGTTTCCATTTATAATAAATAATCTTATTAAAAATTTTGAATTATTTTGAGACATTTTTTTATATCTGATTACTTTTAGGTGCCTAATATTAAGAGGGATCTTAATAATTAAGGGAGGTCAGCGTTTTTTCCATATCCAATAAATGAAGAAGTGATAAAAGGGGATTTGGAAAATCCTAAAAGAATTAAAAAGTTCAAAATTAATAAATGGGGTTGCTTGGTGGGGTGTCAGAAAATTTCCTTTAAAAAAAAAATTTTTCAATTTATATACAGCTTTTAAGAGTATGCAAAGTGAAACACAAATTTTCATTATAAATCTAAAATAGAAGTTACAACAACATAAATTAACAGTTTTATGTAGACATAAATGACAAACCTTTCATGTGCTGTGTTTCATCTTATAAAATTTCCTTGGTTTAAAGCAGTGTTTCTCAACATTTTTACTCTTGTGCCAGCCTTGAAATAGTTTTAATGTCTCATTATTATATACCAGCGGTCGGCAACCCCTAACCCGTGGGCCACATCCGGCCCTTGAGTGATTCTTGTCTGACCTGCTACCTTATACAGGACACAATATAAATATAGGTAAACCAAAGTGATAGTTGATAGACTGAATATATTGCATCGAAATTAAAGTATTTTTTTTTTTTTTTTTTTTTTTTTACCTTAAGAATGTGTTTTACTTCCATTTTTTTATTTGTAGGGATTGCCAAAATTAGCGTACAACCTCATTTTCACTTTTTCTGTGAAATTGCTTTCGTGAGCAGGCACTTTTAAATGAATATAAAATAGTGTTTTCAACCGATTTAATGGAATTTTTTTTTCAATACTGATTTATGAAACATTTATTTTTAAGATGTAATATTTTTTTTAACAATTCCTGTCAGATATTAAATTATATTGATTCCTTGCTTTCTTCAAACACATAGAAAATTTATTCACATATTTAATAATATGGTTCTTCTCCATGACACTGGAGCCATAACTTTTTGGCCCTCACTCTCCAAAAGATTGCCGATCCCTGTTAGATATCAGTAGTATTAGTATTTGTCTATATTTCTGAGATGAGTTAGTATTTACATTATTCGGACTATTGTCCTCATCTTTGTTGCCATTTGTACGACGCTTAATAATAGATCATTCTATTTGTCTATATTTCTGAGATATGGTAGTATTTACAGTAGTTACATTATTCGGACTATTGTCCTCATCTTTGTTTCCATTTGTATGACGTTTCGGCCATTTAATGTAGTCAAGAATCGAATCCATTATTATTATTATTCCTTTTGTCATGAGTTATCACCTTCTAGCCAGACTCTCTACTTGTTCACCACTGCTATAGACTGGTATTGAACTCGCAACTCTTTGGGTCAAGTCACTGGAACTAACCAACATCTATATCCACTAGGTCATGTGTCCTTAAAGACAATAACAACTAAATTTTTGGTACTTACAAACCTAATGTTCAGTAACCATTTTTACCAGAGTTCATATTGCAATTTTTTTCTCTATGCTTGGTTTGTAACCTAGCATATGCACTGATTCCTTAAGTTTACATAATTTTCAGTGACATTCTCTATCAATTATTTCAACTTCATCTTATAAGGGGCTGTGATCCCCTTTCTCCCTTTCAGCTACACCTTTTTCTATCTCCCCTTGTGTTATGGCCTTGCGATATTCTTGTAGCCTCACCTTAAGAGAGAAAACTCATGACTATCAAAAGTAGTTTTGCACAAGGAATAAGAATGATATACGCCAGTGATTGTAATAAAGGGTTTGGTTCAAAATTTCTAGCACCTGAAGAAGGCCAGAGCATACAATGGCCAAAACATTGTACAAATGGCAACAAAAATAAGGACAATAGTCTGAATAATCTAAATAGTGTATACCATTATTAGTATCTAATAATTTTATAATGTAATAAATCCTCAGCTTAACTCTCACAGCCGACCTCAAGTGGAATGACTACATTGAATCAATAGCTAAATCTACTGCTAGGAAGGTCATGTCACTGTATCGGTCCAGGAAGTTTTTCTTGTCTGAATCCATCTTGCACTTATACAAATTTACCATCCATCCATGCATTGAATATTGCTTTCACATCTGGTCGTGTGTCCCCTGCTATTCATCTCGGGGTTCTCGACAAAATCCATAACAGAATCTGCAATGTAATCGATCTTGACTTGGTAGCTCAATTATCAAAGATGTGGCTTTCCTCTGTCTCTTCTACAAATATTTTCATGGCTTCTGCTTTGACAAGCTTAGCTCCCTGGTGCTCCTCATCCCTTGCACAAATTGACTCGAGCTACTAGAGGTTCCACCTTTTTACAGTAAAAACAAATATAACTGCAACTTCTACTCTACAGCTTCTTTTCTCACACTTCCCGTCTGCGGAACTCTTTTTCATATACTTGCTTCCCTGACAGTTACTATCTCCAAGAGTTTAAAGGCAATGTCAATTGCCATCTCTTATCTCCTTGACTCCCATCCTTTCCCTGAGACCCCTTTTATCTTGTTCTTCTCCCTTTCTGCTCGACTGTCAAGTAGCTCACTTCATACTAGTGTTCTCTGAAATGTGATTAGTCCTGACCTGGCAGCTCGACTCCAGCCACTTTCTCATTGGCAGGATGTGGCTTCCCTCTGCCCCTTCTACAAATATTTTCATGGCTTCTGCTTCGAAGAACTCCAGTCACTGGTGCCCTATCCACAAGAATTTATTTGGTCAACCAGACTTGCATCAAGATCCCACCCTTTTACAGATCTTCTTCTTCTATGTGCCCTGTCCCTTCAGGACGTAGGCGATCATGGCTCTCCACATCTCCCTATCCCTTGTGGCTCTTAGTATGTTTGCTCCTGTTGCTCCTGGCAACCCCTGTTCTGTCATCCACCTGATCAGGCCCTGCAAATATGTTATCCGCTGCCTTCCTCTGTCTCTCCTTCCTTCTATCTGACCAGTCAGTATCAGGTTCTCCAAGCTCTCCTTCCTCATTGCATGTCTCAGGAACTTCAGTTGTCTCTTCCTGATGCTCAGCATCAACTTCCTTTTTGTTGCCATTCTTTCCAACACCTCGTCGTTGCTTGTATGCTCAGTCCACAATATCCGTAGCATCCTTCTGTAGAACCACATTTCGGCCGCTTCCAGTTTTGTCCTCATTTTCGATGATATTGTCCAGCATTCACTGCCTTATTGAAGAACTGACATCACATAGCAGTCTAGCACTGTTTTCTTCGTTTCTACTGAGATTTTCCTGTGTGTTAGTATTTTGCTCATCTTCTGGAACGCGTCCTTTGCCATGCCAATTCGCCTTCGGATCTCTGTGTCGCACCTTCCATCTTCTGTTAGAACACTTCCTAGGTACTTAAATTCTTGTACTTGTTTGATTCTGTTATCCCCCACCTGTATTTGGCATTTTGGGTTGTATCTTTTGCTGATGACCATGCACTCAGTTTTCTTAAAGTTTATTTGTAGTCTCTTCTTGTCACTCTCCACTGCTACTTTCTGTATGAGGTCTTGTAGTTTCCTTTCCGTGTCCGCAATCAGCACTGTATCGTCCGCATACCTTATGTTGTTCAGGTTGTGGCCTCCAATAACAAATCCTGGCGTGTCATCTAGGGTCCTCAAAATATTCTCGCTGTATAGGTTGAACAAATCCAGTGAAAAGACACATCCTTGTCTTACGCCTTTTTCTATCTTTGTGTATCTACTGAGGTTGTTACCTGTCCGTATGCAGGCCGTTTGCTGCCAGTAGAGATTCTTGATTATTCTTATATCTTTCCTGAAAATGTCGAGGCTGCCTAGCATCTCCATCAATTCTTTGTGTCGTATTTTGTCGAATGCTTTTACAGTTAGATCAACCAAATGCAGGCGACAATTCTACTCAAGCAGCTTCTTGTGCTTCCCGCCTGTGGAATTCTCTTCCATATGCTTGCTTTCCTGGTGACTATAACCTCCAAGAATTCAAATGCAAAGTCAATTCCCATCTCTTATCCACTTAACTCCAGCCCTTTCTACATCACCCTGTGTATCTTGTTCTTTTCCTTTTTCTTTACTTTCATAACTATCTTCACTCCTGTGTTCATATCCTAATCTTTCTCTTTCTCTTTCTTCCCCTGTAGCTAGTTCATCTTTGTCTTCACTCTTCTCCTGTCTAAAACTTTAACTCTCTTATGTAGCCCCCCTGCACATCAGTGGCGGTACCACCTTGTTTGGGGTGAAATAATTAAAAAAAAAAAATAAACAAACAATAGCTGATGACCGAGTTAAACCATGTTGTAGCAATTTTCCCCTGGGGGTGGTAACAGCAGATTCCCAATATTTGGATTGGCTGTCTCAATGATGGAAATTCCAACAAAGAAATGATCCCAGATCAACGGAGCCTTGAATCCCTTAATGTATTGAATCAATATTGAGTGCACTCCACCCACCATTCCCCTGAAATCTTCACTTGTGAAAGCTTGCAAAATCTAAGAAGAGTATTAAGAGACAGAAAAACAACTTTGTTAGAAACAAAGAAAAAAGAGTACGGGACTGTTATGTGATAATCTGTCTTCTATATGTCATTGACAATCTCCTCAACGATGAAAAAGAGACTTGATGCAACAAAAATGTGGTTCTACAGAAGGATGCTGAGTATACCATGAACCACATGTGAACAAGGTTTTAGAGAAAACGGAAACAAAAGATTTAACATCAGGAAGAGGCAACTGAAATTTCTGCGGCACATAATGAGGAAGGAAGGCTTGGAGAATCTAATACTCACAAGACAGATTGAAGGCAAGAGGTACAGATGAAAACAGTGCATTAACATACTGAGTGATGGATCGAGCATGTGAGCAATGATGAGGTCTTAGAAATGATGGAAACTAATACTGAGCATCAGGAAGAGACAGCTGAAGTTCCTGTGACATGCAATGAGGAAGGAGGGCTTGGAGAACCTGATACTAACAGGCCAGATACAGGTAAAAAAAACAGGGGAAAGCAACGGATAACATATTTGAAGGACATAATCAGGTGGATGATGGAACGAGGATTGCATGGTGTAACAAAAGGCGTGCTCAGAGCCATCAGGGGTAGGGAAATGTGGAAAGCCATGATCGCCTACATCCTGAAGGGACAGGGCACATAGAAGAAGAAAAAGAGCTAAAATAAATGGATGGTGAAATGGTTTGAGAGAAATAAAAGTTTAAGAGCTACAAAGGAGAGGAAATTGTGGAGAGCTATGATCACCTATGTTCTGAGAGGTAAAGCACATAAAGAAAGTGTAAGTTTAAGTGCTGATCTATGTGAAACTTGTAACTGCTGTGAAAGAGACTGTAAAAGTTGTGGAAATCTTTACACCTAATCTTGATTTTTGAAGTCATGATAATCAAGAAGATTGTGTTGCATCATGGTGACCTTGTTCCAGACTTGGTTAAATATCCATACTGACTAACGAAGGAACATACAAGAGTTGGTAAACTTTAAATAATTTTTTTTTTTCATATGAATGAAATGCTATGACGTTTCTTCTATTACGTGCTGTATCCCTTCAGGATGCTAGCAATGACGGCTCTTCATGTCTATCGTTTGTAGTTCTTCGCAGTATTTTTCTTTTTAACTATACTTTCCTGTGATCTATTTTCACAAGCTTATTAAATAGTTTACTTTCTGTTACTTCCCTCTGCTCTTCTTGCTTCCAATATATCCTGTGAGCATTAAATTCTCCAAACCTTTTTTCCTCATTATGTATCCCAGAAATTTCAAAGTTTTGATTCTAAGTGTTCTTTTTCCCATTTTCTATAAAACTTCCTCGTCAGTTACATGCTCCGTCCATTGTATTCTCGTCATGTCTCTGATGAACCACACTTCTCTTGCTACAAGTTTTCTCTTCATCTGTGAGAAAATTGCCTAAGAAAGTAGGAAACGCATCTCTTAACCCATTCAGAACTGAATATTTGCTGACCGACAGTCCATTGGTCATCATTTTTCATATATCATGTCCCTTTATGATTGTTGTATCCTCGAGGTGGTAAACAATACACAGATGAATAAATAATATCTTATTCGGTAGATACAATATAAGAGTCCGTAGTAGATCGCAACAATATGGGTGGTTTAGTTAGCAAGTAACATGCAGGTTAACAGCAGCCCTCAGCCCACACTTTCTCCTTCAACCGGCACACTCTTTCTATATACAAGTAAACTCATTAAATCGGCTGCTTGCAATTTCCTCCTGCTTCTTTAGTCTTGACTATCCCTTGTGAGTGTTAAGCTCTCACATTTTTCTTTCCTCATTATATGTCTTCCCATAAGGCAGTGAATATTGGACAATTTTCTCACAGATGAAGAGAAAACTTGTAGCAAGAGAAATGTGGTTCTACAGAAACATGATGAGAATACCATGAACAGAACATGTGAATTATGAGGAAACTTTAAGAATAGTAATTACAAGGAAAGTGCTGGTGACAATTATATCTCATATTATATTTCATATCTCGAAAGAGACATGATTGACTGGGTAGAAGATTTTCCCATAATGGATTGACATTACTTTCTGCAGTAGACTGATTGCCAACCAAGGCTATAGAACCCTATTTGTCATGTTATTTAATCCATAGATGGAGAGAAGAGACAGATTAATATCTGCGCATAAGTGAATACAATGAATTCAACTGGAATTTGAACTCAGGTTAACATGCAGGTTAACAGCAGCCCTCAGCCCACACTTTCTCCTTCAACCGACACACTCTTTCTATATACAAGTAAACCCGGTCATGTGATCAAGCCACGTTACAACAAGGATATGTATAATCATGGCTCTTCCCAACTTACTTTCAATGCTCTAAGTAAGCATTAACCCTTTAATCCATTCACTCAAACTCATTAAATCGGCTGCTTACTATTTCCTCCTGCTTCTTTAGTCTTGACTATCCCTTGTGAGTGTTAAGCTCTCACATTCTTCTTTCCTCATTATATGTCTCCTGAATTTCAGCTCTCTTTCTGATTGTCAACAGCACTTTCCTTGTAATTACTATTCTTAAAGTTTCCTCATAATTCACATGTTCTGTCCATGGTATTCTCATCATGTTTCTGTAGAACCACATTTCTCTTGCTACAAGTTTTCTCTTCATCTGTGAGAAAATTGTCCAATATTCACTGCCTTATGGGAAGAGGTTGATATGACATAATCTAATATTACTTGTGATAAACTTCAAAAATTTTTTTATTACCTGGAACTTAGATTCTTCTAACCAAAACAAAACCATTCTTGCTGTTAAAACTACAACGTGCATAATTTGCAAACAAGACTAAATTTCTTAGAATTGTTCATTAAAGAAATTTACAAAAAAGAAAGTGTATACTGTTGTTTTTTATCATCTGTCTGTATTTTAGAGATGAGGAATTGTAAATATATACTGTTTTATATTGTCTTCAGTTTTATTTCTATATTCACAAAGTTTTGTCTGTTGTAAATTCCCGCCTTCATTACGTCATATTAGTTGGAATTTCAAATTGAACCCTTTATTTGGTCCATGGGGGTAGATTGTTCTAATTGCACATGCCACACCTTGGAAATCAAGCAAAAGTTTTTTTTTATGTATTTATCGTTTATATTGGTTTTTTTTGGTTTTTTTTTTCTTTCAGGGCACAAATTGACATTGCATTCCTATATTAAATCATTTTCTTTTCAAAGGGAACAGGAGCAATGAAAGATATTATTTTTTAAATGTCTCCTTATAAGATGACAGCTTGTGAACCTCAACAGATTTTCTTTGTAAAATGAACAATAACACTCTTAATTGGATGAAACTAGTTTCAGAAGAACAAGGGAAAATCAATTGTGGTCTGTTAAAAGGGGATCTTCTAAGAATTTGAAATATTTATACATTTTTTATACTGAAGAAGCTAAATTATACAAAAAATATTTTGCTTTCTCTGAATTCTTTTATAATTAAGATTTTAGTCAAATTTTCATTTCTTCAGTTGAATAATAATAATTATTTTTATTTTATTTTATTTTTTTAAAAATAATTTACTTATATTGTTAAGTGCCATATGTAATACGCACTTGGGCGATCATATCTCGAAAGAGACATGATTGACTGGGTAGAAGATTTTCCCATAATGGATTGACATTACTTTCTGCAGTAGACTGATTGCCAACCATGGCTATAGAACCCTATTTGTCATGTTATTTAATCCATAGATGGAGAGAAGAGACAGATTAATATCTGCGCATAAGTGAATACAATGAATTCAACTGGAATTTGAACTCGGCTCTGATTCAAATTCTAGTTAAATTTGTGGCAATTCAAATACAAATCTAAAAATATATTTTTCCTCTCATGTTAGTATATAGTAATTCATAAGGGGTTCAACTTATTACTTAATAACAATAGAAAACCGATCCCCCACTTTATGTTCACTAGTATCAGATATTAATACTTGAATCTCTTAAAAGAGGATCAGTATTGAACACATTACACTTCAACTAAATCTTTGCCAGTGTAAGGATGACCTATGTTTTTTTTTTTTTTTTTTTTTAATCATATCACCCCAAGCAAGGCGGTGACGCTACTGATGCGCATGAGGCTACTTAAGAGTAAAATGATTGGAAAAGAGAAAGCCGGAGACCACATCCTAAACGGGGGAACAAGGGATGAGCCTCTTCACCTGTTCAATAGATATGGGTGGAGTGTGAACCGGGCGATAGTTTAGTCTATCTACTCCAATTGAGAAAAAAAGAAAAGTGAAAAGATTGGAAAAGAGAAAGCCGGAATCCACATCCTAAACAAGGAACAAGGGATGAGCCTCTTCACCTGTTCAAAAGATGTGGGTGGAGTGTGAACCGGGCGATAGTTTGTTTCATATATAACTGCTGTGGGAGGGGCTGTAAGGATTGTGGAAAAACCATGTTGGAAATTCTGGTTCTCATTTGATCACAAAAAGTTTTGTTGGTTAATTTTGTTGAGCACATCAACTTCAGAGTTATTAAATATCAAAATCAAAATATTTTGTAAATACCTTTTACCATGAGAGTATAAAATTGTTTGTTAGACATATAGTTTGTAGATTATAAAACAGATTGTTGATAATTTCGCTACAAAAATGTAATGTTAGTAATTTTGCTTTTCCAATCTTTTCACTTTTCTTTTTCTTTTATTTTTCTTTTTCTTTTCTTTTTCTTTTTCTTCTTTTATTTTTCTTTTTCTTCTTTTCTTTTTCTTCTTTTCTTTTTATTTTTCTTTTTTCTTTTTCTTTCTTTTTTCTTTCTTTTTTATTTTTTCTTTCTTTTTTATTCTCAATTGGAGTAGATAGACTAAACTATCGCCCAGTTCACACTCCACCCATGTCTATTGAACAGTTGTAGAGGCTCATCTCTTATTCCCTGTTTAGGATGTGGTTTCCAGCTTTCTCTTTTCCAATCTTTTCACTCTTATGTAGCCCCCTGCACATCAGTGGCGTTACTGCCTTGCTCGGGGTGATACGATTAAAAAAAAAAAAAGAATGTACTGTTGATTTTTGTTTAGGGGCTCACTAGTTACCCATAACTGGGACCTAACAGGTGCTACCACTCCAGTACTTGGGAATAACAGTAGTTAAGAGGTGGTTTTACACTCTTCAAAAGATCTAATACCTTGATCAAAGGCCTTACTGCCAGATGTAGTTTATCGTCATACCCAGGACACGAAATTTAAGCAGTGTTGAACCCAGTCAGTTTTTCAGTTCATGGCAAATCTTGAACTTTTTGTTCACCTAAGGTAAGGCCTAACAGCCACTCAATTTATAGGCTTACTGGAAAGAAAGTAACAAGAAAGGACTAGAAATAAACTGCACGAAAACTGAATGCATGGTCAGCAGTAAGAAGGGCAACCCAAAATGCCAAATACAGGTGGGGGATACCAGAATCAAGCAGGTACAAAAATTTAAATACCTGGGAAGCGTTATAATAGAAGTCGGAAAGTGTGACACAGACATCCGAAGGCGAATTGGTATGGCAACGGAAGCATTCCAGAAGTTGAGTAAGGTATTAAGAAACAGGACAATTTCACTAGAAACTAGGAAGAGTACTGGATTGCTACGTGCTGTCCATCCTTCAATATGGCAGTGAATGCTGAACAATACCATCAAAGATGAAGGAAAAACTTGAAGCAACTGAAATGTGGTTCTACAGAAGGATGCTACAAATATCATGGGTCGAGCATGTGAGCAATGATGAGGTCTTGGAAATGATGGAAACAAAAAGAAAATTAATACTGAGCATCAGGAAGAGACAACTGAAGTTCCTGGGACACGCAATGAGGAAGGAGGGCTTGGAGAATCTGATACTAACAAGCCAGATAGAGGGAAAGAGAGACAGGGGAAAGCAACAGATAACATATTTGAAGGGCCTAATGAGGTGGATGACAGAACGAGGATTGCATGGTGTAACAGGAGAAGGCGTGCTAAGAGCCACCAGGGATAGGGAAACATGGAAAGCCATGATCACCTATGTCCTGAAGGGTCAGGGCACATAGAAGAATAATAATGAGGTTTATTGAAAGTAAGTAATAGCTGATCCAAGATTTGAAGAAGTTAAAATTGTATTGGTTCTTGGGGAAAAAGCTGTTTGAAATAGAGCTTTCTTAATAATATATATGTAAGGAATGAGTATAATTTGATCCTGTCTATGTGACATGGCAGGTCTTCGCTGTAACGGTTTGAATTGATGAAGCTAAAGAATGTAGTTTGTCCAAACATTTGCCATGGAAATAGTGATTGAGCCACAATACCTTTTTTTGGTCTGACCTGACTCTTGTCAAAATAGAACCTATCCCGAAGAGTCAGATACTTTCTGTAGTGGCACAAGGAACTAACCATTTTTTTTAGCATCTTTTACAAGTAGATTGTTTGAGTTCCAAAACACATTCAAAACAAGGAATCTCATTGAGAGTAAAAAAAACTGACTTGATAAGGTTTCTATTTATTTGCTTATTTCAATCTCACTCCTGCTTATTAGATTTGTTAAAATTCCCCCTTCATTTATTTTTAACCCTCCCCACTCCTTATTCAAGATATGAGAATGAGACAAACATTTCTTGAGTTATTATTATTGGGTAATGGAAAAGTAGGGGTCTCTTATATGTCATCAACTACCCCTATTTGTCGGAGTCAAGGATGCAGTGCTTTTCCTGAAATAAGTCTCAAACATTTGTAATGCATCCTTGAGGATGAAGGTTAGGATTTTTGCATATCTATGAGGAAAGTTATCCATACCAGACGATAAACTGAATTACTGTATGTGATCTTTTAATTAAATTTATAAATTATACACTGTTTAAGGTAGTAAATAAACAAAGCATCATCCAAAAAAACATATATGCACATGTAAAGAATGTTTCTAGGGCAGACAAATGTTGGTGTAGTATCAAGGTGTAACACTTGTCTCAATAAATATTCTAATTAGCGGCCCTGGGTATGACATTAAAGTGCATATGGTAGCAAGGCCTCCAATTGGGAGGTTGTGAAGAGCATGGAACCACCTCTTAATTACTGTTGTTCCCAGGCCCACTCTGACCCAAAGTGGTAGAACCTGTTAGGGTTCTAGCTATGGGCAAATAGTTAACCCCCAAATTGGGTCAAAACACTATGAAAGTATAAAAATAGACTTTTATAGAAATATATACATAAAAATAGACTTTCTAGAAAAATATACATTTTTTTAAGGAAAAAAAAATTATTACCAGCAATACATTTTTTAATACAAAACTAGAAGTCATCTTCAGTTTTCTAAAATTAAATAAAAAAATAAAGTTTTCATTAAAATCTGACTAAATCAATTTCCTCACTATATCCGTACATTAAAAAAACCCTTAAAACCCCACCCTTTTGGCATTAAATAACCCACAGAGGTTGATATGCTATTAAACAAAACTCAAACTCAAATTATTCTAGTTAGCAACTGCTGAATTAAGCCATGCTCACTTGACACGATATGACAAACATTAACAAGATTTCTCTATTTTTCTCTTTTTAAGAACATAACTCAATTTTTCAGGTTGATGTTTTTGTTTTGTAGCAACTTGCGGCGTTGGGAGAATTACTTCTGTCACAGCACATTCCATGTTCAATATCCTTTTCTTCTATACCAATTTGTTATGACTGATCCACATATTTGAAACATTTTATTTTTGCTAATTCCACATGCAGGATTTCTATGATGGATTCCGAGTTTGTGCCATCATTGCTTTTATTCCAATTTCAGATCATACTTTCTATTTTGGAATGGTTTATCTTGAAACCTATTTCTTGGAGTTCTTGGTAGAGGATGTTGATTTTCTGTTCAAGATCATTCTTATCCAAACCATGAATACCTACATCCTCAGCACAGAATTCATTGGCCTCAGTGAAAGCAGGATCATTTTTAGATCGGTTTCTGGGAATATGGTATGGAATTCTTAAATAACCACGTCTGTTTGTAAATGATCAGTGCATATAGGAAAAGATAAAAAAAACTTGAGCCCTCATTTTCTCCTTGTCATATTTGTTATGGCAAATCTTCATTGCCAAGTTATTGTGACCTGTTAGAGCCAGGAAGAAAAGACACAAAAACATGAAGGTAGGTTCAACCAGTATATTAGAATAATCTAAATTTAAATCTAAACTCATTTATAAATGGAACTTTGTGCGTGTCCATTGCCTATAGACTCCGAAATGGCTAAACCGATTTTCTTGAAAATTTACACAGTTGTACTATGAGTGTCTGCAAGTGTTCTTAGCTAGGTTTTGTGTCAAGGTACCTCCAATAAATATCAAAAATCAATAATTGAAAAAAATAGAGTTATAGAAGAAGTGGTCCGATTTTAATCAAATTTGATACACTCATAGAGAAAGACATAAGAAATGATATTCAGAAGTTTCAAGGTTGCAGTTCTTACAATAGTGCAGAAAATCAATAATATCTATATATATATATATATATATATATATATATATATAAAAGGCAAGATGTTTGTGTGTGTGTCTGTTTATCTGCCTGTATGTCTGTATTTTTTTCAGCCCTTTTATTTTAGTTTTTGCTTCAGGTTTGGCTCTAAGTAGGTATAATTGTAGTTCTTAATCTCAGCCATAATACCATTTACTCAGAGGACTTATTTAGTCTTTAAAATTCAGTTTACGACGAAAAAAACTTATTTGATATCGATACCAGGAAATCAAAATTTGATTTACATCCATTCATTTTTCTTTCAGTCTATGGTTTCGCTTTAACTGGAAACAACTATTGCTTTTTAGTCTTTCGTGCCAACGTCCAAAGAGTCTGAGCTCCAGGACCATGGATTAGTTTTAAAGCTCTCATTACACCCTAGCAACACTGGGCTATACTGCTAGTAGAACATATATACAAATATGAGTGTTGGGAATCGGCAGATAGAAGTGTAAGTCCGAACTGTATAGTTATGCTGTGTCTTGACTGCCTCACAGGTTAGTATTTATGGAGGAGGAAGAATCCATTCCAGTCGAGTAGAGCACCATAACAATATTCTTGATGAGGTTTGAAGCATTTCAGTATTAGGGTCGTCACCAGACATCTAAGATCTTGTGGATTGATACAGTCCCTCTATTAGGTAGATGCATTCAGTACATTCAAAGCTTGGAAGACATTTCTTATGGGTCAAGTCTCTGTTGATGTAGTCATACATAATCAATTAATGAAATTTTAAAATCTCAACAAAAGTGTTGGTAGCATAAGATATCAGTGTAGAGAGTGTAATTGATGAGCTGAGATCAAAATTCCAAGTTAGTTTATTGCCTTCACTTTTACACAGATATCTCATGAAACTATCTTCTTCTCCAGCTATGGGTTAAATATAGCAGGATAGATTGGGTCCTCTAGCCTTAAACACTATAACTATATTCTTGATGAGGTTTGAAGTATTTCAGTATTAGGGTCCTTGCCAGATATGTAAGATCTTGTGGATTGATACAGTCCCTCTACTAGACAGATGCATTCAATACATTCAAAGCCTGAAAGCCATTTCTGATGGATCAAAAGCAGAAGTCTCTGTTGACACAGTTATATATAATGTTGACAAAGCAGATGTCATATTTAAAATCGACAAACAATTTAGTTTTGAAATTTGATCATGATGTTGTAAAAGCTACTTTTTGTAAAAGCTACATCTAATCTTGTCATTTGTACGAAAAAAGTTTACAGAATAATCTGATTTATAAAAAGTTTTGTCTGATGAATACAATCAAAAATATTTAGTTAAAAAGTTGTTGGTTGTATATAAAATAAAATAACATAATTTGAATGAGAAACTTTTTTTATTGCAAAATAAAAACATCCAAAATATTAATTATTTAATTTCAATTTAAAAAAACAAACCAAAGAAATAGGAAGTGTTGGTAGCATAACAGATATCAGTGTAGAGAGTGTAATTGGTAAGCTGAGATCAAAATTCCAAGCTAGTTTATTGCCTTCACTTTTACACAGATGTCTCATGAAACTGTATCTTCTCCAGCTATAGGTTAAATATAGCAGGATAGATTGGGTTCTCTAGCCTTAGGTGGCAGCCACTTTAAAAGGAAATTTCTGAATTCTAAACAATGGAGATAGCAACAGAAAACCACGCCTCTTTTTTTTTCCTTTAGCATTGTTGTGCAGGGTGTGCATTGTGGTGCAGTGGATATTGACTCGGAATGACGAATCGAGAAGCTGAATTCAAATTCCAGTTAAATTCCTTGCATTCACTTATGTGCAAATACCCTTGGGAAAGGTATTAATCCATCTCTTCCCTCCAGTTATGGGTTAAATAATAGGACAGATTGGGTTCTATAGCCTTGGCTGGCAACCGGTCTACTGCAGAAAGCAGTTTCAATCTACTACAGGATAATCTTCTGCCCATTCCGTCACATCTCTTTCAAGACATGATCGCCCAAAGGATGTATCACGTATGGCACTTAACTGAGTTATGTGTTGCAATAGGTATAGGCTCAGAATGAGAAATTGGAGAGCCGAGTTGGAATTGTAGTTGAATTCATTGCATTCACTTACACACAAATACCCTTAGGAAAGGTCGCAATCCAGCTCTTCTGCCTGCAAATTTGACTCTCAGGGGACATAGTGAAATGACAAGAAAAACAGTGAGGCCACCTGCCCGAAGAGCTGGTGTGAATGGATGGTCGAATGGGCTTCATAAAAGAACACACATTGATAAGGGTTAAAAAGAAGAGGACGTTGTAGAGAGCAATGAACACTTCATAGAAGAATCAGATATCCTGAGTGAATTAAGAGAAAAAGAAAGTTAGCCTGGGTAAGAGTCTTTAGCTTGGAATAGCAACTTATCTAAGAAAAGGAAATCTCTGAAATAAAAGCCTCTACACCCTACTCTGTGTAGAATAGGGTAGACAGTTAGAAAAATTAAAATAAAAAGTAAATAGATCTTGATTCCAGTGAAACTGATTTCAACCTATGAGGAATAAAATAATGTATTCGTTTTTTTTTGTTTTTTTTGTTTTTTTTTTACCATTAAGTTCACCTTATACATGACCCAGAGGCCACTCATTGCATTAAGAGACAGTATATGTTGATGTGCTTTGTGGTGCAATGGATATCAACTCAGAATGAGAAACCAGAGTGCAAAGTTCAAATTCCAGTTGAATTCATTGCATTCATTATACATAAATACCCTTGGGGAAGGTATTAATCCTTCACTTCTTCCCCAGCTAGGGGTTAAATAGCAGGACAAGTTGCTTTCAGTAGCCTTGGTTGGCCACCAGTCTACCACAGAAAGCAATGTCAACCGACTGTGGGAAAACCTTCTGCCCAGTCAGTCATGTCTCTTTCAATACATCATCAGCCAAGCATGTATCTGTCACATATGGCATTTAACTGACTGAATATAATAGTTTTTTTTGTTTGTTCTTTTTATTTATATATAATCGCCCCCCCCCCCCAAACAAGGCAGAACTGCCACTTGTGGCACATGAGTAAGAGAAGAACACATACATTGATATAAAGAGGGCTGCATGTGAGCAAAGTGTAAAGTGAGAAGGATGTGAATCAAGGGGAGAAGAGATGACACTGCATTTAAACTCTTAGAGATTGTAGATATCAAGGAAACAAGAATACAGAAGGGAGTTCCACATGAAGGAGGTGTTAGAAAAGAAGCTGTTAGAGTAGAAGTTGTAGTTACACTTGATTGTTTTCACAGTAAAAGGGTGGGACCTTGTTGCCAGTCTAGTAGCTCAATTAAATTCATGTGGGGCGTGGGAGTACCAAGAAGCAAAATTCGTGAAAGTATTTGTAAAAAAGACAGAGGGAAGCCATATCTCGTCAGTGAGAGAGAAAGAGATTGGTGTCAGGCCAACAGGTCAGGATCAACTACATTGCAGGTTCTTTTTTGGATCTTGTCAAGAACCCCAAGGTGAACAACTGGGGTGGCCATCCAGATATGACAGCAGTATTCAATGCACAGGTGGATGGTAAATTTGTAAATGTGCATGATGCTGAAGAGAACTTCCTGGCCCAACACTGGGACCTAACCTTCTTAGCAGTAGATTTAGCTATGGATTCAATGTAGTCGCTCTAAATGTCAGCTGAGAGAGTGAGACCGAGGAGGCGCAGTGTATTTGCTTTCAGGGAGTCTAGCGTGATCCATGCTGATGGCAGGTAGAAAAGATTGCCTATGGTGGTTAAAGGATAAAAACTTCGTTTTGGAAGTATTAATGTTTAAAAGACATTTCTTACCCCATCCTCCACTGACTGGAGGTCCTTTTTGAGAGCAGCAGCAAGGTCTGTTTTGTTTGCATCGGCAGATTTCTTAGCAAAGTGGGAGTAAATGGTGGTGTCGTCAGTGTAGATGCCTACTTGGAATTAGATTACATCAGGGAGATCGTTGAAAAAATAACTCTTTGGCTAGATTATCACTCATAAAATCAAAGCATGAGTCAACTGGAGCAGTAAGCAAATTTTTATTCTGGTTGTAGCCTACTGCCATAATCTCACCCTGTAGTGTTGTGGCGAGGCAGTATCTTGCCTATCTGTGGGTCCCTCTGTGTCTTTCTCAGGGAGTGACTACTGTCTTATAGAGACAATTGTTCTTTGTCTTTTGATCTTTGTCTAAAAAAGTAATTTATCAAGATTTGACTTCATTCAGTGACCCCCTTTGTCAGGGTCATTTGCCATGGTCCTTGTAAAGGCCATTTCACTTAACTGATAATCATCAGGAAAAGTAAATGTCAGAAACTTCTGAGCAGTCACAAAAATTGTTTCAATTTAACAAGATATCATGTGACTCTGATATGACTATATCAGAAACATAGATAAATTTAAAATGTTTTATAGGGAAATGTATATTTCTGATATCCATAGCATTTGTAAATGAGAAGTGTCGATATATATATATATATATATATATATATATATATATATATATATGAATACTTCATGAAGACTGTCAGTTTCATGCTTTTTTCATATTATTTTTCACCCAACACAAAGCTCAAGAGCTTCTCAAGGTAGCGGAATGAGGTTGTAAGTGCATAAAAAAAAGGAGGTAAGATGTACATATTATGAGGATATGTAGGATAGATAACTGTTGACCCAAGACTTAGAGGTTAAAATTGTAGTGATTAGGGAAGCATCCTTTCAAAGGTCTGTTCTATTAGGTAACAGTTTTAATGTCAAAGCTGTCTGAATAGAACTTCTTTTTTACCAACGGAAATGAAGTGAATGAAAATGAATCAACTCTGTGTCATTGGTGGGGGGAGGGGTCTATTTCTGGATTAGTGAACTAAGGAATGTAGCTTGTCTGATTGTCTTCCATGAAAATAGCTATGGAGTAGTACAAGGTTAGCAACATTTTGTCTGTGTGGAAAGTGGCTGTAGGGTGGGAAATAACCACCCACAAAGCCACATAAATTTGAATCTGATTATTTTTTTTTTTAAGTTATGATTGTGTGTGCCTTTTCTGAACAACTGCCAGTTTTGGGCAACCTGAGCATTCAGCATCATTTGTGTCTGTAGGACCATGTTTAAAGTTAGCATACCACCTCTTAACCATTGTTTCTAACAGAGCAAAGTCCAAATAACACTTATGAAGCCATTGCTTTGCTTGAACAGTATTTTTTCCCATTGGAAAGCAATGCTTTATCATCACACAAAATTCAGTTATTTTCCATTGTTTTGAAAATTTGCAACAGTAGCTTCACTTCTGTAATTTGTAAACTAATAATCCAATTGGGCTCAGATTTTGTCACGTGCCATTTGAAGGTTAGTAGTTCATAAAAATCATATAGATATTTTATTAGTGGCGCCATCTATATGTCATACCCGGGACTAATTGAGTGATGTGCTAAATTGACAAGAACTTGTCACCAATCTAATCTTCTATGTGCCATATCCCTTCAGTTAAGAGCTACAAGGGATAGAGAGAAGTGGAGGGCCATGATTGACTTTCTCTTGTTACTCATCCCAAACCCTGCTCTGCTATCCATTTACTCAAGCCCATAAAGTATGTCATGCATTGCTTTCTTCTGTCTCTCTTTCCCTCTATCTGACCTGTGGTCTATTCAGTTCTCTAAGCCCTCCTTCATCAGTACTTGTCCCAGAAACTTCAGCTGTCTTTTCCTGATGTTTCTTTTTCATTTCTATCCTCTCCAAAACCTCACCATTGCTTATGTCTTCAGTCCATGGTATCCTCAGCATCCTGCTGCAGAACCACATTTTGGTTTCTTGAAGTTTTTCTTTTGTCATTGCCATATTGAAGGACAGATGTCACATAACAATCCAGTTGTCTTTTCTTCGTTACCAATTAAAACTTCCTGTCTCTCAATATTTAGCTTTTAGAATGCATCCTTGGCCATGTCAGTATGCCTTCAGATCTCAGTGTCACACTTTCTCTCCTCTGTTAGGTATTTAAATTTCTGTACCTGCTTGATTTCAGTCTCCCTGGCCTGTAGTTGGCATTTTGGGCTCTTTTTACAGATGACCATGCATTTAGTTTTCACTGTGCTTAAATTCATAAAGTCTAGCTACTGTAGTGAAGACTTCATACAAACAATTACCATAAAAGTAGTTATTTAAAAGGCACAAGGAAACTACATTTTGGCAGTGGGAAAGTGACCAAAACTGAGATGCAAGGTCAGGACCAGTAATATTGCTTTAATATTTATAATGGTTTCATTCATAAATTTTTGTATAGTTTTTTTAATATTTATTTAGTATTGTACTTTTTATTTTATATATATATATATATATATATATATATATATATATATGTGTGTGTGTGTGTGTGAAAAGTGTATGTATATAATTATATATATATATGCAATTTGTTATATATATTATATTATTTATATATTATATATGTGTGGTACTTATTTGAAAGTGCTCAATATCAGTGATAGAGCTGGGTTAGTCTGACAATTGCAAGAGCGTGAAACCCAGGGTTACAAACTCACACCTATCTATATAAATATATATACATGAATATATATATATATATATATATATATATATATATATATATATATATATTTTGCCAATGGTCTTGATATGGCAGTAAACTACACCCGGCAGCAAAGCCTTGATAGAGAAATTTGAGGTTTTGCGTAGCGTAGAACTACCTCTTAATTGGTGTTGTTCCCAGGTCCACTCTAACCTGGGGTAGTAGCACCTGTTAGGGTCCCAGATATGGCCAAATAGTTAACCCCCAAACTTGGGTCATTTAAGAGAAAAAGAAAGTTAGGCTGGGTAAGAGTCTTTAGCTTGGATTAGCAACTTATCTAAGAAAAGGAAATCTCTGAAATAAAAGCCTCTACACCTACTCTGTGTAGAATAGGGTAGACTGAATTCTTTAACCTTGGTAGGTACTCTTCCTAGAGATGGTGTCTCAATAAAAGCGCTAAGTTTTAAGTCTCCCAAAGTTGTTGTTGTTAGTAAGGGCATATAGCTGTCAAACTCGCTCCAATATTTCATGATGGTTCAAATACGGAGCCATCCAAAAAAAAAACCTGTCCAACCTATGCAGGCATGGAAATGAATGTTAAACAATGATAATGAGAGTAAAGACATAAAAAATGATTATATATATATGGTCATGGGTATGATGATAAACTACGTCTGGCAGCAAGGCCAGGAGGTTTAGAGGAGCATAGAACTATCTTTTAATTGCTTTTGTTCCCAGATCCATCCTGATCTGGGATGATAGTATCTGTTAGGATCCCACCTATGAACAAATCATTATTCCCCCAAACTAGGGTCATTTAAAAGAAAAAGTTAGGCTAATTAAGAGTTCTTAGCTTGGGATAGCAACTTATCTAAGAGAAGGAAATCTCTAATATAAAAACCTCTACACCTACTCTGTAGAATAGGGTAGACTGAACTCTTTAACCTTGGTAGGTAATCTTTCTAGAGCTGGTGAGTTTCCAGTTTTCTAAACTGGTTGGTGTTAGTAAGCGCATTCAGCTGTAAAACTTGCTCCAATATTTTCATGATGGTTCAATTACAGAGCCATCAAGAAAACCCTGTCCAACCTATTCTAGCATGGAAATGGACACTAAATGATAATGATAAACAGGATTTAATTAAGTCATTTTCTTTTCTTTAATCTGTTTAGTTTTGAGTCTATCACAATCCGACAAGGAGTTGAAATGTGTCAGTTTTTCTTGTTCATTTTTAGTGAACTCAAGTAACATCTTGAATAAAATGTGTTAAGATTTGATGAAGAGACATCAGCTGCTTTTCTTTCTTTGTTGATGTGGGGTCGGTTGTGCCTCTGGGCGAGGCAAGTAAATGTTACTCTTTACCTGCGCTTGGTTGTAAGATGGTAAAATGTGACAAATGAAATGATTTGAAGCTGCTCTGGATTAGGCTAAAACCTTTTAATCTCCACCCCCGTCTCCACCTATTTCATTAGAGCAAACTTATTTACTGACCTTGACATTGTTTTTATTTTATAAGCAAATGTAAGAAGCACACACACACACACTCCCCTACATTAGAGGCCAACTAATAGGAAGTGTGGACACTTAAAGTATATCCTAATTGGTGTGGGGACTAAAGGACTCATAGCAATTTCCTGGGATCCCAGAAGATGTTTGCCAATATCAAAGGTGATTATTCACATTCTGTTTAAGCCTTCCTACATCTCAAGTCAGTGTAATTTTTAACTTGTTAGAGTACTGGATTGTTATGTGATGTCTGTTCTTCAATATGGTAGTTAATGCTGGGCAATTTCCTCAGAGAAGAGACTTGAAACAACCGAAATATGGTTTTACAGAAGGATGCTGACCAAACATGTGAACAATGATGAGGTTTTGGAGAGGATGCAAATGAAAAGGAAACTGATATTTAACATCAGGGAAAGACAGCTAAAGTTAATGGGACATGTAAGAAAGAAGGAGGGCTTGGAGAATCTGATACTCACAGGTCAGATAGCGGGGAAGAGTGACAGGGGAAAGCAACATGTAACATACTTGATGGGATTGAACAAATGGATGGTAGATGGGGTAACAGAAGAAAGCATGTTAAGAGCCATTAAGAATAAAGATTTGGGAGGCCATGGCTATCTATGTCCAGAAGAAGAATCAAGAAATAAAGCAAACTCAAAAGAAGCTTTGTACTTGACTTGATAAACTTCCTCTCAGAGGTTCTGGTGTACACACATTACCTACACTGTAGTATCTCTCTCTTTAGCAATATGTGCATACACAATTGTGTATTCAGCATATATATGCATATATAAGGTGTGTGAAATGTGTATTTATATAAATATATATATATATGTGTGTGAAATGTGTATTTATATAAATGTGTGTGTGTGAAATGTGTATTTATATAAATGTGTGTGAAATGTGTATTTATATAAATATATATATGAGTGTGTGTATGAAATGTGTATTTATATATAGATATACATATGTGTGTGTATATGAAATGTGTGTGTGTATGAAATGTGTATTTATATATAGATATACATATGTGTGTGTATATAAATGAAATGTGTGTGTGTGTATGTATGTGTATATATATATATATATAAATGTGTGTGTGAATCTGAAGTGTGTATTTATATAAATTTATATATGTGTGTGTGAAATGTGTATTTATATAAGTGTGTGTGTGAAATGTGTATTTATATAAATATATATGTGTGTGTGTATATATATATATATATATATATATATATATATATATATATATATATACATTTATTCAAATACTTTAATCCAAACGGAAAAAGCAGGAAGGTAATTTCCAAAAACCCAATCCTAATTAATATTAAAATTTTATTTTAATATTAAAAAATGATACAGGAAGAGAGCTCCATGTAATAAAATATATATATATATATATATATGCAATTTGTTATATATATTTATATATTATATATGCGCGATACTTATTTGAAAGCACTCAATATCAGTGATAGAGCTGACATATTTATATAGATAAGTGTGAGTTTGTGACCCTGGGTTTCACGCTTTTGCAAAAATGTGAAAACCAGGGTCACAATCTCACATCTATCTATCTACCTATATATATATATATATATATATATATATATATGTGTGTGTGTGTGTGTTTTTTTTGGTTTTGTTTTGTTTTTTTTATCAAGAATTTTGTGGGAAAGACGTGTAAGAACTAAAAAAATCTAATTTAAAATTCTTGGCCTCATTTTCAATTGCGGTCATGTGTTGTAGCATCAAAATAAACTTAACTGTGGAGTAAGAATAAAATATTTTACACAAAAACTTTTTACTTTGTCATGCATCTTTCCTTTATATATAAAACTACATAAACTTTCAGTATCATCTCCTTTACCTCATAACCTCCATGATCCACCGCCATCTTGCTCTATTTTCTATCAATTTGCCTGGAGCTACACAAACTTTGCTCATAATCCCCCAAAGAAACAGATTTACAGTTGTGGTTTTTTCTTTTTTTTCTTTTCATATGAAGTGATTAATGATGCAATCCACACATTCCATCTTAGGTATTCAACAGGCCAAACTGTCAAAAAAGGTTGGGGATGGGGACAGGTGATTCTGGCTTTCTATTCACAGTTGTACTGGACCCTTGTCATTAACTGCTCTCCTGGTAACAAAATGAAAAAACAAAAAATACAACTTCAACCACGTGAGATTTTATCTTTGTTGGACAATGTTCTGAAATAAATCTAGATAAAGAGCTGAACACACCAGGTTCACTCTTGTATAATTCTGTCTTTTATCTATTTTTTTTTTTTTTTTTTGCGCTTGAACCCATGCAAAGCAGGAAAGACACAAGAGGTTACTGGGTACAAGAAAATTAGGAACAGAAGCATTAATAATGAGCAAGAAGAGGTAAGAGTAAACAAGAGGAAAGTAGATGGCGATTGACATTCGATTTAAATTGTTGCAGATTAAAGTTAGCTGAAAAGCATGGAGCTGAGAAAGAAGTCTACAAATGAAAAGTGTGAGAAAAGAAACTGTTAGCATGGAACTTATGGCTACAGCTAGACAGCTCGACTGTAAATTGATAGTCTAGTGCTGGACTTCAAAAAATCTAAGTACCATACAAAAGCAAAGAGCGCATTTGAGCAATTACCTTGAAAATAATTATAGAAAAACTATAAATAATTATTATAGAAAAACCATAAATAAGCAATCTTGCAGTGGTGGGGATTTTTTTCTTGGCAGAAGTTGGGTTAATGAGTTTATTTAAAATGATAACACTAAGTAACATTCAGTCAGTTAAGTGCCATATGTGATACACGCTTGGGCGATCATGTCTCGAAAGAGACATGACTGACTGGGCAGAAGATTATCCCGCAGTAGGTTGCCATTGCTTTCTGCGGTAGGCTGGTTGCCGACCAAAGCTATAGAACCCAATCTGTCCTGCTATTTAACCCATAACTGGAAGGAAGAGACAGATTAATACCTTTCCCAAGGGTATTTGCGCGTAAGTGAATACAATGGATTCAAATGGAATTCGAACTCAGCTCCCCGGTTTCTTGCTCCGAGCCGATATCCACTTTACCACAACGCATTAAGTATTAAAAAAAAAACTTTTCAAAGTTCTACCATTGAATGATAGACATAAAATATTTAATGATTGTCAATACTTCTATATCGATGTCATGCGTGCTGCCAAACTGGTTTAGAAATATCTAAACTGTCAGTTGTATACAACTGCTTTCAAAGATCAGTAATTAAAATGGCTTTGAGTGAGTGAAATTAGTCTTGAAGAAGACCATGCTACTTCAGATTTTGTGGTCTGGCACTACAGAATTAAAAAAATGTACCAATTAACAAAAGCCACATTACTCTGAAGCTTTCAATAGTAGGAACAGCTAAAATGGATATCACATGTAACTCAAAGATGTTGATATTCCACATTACTTTAAATAAATGGTTAGGAAGAAAACTCATCAATACTGGAAAGAACAATAATAGCTACTGAGCTTGTGAAAGCCATTTTCCTGAAAAATTATTTTGAGAGAAGATTCTATAAATTTCACCTGAAAGTAGTACAAGTTACTCAGTCAATAAATTTCAGATGTTTCATTATAAGGAAAGAGCTAATATTACCATAGCTGTTTCAGTCTGTGAAACTTATGAACTCAGAGTTAATTATTTTCCCAAACTGGAGGTGATGAAAAGTTCTCCATGCCAACTTCCTAAAATCTGACTAAATGACCAAACAGCGGATATACATCTGTTTAAAAATCCTTTCTGCAACTCTAGTAATTTTCTGCAGCCCCCATAAAGTGTTCTTTCTGCTATTTATTAACTGTAACCTTTTTTAATCTTTTCACTTCAAGAAAGTAATAAAAGCTAATAAAGAAAATGTAGAGGAAAATATATTTTGCTAGAAAATTGTATTGAGATATTGCTCCATCAAAGCAAGGAGGAGGAGAGAAATATAATAGTGAATGCAAAAGAAAATCTGTTCTCCTTCATAAAAAGAACAGTGGATAAAAATTAATTCCAAGGACGATAACTTTGATGTAACTATGGGATCTTTAGACTCTGCTTGGTTTTCCAATCTGGTTGGCTTATTTGTACTATAAGCCTATAAGGATATAAATATTAAAGATATTGGATTATACAGGGATGATGGCCTTGTAATAGTGAGGAATGCCACAAATTTTAGAATAGATAAAATTAAAAAGATAATATATAAAGAATTTTAAAATAACTATTAATGCAAATATAAAAAAAGATTTCCTCAGTGTAACTTTAGATTTAGAAAAGTGTATATACCAATCATATAAAAACAAATACAAATCCTTTATATAGCCACCCAAAATCTAACCCCCCCCATCTGTTATTAAAAATGTACCCTCATTCATAGAATGTAGAATTAGTAGAAATTCAGCAAATGAAAACATGTTTATTTAAGAATAGTAATTTTTATAATACTACCTTAAATATATATGGATATAAAAGCCCAAATATTAAATATGTAAAAGAGAAAATCAACCCCTGAAGAAAAAATAGGAATAGAAATATTATTTGCTATACATCCCCTTTCAACCAAATGATTAGTAGTAAATTGGGAAAAAAATTTGATTAAGAAATAATTTCCAAATAATAATCCATTATTTAAGATTTTCAATAAAAATACTCTTAAATGAAGTTATAGGTGTATGAATAACCTGGAAAAAAATTATAAAAAATCATATTTTAAATAAAAATTTAAACATAATTGAAAATAGAATTAATCCAATAACTGAAATTAGCAATTTGGACAATAATGTAATTGTAGAAACCCTATAGATTGTCCTTTTGAAAACAGGTGCCTTACAAAATCAATTGTCCATCAATGTAATATATATATATATATATAGTATTTATGCTCTCACACCCTGATTGAGCACTCTGGAAGAGTCGGAGACTTTGTAAACAGTAGCTACTCCGGCATATACACATCGCTCATTCAATAATGAATTAGAGCACACTAGCTATTGTGCATGTTTATACGCACTAAAAAAAGTCTGCTTTCATCTACCGGACGCTCGTGGCCTAGGAGTAGAATCGGCGACTGACGCCAATTCGGTCAGGTTTCAATCCTGAGTTAGGAAGCGATCGGGGTCTAACTGTACTGATGAGCTGTGATACAGCGAAACAGATCTGTCTGCGGATGACTATAGTGTGTGTGTGTATATATATATATATATATATATATATATATATATATATTTTTTTTTCTTAGTGAATATGAATAGTTAAAAATAAAACTACAGCCTTAAACTAAACTATTACAAGTAGTAACTGTTGCTGCAAAAGATAAATCTATATGATAGAAAAGAGACACCACCTTTCCTTAGTGAGAACTAAAATTCCTTTTTTATTAAAACATTCTTCTGTTTACAGTAAGTTTGTATGCAAAATTTGAAGACTGTACATGAAATGGGTTGGTGATACCCAGCAAACTCTCAAACTCTTTTCTGTCTCTCTCCTATATATATATATATATATATATATATATATATATATATATTTACACACACACACACAAGCTAACCAAAAATCTTCTGTCCATTTTTTGATTAGTCATTGAATGAAGTTGAAATTGATACGAAATGCGTGTAGCAATTGTTTTCAAATTCAGACAGCTGAAAGTAGGAACATCAGACGCTATAAGAAACACGCGCACCGTGCCTGGCCATCAGTTATAAGCCAGACAGCTGTGAGAAGGATGGAAGTGTCTACAGATCTCATTCAGAGCGGTTTGCTTTACAGCTTCAAAGTGGGTTTATCAGCAGCTGTATCAAGTCACCGCATATGTCAAACATTTGGGGATAGTGCTGTGGATGAACGTACTGCAAGGCATTGGTTTCGAAAATTCAAGTCAAGAGATTTGTCTCTCCATGATGAATCTCGCAGTAGATGACCACAGGTCTTAAATGACAGTCCTGAAGGTGGCCATTGAAGAAGACAGTTGTCTAATGTGTGGTGAACTTGCAAGATAGTTCAACATTTTCGATGAAACGGTTAGACTTCACCTGCATCGCCTAGGTAAGACATACAAACTGAGCAAGTGGGTTCCGCAAACGCTGTTGAAGGTCTACAATGGACAATGAGTGGCAGCCTGCGTATCACTGCTTTCTCGCCACCATACCACATCCTTATTCAATCAAGTGCTTACCAGTGATGAAAAGTGGGTTTTGTACAAAACTTCCAAGCATTCCAGACATTCGTTGTCTCCTCAGGATGCTGTCCCTCACACCTCAAGATTGCCTATGCACCCACACAAGATTATGCTTTGTGTCTGGTGGACAGGTCATCAAGTGGTTCATTATGAACTGCTACCAACAAACCAAACAGTCATTGGAGGCCTATATTCACAGCAATTGAAATGTGTGCAACAGGCATTGTGTCAGAAGGAGCCAGCACTGGTGAATCGCAAAGGTGTGCTTTTCCTCCATGACAATGCCGCATGCCGCACGGGTGGTCAGGGATACCATACAGCAACTTGGGTGGGAGACTTTGTGCCATCCACCTTATTCACCTGAGCTTACGCCATCCGATTACCACCTCTTCCACTCTCTGGATAATCATCTTTGTGGGAAATCCTTCACCAATGAAGCAGAGTTGCGCAAAGGCCTCACAGACTTCTTTGCGTCAAAACCCCCCGAGTTCTACTGCAAGGGCATTGAACAGCTGGAGATATATTGGCAGAAGGTGCTGGATGCCGACAGCGATTACTTTGAAGACTAAATATAAATTACACATACTGTGAAGCGTTTTCTTTTTTCCTTTAAAAACAGACAAAACATTTTTGGTTACCTTGTGTGTGTGTGTGTGTGTGTGTGTATATAATGTACTGAATATGAAATAAAAATAACTCTTTTCTTCACTGTTTTCAATTTTGCAAGCCTGTTTGAAAATCTTTTGACTATTTAGGAATGACTTCAAGTTGAAGAAAAGATTAAGGCAAAGTATAGTGAGCCTATGTGAAAATTTACTTTGACCAATGGAATAGAAGCGGCTTACAAATGTAGAAAAAGTAGCAAGCCAATGTCAAATCACTCTTTGATATAAATAAGCAGAGAAAGCTGACTCAAGTAGAAGAGACAGATAAAGGCTAAGTCTCATGTGTCTGAATAATGCCAGTGTCAAATTACATGCTGATACATTATCAGCCTCTAAAGAGAGCAGGGGAATTACAAAGAATTTTATTCAACTCATAAGCTAAGTACCTTAAAGTGTACCTTTTTATTAATGTTAACTACAACCACATAACTTTTATGTAGGAAACGAACTCTCTCAATTTGTTTTAAACATTTGGGAATATTACTTCATGTATGATGATTTAATATGAAAATTTTCTTTTCTTGACAATTCATCAAAACTACGAAACTTTAATGTTGGATTATTTGTCCTGAAACAAATTACTGAAACTTCAAATGTGTAAACTTGAAAACAAATTCCTTATTCGGTTTTATTAAAATAACATGTGTGTTTCATTATCATTATTTCTATATACTTCACATATATATATATATATATATATATATATATATATATATGTATGTATACTACCGGCCATAATTATGAGGCTAACCCAGTGTTTTAAAAAAAATGATGTATTTCATACTATTTTTTAGTATTTATTGCCAAGTGAATAATTGTAAATGAAAATAGAATGGGTTTTTTTTGTTACTACTGCACACCAACATGTGCATCAAATGAATTTATAAATATCTTATAATTACCTCTATTGCAGTTTCATCAATGAAAGAATGATGAAAATTTAGGGTGATTCAGGCGAGTTCCTCTTTGCTTCCTTGCCTTGTAAAATTTTGCAAAGTAATAGCAAAAGAACCATTCTATTTTCATTTGGCAATAAATACTAAAAATAGTATGAAATACATCAATTCAAAAAAAAAAAATGGGGTGGCCTAATAATGATGGTTGGTAGTGTGTGTGTGTGTGTGTGTGTGTGTGTATATATATATATATATATATATATATATATATATATATATACACGCACACACACAATCATGTTTCATTAAAAATGACTGACAAGAAAAATTTTATTAATGTTTTAGATAATTTTTCCAATATTTTTGCAAGTTTCTTTTTTGCTGGAGATAAGGAATGTAAAAATGTTCCATAAATTTTTACTTTCTAAGCACTTTCAACCTCTTCACAGGCCATTTTCAAGGATGTTATTTTTCAGGTGTTGTTATTATGTCCTCATGTTTGACTGTAATGTCATTTTTTGTGTTTTATTGTTTTTGGAAAGGAGAGCCCTTTAAAGCTATCATGTGATGCATACAACTGGACATCGAGTGAGCATCTGTATATATTTAAAAAAATTTCAAAACTCCATTTCAACTGTTAAACTTTCCACTCTCGTTTAATGAAAGAATGCTGCCTATATATATATATATATATATATATATATATATATATATAAATTAAAAGTACATTGCGAAATAGAAATTTGTGTTTCTATTTACCACATAAATCTTTTCACAACCAACATACATAATTACCTGATGACTAGATTCTACCTTGAAACATAGAAATTTCTGCGTCACAATGTACTTTTAATTCATAATTATGATTATATTATGCCCTACAATAATTATTTTATTGATCACTGTTTATAAAAAATAAATGCCAGGCAACTCAAAATTGTAAAACCATAGGTCCTCTTTACCTGGATTTATATATATATATATATATATATATATATATATATATATATATATATAAAAACAGATTTGTACCTACAGAAACAACAAATTGCCTTAAACAATACTGATGGCATTGTGAGAACTTTCGGAACCTTTTGGCTAACACTTTTCAAAGGTCTTGGTTGTTTTTTTCTGTGTCCAGCTTTATTATTAACAATAACGCCAACAAAGACCTTTGAAAAGTGTTGGCCGAAAGGTTCCCCGGGTTCATATTAAGGACATCAGTATTGTTTAAGGATGTGTATATATATATATATATATATATATATATATATATATGACTCTTACATAGTACTTAGAACCAATACCCAGACTACCTGCATATATCATTTGATTATTGTAATGAATGCTTGTGCAGAACCAACCACACATATAAGAACCAAATACAGAACTGGTGCAAAGTATACCACAAGCTCCCCAAATGACCCTCTGCAAGTTTCAAATTCCTTCAGAAAAGCGCGCTATCCATTACTCCACTCTGCCTCCATTTTTTAATTTTACATTTAACATATGCTATATCAATGGGTAAAAGTGTTGAATATGAGAGATTGAACAAATGTAAATTGAAAAGTGGACACTGAGGTCGACACCAAGTGGCAACAACCTGTTTCATGCTTTAATGCAATCTTCAGGCCATGTGTGTTGAGATTTGGTTTGATTATATATGCTGGTTAGCTGTGAATTCTTGGTAGTAAGGTCTATTGTCTTATTGTTATGACCAAAAGGCCATAGAAAGATAACACGGACTTGGATATAAGGTTGAATAGTATATTCTCTGAAAACGTAGTATAAAGGTAAATATGGACTGGAGAGTACTTTCTCTCGCAGTCATCCTGACTCACTCATTCACTCACTCTGTGGCTACTACTCAGTAACTCCTTACTCAGAGTTGGTAGCCACATTATAAAAGTGTGGACGAGTCCATTTGTAGGTAGGTCCCCACAATACTTATCCAGACGAATATTTGAAGAACAATAACGGTTAGGTTTCTAATTATTCTAGAGGTTATGGTGTAGAAATTACTGCATATAATGAAATGTTACTGATAATATGACTTTACAATTATAAAGTGACTGGCCGATGGTCAAATGCAAAATAAGTAACAAAACTGTCCAACAGACAGAATTGCAAAAGAAAAAAAAGAATAGGGTAATTTTATTTTTTTTTTTAATCATTTCACCCCAGCAAGGCATTTCACTGCCACTGTTGCACAGGGGGTTACCTAGGGGAAATTGATGAGAAAGAGTGGTTAGGGGGTTACCTAGGGGAAAGTGATGAGAAAGAGTGGTAAAGCAAGCATACAATACATACAATGCAAATTAACAGTAATAAAAATGTAAGTCATAATATATTTACTTTCCTTTGCTCAGTTGAACATTCTCCCTAGTTGGTTTATCTTTTTTAACTTGTCAGAAATTTTTACTGCAGGTAGTTTGGACTTTAATTCCATTTTTTTTCCTTTACCCCCCCCCCCCCCACGGATGAAAACCCCTACCCCTCTCTGCCAGTTAGTTAAGTGCCATATGTGGTACACGCTTGGGCGATCATGTCTCTTTCGGGACTTGACTGACTGGGCAGAATATTATCCCGCAGTATGTTGCTATTGCTTTCTGCGGTAGGCTGGTCGCCAGCCAATGCGATACAATCCAATCTGTCCTGTTATTTAACCCATAACTGGAGGGAAGAGACGGATTAATACCTTTCCCAAGGGTATTTGCATGTAAGTGATGCAAGGAATTCAACTGAAATTCGAACTCGGCTCCCTGATTTCTCGTTCCGAGCTGATATTCGATGCACCACAATGCACATTCTCTGCTAGTGGGTCACTCATTTAGATAGAGTATTGGGATAGTAAGATATCTGATTCCTCAGTCCTGTCCAATTATTAGCATCTGCTAAAGTTAAAAATTGTCTAATATCACAAAGCATTTTTACCTAACTAGCCATCCCAATTGTGTGGGCTGTGTGTTGAATATTATTTTACAACAGAGAATCTGTAATGTGATCGATACCAATTTGGCAGCTCGGCTGCAATTGCTATCTCGACAGCGCAATGTGGCTTCCCTGTGCCTCTTCTATAAATACTTTCACAGCTTCTGCTCCAATGTACTTAGCTCACTTGTGCCTCTTAGGTATGAATTTACACGAGCTACTAAATTAGCAACTAGGTCCCACCCTTTTACAGTGAAACCAATAAAATGTAACCGCAATTTCTACTCTAACAGTTTCTTTTATCGCACCTTCCGCCTGTGGAATTTCCTTCTATATACTTGCTTCCCAGACAGCTACAATCACCAGGAATTTAAATATAAGGACAATAGATACCTCCTATCACACTAACTCACATCCATTTTCTCAAGCTCTTTTTTCATCTACTCCACCACCATCCTCGGTATCCTCATCCGTCTATTACCTTCCTTCTGACATTTCCCATAACTAACCCTTCTTTCTCATCAGTTTTCCCTATGTAACCCCCTGTGCAACAATGGCAGTAGAATGCCTTGCTTGGGGTGAGATGATTTTAAAAAAATAAAATGAAAATACAAAAATAAGGTAAAGCAATAGTAATATAGCAAAAAGTTTGCAAACTAGGACTTGGGGTTGACACGTAAGAGCAAATTTGAAAAAGCCAATGTAGCCTTCCAATTACAAGGCAGACCATAATTGGGTCGGATAAAACTGAGAATCAGCCTATTTTATTAGCTAAGTAAAATTTCCATCCTGCAGTTGCGTACTTCTGCCTATAAATTGGGGAGGGAAAAGTATTTTGCTTTCATTCCTTGACAGTTTGGGACACCTCAACATAGTGTAATGGTTAGCAAGTTTGTCTCGATTAGAACAATTATAACTGAGTAGAGAATTCAGTCTTTGCTCGGTGCCACTTCTAAGGTATGCTTAGAAAATCACCATTCCTTGGTTTGAAACCATTCAAAGTTGAAATTAATGATTTTTTGACAAAAAATGATGAATATATGATGAATGAATGATGAATATATATGACACTCTGTTAGTGATTGTCAAATTTGTCAGAGCCATTTTAAAATGAAAATCATTTCCACTTTCTTAAGAACATTTTCTGGACTCTCTTTTGACTGTGCCTACTTTGAAGAGACACATATGATTCAATGTGTTTGTTAGGGCGCCGCTCCTATTTGACTACAAATGGACTGTTCCCATTGCTATATATAGCAATGGTGGATTCTCTACAAGGGAGTCGTAGAGAGTCACTTGAGAGTCTCTAATGAGTTACTGAAGAGTCAGTGTGAGTCAGTGAAGAGTTAGTCACTTCCGGTGGCGTACCGGAAGTAATCACGTATACACACGTCTTACGACGGATTGGACTCTTGTATCTTTCTATTGTAAATATTACTAATCACTTCTGTACATACTAACCATCTTTCCGCAGAATACAACTTATATTCTGATTCTGTTGTTGAGTTATTCATTTATACTTGGTGACTTAACAGTGGTGACGAAGATATTGGAAGAAAAAAATCGTCCCACAACATTAACAGTGGTGACGAAGATACTTTAAATTACTTCGAATTTACGCGGAGGTGAAAACCAAAATTCGTCACACAACATAACAGTGGCGACATAACAGTGTTGCCCTGAGATTTTGCTCTGGGGATCCTGGCATCAACCTAACAATGATTATTTGGTACTACTTTTTTCTTTTTTTTTTTTTTAAATCATGCCTTATTATTATTGAATGATGAATATATATGACACTTCGTAAACGATTGTCAAATTTATCTGACTCATTTTAAAATAAAAACCATTTCCACCTTTTTAAGAACATTTTTTGGACTCAATTTTGTTCGTTTTAAAACTGCAGAGAAACTTGAATTGAGCAGGATGCAGTTTCTAATAAATCCGCTTTAAATTCAAAATCTGTGTTTACAAAATTGATTCTAAAAAGAGAAAAAACATGCGATGGAAATTGCAAATAGTAATCATGTATACATACACATGTTTATACAAACTTACATGCTTAAATAATGTGGTTACATACACACACACACACACACACAAGCTTATCTGTTTAAAGAAACAAATATCTGTATTCAGGTATATGCATATGTATAAACAGGTGTATGTGGTATTTAATATTATTTAATATGGTTGCAGCTTCCATTTCTTTTGAAAAACAATAATGAACACACACACACATACACACATACATACATATATATATATATATATATATATATGTGAAAAGTGTACGTATATAATTATAAATATCAATATATATATGCAATTTGTTATATATATTATTTATATATTATATATCATCATCATTTATCCATCACACCCAATTGTGCATAGGGCAGCAACTTTTTGTTGCTGTTTCTGTAACAAACTATTTTTTACGGAGCAGGGTTATTAGCCCTGCACCCAACCTGCAAACCTGGAGGACCGATGAACCATTCATGGTTCTTACGTTTACAGCACCTGGTATTCCCAAACGGTCACCCATTTAAGTACTGACTAGGATTGATGTTGCTTAACTTCGGTGATCGGACTGGAACCGGTGTATTCAACACGATATAGCCATAGACATATATTATATATGCATGGTACTTATTTGAAAGCACTCAATATCAGTGATAGAGCTGACATATTCATATAGATAAGTGTGAGTTTGTGACCCCGGGTTTCAAGCTCTTGCAATCATCAGACAAACTGAGTAATTTTTTAAGTGAATAAAGAATGAAGAAATTATTAACAACAGTCAAAACATTAATTTAAAACGAGGCTCAATATAGAAATAGAACAATGAATATTTATTAAAAGTTATAGTTTAGAACATGTACAAATTATAATTTACTACAAAAGTGTACATTTTGTTTCGACATTTGAAAAACAATGTCTCATCAGATAGTTAATAATGATGGTAATAAACTTTTTTTTTTTTTTTTTTGAAAGAAAAAATATTTTTAAATCTTACTTCCCTTTTATTTTGGGAAGAATTTTTTGTGTGCGAGGTAAAGAGGATAGAAAAGATTGGGTTTTTCTTTTTTGTTTTACAATGTCTGGCAACAGGACTCTGTACCTTGCCACACAAGCAGGAGAATGCAGCAATTTCATGGATAATACATATTTCACCGCCAATGATGACCTTGCGCCTCATCAAACCAAAATGATGCAACAGCTGATCTTCAATATATCCCTCAAAAACATTATACAGAGATGCTCACATGTCCATATTTAGAATAGACATTTGTAACAATAATTTACAATAAAAATCCTCGTCCATTCAAAAAGAAATCCCCAAAGAAAGAAAAAAGGGAAAAAGTAGACAATTGACAAATGGAAACAATTTCTGCAACCATATCACCCTTTATATCTGGCCATCTAATTCCACATACTGCGAGCACCACACAGATTATTATGTGTAAAATCCGAGTGAGTGTAAGATCAGCAAAATTACTTGTAATAGCAAAGATGAATTGAGGGCAAGGATTATAGCAGCATTCACCGACTTAAACAAGAAGACATTTCAGAAGTGTTTCAAAGTTTTCCGGGAGCCATCGTTAAAACCAATCCCAATTTTATTGAGTAAATTTAGTCCTTCTTATCAGAATGAGTTTTCCCGAACTGTTGCACCTTCATAATCACCATTGGACTCTTCCAACTCTTTCCGAATCCTCTGCACTGTCCTCAGATTGACACCCAAACATACTGAAATGTTTGTATTGGAGCTTCCAGTATGAATGCCATGGTGCTCCTTTTTTCACAGACGATACCCAACTGACCCTACTATACTCTATGATTGACAAAATAAAAAAAACAAATAAGGCACATGTGCAAAATATAAAATTGCGACAATTTACCCATCGCACCACACACACACACACACACACACACACTATGGCATGTGACCAATTTTCTAATCTTACCATTGCCCATTTGTCAAGGATGTGACTTCTTGACATTATTTGCCTGGAGAGACGATGCCAGCTTGTGGCACCTAAAAACCCTACAACAGGCTGATCTAACCATTGTGAGTGAAATTTGGTAGATGAAAGTAACGAGTTAATATCAAGACTCAAATTCAATTTTGTTGTCATCTTGTGATGAGATTATGCCCCATAAATTTAAAGTAGGACGCATTAGTTATTAATTTTATTTAAATATATGTGAATGTGATATTTTAAAAATATATTATTATTTTTACTTAATATGTATAACTTTTAAATTTTATAATTTTTTTTAACAGCTTGTTTATTATTATAATTTATATTTCTTTCTTACGTGTTAACATTTTGTGTCTTGGCCAGACATATGACAGGTATATTTGTAATAAAGGTTGCGTATCCTACATAAGATTCATCACAGATACCTGAATTTTAGAAAATGATATCACATCCATGTGACATCAAATGAATTAAGAAATTAAAACTAATGCATCATATTCAAAATTTACATACAAGGTCATTAGAGGATTTTGATGAAAAAAAAAAAAATTTTCTTTTCTTTTTTTTTTTTTTGAGCCATGATTGAAAATTTTCAAAAAAAGTGAAATATTCCAAGGAATGAAAGATCAAGTTTTGGTGGAAGTTTTGCTGCTTACATAAATTGTAAAATGTCAAACGTTCTGTGCAATAAGATGCAACAAATATAAAAAAAATTAATAAAAAAAACAAACCAAATTGCTTTATCTCTTGAACCACCTTAGACAATTATGTCTTTCGTCATAATTTGATGTAAACAAGCAAGGAAAGAAATAAAAAGAAAGAAAAGCACATAAAAATTAATAATTGACATGGCTTCATCTAAGTAATTCAGACTTGAGGGTTTTGCTAATCATCTTTATTTTTTATCTTCATTTGTTATAAATCAGCCAAGTTCTGTGAACATTTAAGACAGGCAGAATCTAAATTTGGAATCGATATTGGATCAATATGAGAAGATTTTGCTGTCTGCTAAAATTCTACTTGTTCTTTAAAATTATAAGTTTGGAATTATCTTTTTCAATTCTTCCCTGTCTTTGCCTCTACATGTAGTGGCTGTATATGTTTTGGATGAAGAATTTTACACATTGAAAATTAGACACAATCTTTCAGACATTTTAGGATATTTTCAATTAGCTTCATTCCAGAATTCCTCCTGTGCTGCCTGTAATTCATAGTAGGCATTAAATTCTTTTAAATCATATATTTTTTATTCCAAATTTGTAAGTAAAAAGATATCTACTAAAATTTGTCAGCCATATTTGTCACATGACACATTAAAATGATAAACTGATAATTTAAATTCCCTCCTTCTAAAGTTTTATTTATTTGTTTAATTACAATTGGTATATTTTTCAATCTTTCATTAGGCATTGTGCCAAATATCTATAAAGAACTTAGAGCCTTGAAAAGGCAAAAATATGTTCTGCCCATTATAATGAGATCATTATTTTGGGCAGAGTAGGTGCAGTGGATATTGACTTGGAAGAGGAGATCGGCATGCCAAGTTCGAATTCCAGGTGGATTCCTTGCATTCATTTACACACAAATACCCTTGGGAAAGGTATTAATCTATCTCTTCCCTCCAGTTATGGGCTAAATAACAGGACAAGTTGGGTTCTATAACCTTGGCTGGCAACCAGTCTACTGCAGAAAGCAATGGCAACCTACTGCGAGATAAACTTCTGCCCAGTCAGTCATGTCTCTTTCGAGACATGATCACCCAAAGTGTGTATTACGTATGGCAATTAACTGACTGATGTGCAATAGGATGTGGGTGTTCAATACTTGCCCTTATAAATTATTCTTATCTTATTTGATTCAAAGTTAACCTTTCTGAATCCAATTGCTGAAAACCAAAAGGTTTCTGCTTGAATTTCTGAATTTTCTCATATTCTTTATTTATTACTGAAAAAGGCTAATAGTGCTCAAATACTGTGATAATACAAGAAAGATGAGGACATTAGTCTGAATATAAATAAGGTAAATACCATTCACATGGTTCATATATACCTTCTTTCGATATAGTTTTTACTCTTTTGATATCATGAAGCATTCACTGTTGATGTGCCCCCAGAATAGTAAATAAGAAATTTCATGTTAAAAATGATATCACAAAAGAAATTAAATCCTCAGATGTTCAACCGTAGAAATTGAAAAGAATCAGATTGTTTCACGGCTAAAAAGGAAAAGTTTCATAAATAGAAATCCAACTGAATTGTTTAAGGTCTCCAAATTTTTCAGGCATATATTTTAGACGTTTTTGTGAGCCATAGCAAGAAATCGGTTTTATAAAGAAATGCTACTGCTAAATCTCGTGCCATGACTGTGTTGAGCACAGGAGAGCCATCTTGTCCCTCCAGCTCTCACTTGGTAGAGCATTAGAATATCCTCCAGTGCCAAAATAAACTGCTGGTGGTCCTGACGGATGATGTCCTTTCAAGGACTGACCAGTTGCAAGGTTGTCGCCAGTTTTTTGGATGTCTGGTTGAACTGAATTAACTAATTCTGGGAGGTTTGTCATCACATATGATCAAGCCAGCAAACATGGTGCTGAGCGATAGTACAGAGGCTGCTCAGCTGGCTGATCCTCTAATGAAGCTCCTTGGACTCAAAACAGTGCACCCCCTAGATGGTTATGAGGGTGTGGGAATGAACAAATGAACAAAGCTTAATTTTTATTTGGACTCCCCTCCACACCCGCAATTCAAGACAAAAGAAAAATTTAAGAATTTTCAGAGAAACAATCTTCTATTTTAGGCAGGAGGCACAATTTAAAAATGGAAAGAGACACGCTTAGATGTAGGCTACAAGAATAAATTACCAAATATGATTATTTTTTGCAAAGAGTTATAAAGTTTAGTTAGAGAGTGAGTGAAATATTAGTTGACATACATGATCCGTTGTTGAAATTATTCTGATGAACACAAGAAATTGAGTATTTTGAAAATTCCCTGTAGGTCAAACTGGACAGACATGTGCAAACTGAGAAAATTTTGAAAGGTCAGCATAAACAAATTTTAAATTGCCAGACATTGAAGAAGTCTCTTTTCTCTTAATAAGACACAAGTAGCGTCGAAACAAAATAGCTACTTTTTTTTATAAATTCTAAATAAATATTATTCATTCTACTTTGAATTAAGCATTTTTTTAAAAATAGTATTTTTTGGATACAGAATTTTATTCCATCCATACCTACCCTATACTTGTCTGAAGATATATATTCCCTCCAATTTGAATATCAGGAATAGAAAGGAGTTGGGGGGGGGCTCTTCTAAATATGAACAAACAACAGAATTTATTTAGGAATCCCTTCTTGGTAATATTGAGAAATTTTATGTACTTCTTTCTAAATATATATATATATATATATATATATATATATATATATATATAAAAGGCGATCTGTGAGTCTGTGTGTGACTTCCCTATACACGCCTATATTTTTTAAGCTACGCCATTCAAACTTTCTAGGGACGCATATCTACAGGGAAGCCAGGTCGACACATACTTTTTGAGTTTAAGTTCAGCAATTTTCCCTTTCACACTTTTTGGCCAATGGAGCAGATTGTTTACATTTGCTTCGTAAAACATCTAAGATCTAAGATGGTTGCTGAATTACATCACAGAAATCAAATCACACGTGTCAAACACAACTAAAATATTTTTTTTTAAAAATGAGCCTTTATATTTAAATTTTTTTTCCTCTAAAATGAAATGTCTGCATTTTTAAATATTCTTTGAAAATTTCTGAACTTAGAGCGTAATAGTTTTTATATTTCTAATTTCAGTAAAACAAAATATTTTTATGTTAAATTCATTTAGTCAACAAAAAATGTCAATATTTTCCTCCATAATTTTGAAACAAAAACAAACTCAATGTTGTTTACAATGTTACACAAAAAATCAAATCATGTTTATACAAAACAAAAGAAAACAGATTTGTTAATGGATTTTTTTAACAATTTTTGAAGAACAATTTTTTATATAATTATTTTTTTATATAACCGAGTCCTACTACTAAAATGTTCTGAGTTGCACGGGCAACGCCAGGCTATGATGCTAGTAAACTATATAAAACTATAGTTGAGAAAAGGGTAAAGTAGTAGCAGACTATTTTCAAAGTTAATATTAAAACTTCATGTATAGGTATGTAGATATTTCTCAACTTTAATATCAGAAATAGAAAATGGGGGTGCTGAAATATCCTCAGCCTGACTCACTACTCCATCCCAATTTTCAAATTAATATTAAATCATTAAATTCAGATTTTTCTCGGTTATTGATCTTTCAACAAATTGAAAGTAGAGTCTAATCTTGATAACGTGAACATCCCTCATTATGTGCAGCCATGGAAAACTTGTCTATAAACACTGACTGAAATGCAAATAAGCACATGCTCATCTAACAGGTTTGTACAATTTATAATTGTGAAGTATCACACTGATCGTACAAAATTAGTTGCAAGGGTAAATTTTTTTTACGGTAAATTACTGAGTATGTTGAAACAAAACTATATACACAGACTTGGACCCCAAAGAAAATTCTTTTCTTTCGGAAAGTTAAAAGAATTAAATGCAGAGAAAGTAAAATATTGGTTGAATAAAGTCATGCTTCTACAAAACTAAATTTTTTATACATAATGAGTCATCAAATTTCTTTTGATTTAATATTTTTTTAAAGGCCTGTTTTAGTGAACATTGTTTGAAGAGCCCTGATTAAAGGAATCATTTTAAAAGGACAGGGCTCTGATATATAAGATGTGCCTTCAAGTTTGATAAGCCTTGATTGAAGGCAATATTTATAAAAGACAAGGCCCTGATGTATATAATATATAGTTCAAGATTAAAGACTTTTGTAATGCTACTTTTGTAAGTCGCATTAGTTTTGAATACCCATCACCACTTTTGTATCTTTGCTATGTTTAATAAAATCGTGTCATCATTTTCCTTTGTAAACTTATTAAGTATAACAAAACTCAATGTAGGTTTTATAACTTAAACTTTAGTAAAGTCACTGATACAAGTATAATTATGCCCTTGAACAATAGTGCATTAAACACTTATTCTTCTTTAACTCTACCCTCTCTAATCACTATACCACATATTTTTTATATATATATAAAAAACAAGTAGGAAATAAGTGCCTTTCATCTAACGTTTCACTTATAACAAGCTTCTTCAGAGATTCTTCAAAGACAAATTTGTCTGAAGAAGCTTGTTATAGTGAAACATGTTAGATTAAAGACACTTATTTCCTACTTGTTTTTATTTATTCATCTTGTCAGATTCTGATTCATATATTCAACTCATATATATATAATTCTACATGTTATGTCATCCCAGAAGCACAGTACCACTAATCACTTGAGAGTGAAGTTGACTGTTTACTCCCTGGCGATCCTTGTTTTAACACAAGCGTTGGCAGTGACACATCTTCCTTATGAAATGACTTCTTCTGAGGTTTTACTATATGATGAAGACCAATTGATTTAAGGCATCATTTAGAAAAGACAAGGTGGGTTGTGGGTTCATGTCTCACCCCAAAATTCTTTATTCTAGTTTTCATCAGTTTCACTTGTTAAACTTTGACACTTGGCCATTTCTTGATATAACTTTCCAGGGCATTTTTAGAAAATTTAACTATTTTAGAATTGCTTGTTTAAAATAACAAATCTGGAATAAAGAATGGCAAATGGCTAGTAAAAAGGTGCTTAGAACTTGTAGAAGTCAAATAACTTATCTTTCAACATGGTGGTGGTCTTTTGTCTCCCTGTAGGAAGGTGAACATTCAAGATTGTGAGACTCACCTTCCTGATGGGTCTAACTAGCGTCCAGTTGGCAGACAAAAATAAACAGGGTTGTAACTGAATACATGTCCCTATGTTTATTTAACACTTTTTACAGTGTTTGTGGCACAAGGCCGAAAGAAGGGAGGGGAACAAAACTGAGGATGGTCTTCCGTAACTATCTTATACCTAGCTAATCTCTTTCGTGACTCAGACATGCATTACAATTTGTCTCAATCACCACAAAAACTTGTCCATCGACACTCATACTGCCGTACACCAAAATACCACAACGCATACCGGGACCTAAAAAATTACCCAAAATGAACATAAAAATTTTGACAATATACAATATTTACAATAACTTTTACAAAAATATATAAAAATTTTCACATGAAATGACAAGGGGGAGGGGGCATGACACAAGTCCCCAAATAAAATCAAACTAAAAACAACAACATAAACTTTGTGTTAGTTGAACCCAACCTACCCTCAAAACAAAGAGGTCGCTGTATTCTGCCCAGAGGACGAAATCAAGAAACTCTCTTTCTACCGGGAGTGGAGAGGCGAAAAGAAATTGGACTGGGGAAAATAAAATACTGGCACAGATGAGATAAAAACGGGACATAAAAAATTAACGGAACCTGGGAATCTCAAACTGCACCATAACAAAAGATACATGGCCAGGGAACCGGCCCAGACATCACACTCATTCACATTAACTAGGTACACAAATAGGGACTTACCTTAACCAAGGGGCGGGTTCCAGAGGAATCTAACCCGATGTGACTACCAGATCTAAAAGAGAAAATCAAGGCTAGCCCCAGTCACGCGAACCAGGCTCGCCACATTTACCCACCTTTTGCTGAACACTGTCGGTGGCAACTGTTTCCGATCAGTTCTAATATTCATTTTGAGTTGGTACTCAAAATATCGGATTAGATCCTGATGCGAAAGACGGCCACCCCGCAAGACTTCCTCCAAACGCGCCGTCCATATCACCATTCGAGCCGTGGCCAGAAGCGACAGAAACACCATCCGTTTCACTCCGGTGTACGGGGGCGACACATTATCACAGGCGTATGCACGATCAATGGACACGAGTTCTCGTGGCACGATGCGAGCAGTCAACTCGCCGACACGATCCCACAACGGGCGAACGCACGAACAATGGAAGAAGGCGTGCGCTGACGTCTTAAGCCAAGGTTGCAACGTTCACAATCTGGCAAATCCGCCAGGCCCATTATGAAATGCATGTCATTGAGCGACAAGGCGTTACGAGCTAGTCGCCAGGTCAGAGAAAACTCAGAGTTGCTGAGCCAATCCGATCCTGGCGCCCAAGACCAATGAGAGCGATACTCCTCCTCCGTCAAGCCGAGCTCCTCCCTCAATCGATTCTTCGCGACGCCCTCCACTAATCCCCGATAGAAGTGCCTCCTAGGCCGAGAAAGGTCACTAGACCGTGGAATGGCCCACAAGGCCCTCCGGCACTCGCGGATGAAAGCCGGTTGCCCTCGAAGCTTGCGGCAGTGCAACGAGACCGGGGGAGTGATAGTGAGGCTAGGGAACGCGTCCCTCACTATCCCCGTAAGCAACGAGTCTTCCATTAACGCATGACTGAGAAATGCCAACCTCGAGGCGTGCCGATGGCTCGCCAAGTGCGGCATTCCCAGTCCCCCTTGACACGGACGTTGGTAACAAACACGTTTGTCGACGTGATGTCTGCGTCCTCTCCACAGAAGGGAGAATAGCAGACGCTCGATCGCCTCCTCACGCTCCTCACAAAGTGGAAGTACAGACAGCTGATAAAGGACCATGGGGAAGATGTAAGCGGCACACGCCTCCGCCAGGCCCTTTACGGAGAGACTCCGCCGACGCCAAGTTTCGACCGATGCGCCGACCTTTGCCTGTATATCAGACCAATTCTTCTCCAACTGCAAGTCCGGACCGAACCATATTCCGAGGATTGTGACCGATCCGTCCGTCCAGTCGAAGGGCCCTGGGAGGGGAATCCCCTTCCAGGCACCTAACCGCAAGCCGGAAGACTTGTTGCTGTTAATCTTGGCCCCTGTCACCTGTTCGTACCGTTCAAGCGCCTTCTGTACCGCTCATATGTCCCTGCGGGAGGACACAAAAGTCGTTACGTCATCGGCGTATGCGGAAACCCTGGCTCGAGCACCACCAGGGATAGCGATTCCACATAGGGCCGGACTGCACGACCTGTCTCTAAGCCGGCGAAGGAGGGGCTCCAACGCCAAAACATAGAGTAAGGACGACAGCGGGCAACCCTGTCGAACCGACCTAGACAGCGCAAAAGCGCTCGACAGCTTTCCGTTCACCTGCACCACAGCCGTGGGGGATTGATACAGGAGACTAATCCAGCGGCAGAAGTCGGTTTCGAATCCGGCAGCCTGCAGGACAGTCGCCAGGTAGCCATGGTCAACCCTATCAAATGCCTTGGACTGATCCAAATTGATCAGCGCAGCTTCATCGTCGTCTTTTACACCCTCTAGGATCATGCGGATCAAGTGCAGGTTGCTCTGAATTGTTCGGCCCTTCACAGCACAAGTCTGATCAGGTCTCAACAGAGACTCGGCAACTAGCTGCAAGCGATTCATCAGGATCTTGGCCAAAATCTTTAACTCTGTGTTTAGCAGAGTTATGGGCCTGTATCTGTCTAATTCCCTCCCAACATCCTTGCCTTTTCTCAACAGTGTGACCACACCCCTGGTGAACCGACTGGGGAACACAACTGTCAAGATAGGGACAAAGATGTGCGACAGCCTCAAGTACAATTCATAGGGCAAACCATCCAAACCTGGCGACTTGCCACTGCCAACTCTCTTCAAAGCCGCGTAGACTTCGTCCTCTGTAATCTCTCCCTCGCAACTAGCCGCTTCAGCCGGCAAAAGCCGGGGAAAGTCAACCAAATAGCTGCGAAACTCCTCGTTGCGGAGACCAGGCTCCTTGGTGAAGCGGCGTTCGAAATGCTGCCGAAACGCCTCGCACATGTCATCAGTCGACCTAAGGGTGTGCCCCTCCGGGTCTCGTATCTCGCAGATGTACCGGTCGCCACCTTGACGGACTTCCTCCTTGCGCAGTTCCGCGCCCATGTTCACAGCTTCGGAAGACATCTTGCTTAACTTATGTCTAATTACCTGACCCATGTAACGATCGTTAGTCGACCGCTCAAGGGCCTCCCTAGCTAAGGCTATCTCTAGGGGATCCCCACCAGCCTCCGCCCGGGAAAAATTAGATCTAAGCATCTTCACCTTGGCAGCCTTATCTAGGTTGAGCCGTTGGCTGTATTCAGTGGTGAAAGACCTAATCCTATCCTTAAGACTAGCCCACCACCTATTCCCGATGACTTCCCCAGTTAACGCCCGCTGAACTACGATAATCAGCTGGTCCCGGAAGTCCCGCCTGTCCAGTAAGGACTGGTTGAACTTCCAGAAGCCAGCCATTCTAGCCCTAAATTCTAACACCACACGGGCACATACCATTTTGTGGTCTGTGTAGCCTAACCAGTGGAACGTCGGGCATTCTAAGAAATCTATATCGGCCTCTCTCACTAACATTCTATCAAGGTAGGAAACCACCTTGGTAGAAGGCCAACTATTCGCCCACGTCCACATTTTCCCGCCCGGATGATCGACCCGGTATCTATCGACGAGACCAAATTCGTCAATCAGATCAACCAGGCTACGATCACCACTCCTCCCGCTAGAACCCCACCCTCTATCCAATTTGGGGTCCAGGATGGCATTCCAGTCCCCAACTAGAACTAGTCGCTTGGAATCGACCAGGAAAGGCTCCAACAGCCGGAAAAAGTCGACACGCTCCTCATGATCATTGGGCGCATAAACCGCAACCAGACGAAACTTCTTGCTTTTCACTGCAACATCGGCCACGATCAACCGGCCCTCGGCACCGACATGGACAGGGTCGACCTCCGCATCCAGGGTACGCTTGACCAGCAAAGAAACACCTCTGGCTTGCCGGTTCCCATATGCTGAATAGACGACAAAGTCGTGAGCCAGCATACAAGAATCGACGTTGCAAACAAAGTGAGTCTCTTGGATCGCGGCCACATCCACGCCGAACGACAAGAGGTCACGAAGCAGGCGGGCCGCCTTACCCCGATCCCTCAGGCCATTCGCATTCAAACTGGCTATCTTAATTGACATCCGTTAGACCTGAAATTAGAAAAAGCAAATTAATCTAATCACATACGGGATAAAAATCTCTGGCAGATGGGACCCCGACGGCCTGTCCAAGGGACCCTGTACCAACATCGGACGTAATCCACCCGTCTTGGACAATCCCGCCGACGTCCGTAGGGTAGGTTAGTTTAACCGCCCTATATAGAGATGGATGGAGAAGAACAGGGAACCTCCCTGAACAATTTTTTTCCATTTTTTTGAGTTCAGGAGTATTGCTCCTGTATACAATAATGCCCTTTTCTTTGTATACCTTGCTGGCTTCTTTGATGTGCTCCCAAACCCTTAGGTTACCCCCCGTGCTACGAACCAGGGTAAGCACGCCGGGGGCCCTCGGGAAGTTAGCAGGGTCTTCAGTGGATTTGCCATCCACTGAAGTCAGCTTCAGCAAAGGCTTAAGCAGTGTGCATTTTTGCACCGACCAGTCCTTCACCAGCTTCTTTTTGCTGACTTTGAAAAGTTCTTCCCCCTGGGGAAGAGCCGTCTTCTTTCTGGTAGTTGAGGGGGTAGGTGAAGGAGAGGGAGTGGGAGAAGGAGTAGGGTTGGCTGTACTGTCCTGTGACAAGGGATTCTTGGTCAGGGGAGTCAGTTTAACGACAGGGGATTGGGAGTATTTTGCCGGTGATGTTGGCAAGCTCATAGCCTTTTGAGCGTATGAGGGTCTTTGTTTCTCGGGTGACGCAGGCAGAGAGGACGCTTTAGCCGCTCAATCTTTGCACCTGCTCTTCTTCAACACCTTGACATTCTCGACCTGTTCCTCGTCACTCTCATCTCTCCCACGTTTTAAAGACGCTGCTCTCCGTGTTGATGTCTCCATCTCCTCCTCCATCTGCTGCTTCTTTGAAGGTTTGGTTGGTGGGACATCCTGCTTGGGAGGCACTTTATTTGATGATTTCCGTGGCAGAGGTGACTTTTCTTCCGATCTTTTGGGTACTGCAGGGGACTTAGTTTGTTGTACCAGCTCCTTAAGTTTACCGCCCTTTTTACCGGCTGTCTGCCATGCTCCTTCTTTAGCCGTTTCTGCTGACTTTTCCGGCAAGCCTTTGCTGACTGCTGCTGTAGGTGCTGTCTGCGACGGCTGGGCTTTTGGAGCCTTGGTTGGACATGCTTTGCCACGTGATCCGTGGCTCCGCAAGCCCAGCAAGCGGGCCTTCTCCCCTCTACGACAACAAATATAGAACGACCTCTGCAGGTGAGGATGTTCGGTATCTCTGTGAATTCCTTGCGAGACACCGTCACCTGCAGAGTTATATTGCCCGTGGCGAAACCTGCCTTGGAGATGATGCTAGCCACCTCTACCACTCTGCCGAATCTGGCGAAAAACGCCCCAACATGGTCAGTGGAGATATCCATGGGCACCCCGTGTAACGTGACCCGTGTCTTGCGGGTGCCCATGTATTCAGTTTCAATTCTGAGTGACTTTGTCTCTCTCGTTGTCCCTGCTAGCTCCTTTGCCTCCTCCGCAGTTCCCATCAGAACGTCCCACATTGCGTGGCTCCGCCGTGCCACCATCTTCGCCCAGGTGTTTAAGGACTTGATAGTCTCCTCCAGTACCTCCCTGCTGACACCCACAAACTTGTGGGTTTTGAGATCTTTAGTCAGCAGGGAGATGATCCGTGGCTCTATCTCTTTAAGACTATCGGGCACAGATAGTAGTTCCGTGCCCGATATGTACTGCTGGTACCTCTTTCTCGCCTCCTCATAGTAGGCTTCGTCCTTCTTCTTGTTGCCTCCACTCCACGCCGCGGTGGAAGGCAACGGAGATCCAACCGTTGGTTGACTTCCGCCATCCTTGGTAAGAGGATGGCGGAAGTCGTCCACGTCACTGATCCCAGTCCTCGATACCTGCCAGTCCCCTTCTTTCGCTCCACAGTATTCGTCTGTGAAGGGAACTGGACTTTCTGGCCTTACCTCGGCCATTGACCTCCTGCCGACAGAGGCTCTTCGGTCGCCGAAAGAAAACTCTCCCACACGAACGCCAATTTACTCGGACACCCGACAACGATCGCCAATGCCGAACACAACCTGCAACGAACTCAACCCGTCAACGAACACACCAGTGTAGTATGAGCGGAACAGATACTACACTTTGATCTTAGTGAAAACACCAAGAAGAACCACATACATGTCCCTGTGTGGCCGAAGACAAATGGTGGATATTGTGCTCAATATTTATGGAGATCAATGTACACGCTGAAATTATCAGCCAATCACTGCTTACAGAATAGACTTGCCTGTAACAGAATGGAATCTCCCAGGTTATTATTTGAACCACCTACCAATTTGCCCTGGTGGGTTTTTTTTTGGTCAGTTGGAAAAAAAACATTTTATTTCAACCCATTCTTCTAATCTGGAGTTAGAAGTTGTGTAGGAATCTTATAGAACAACCAGCCAGTAATCAACTAGAATAGAAGTTCTATTCTAGTTGATTACTGGCTGGTTGTAGAACAAGATTCCTACACAACTTCTAACACCAGATTAGAAGAATGGGTTGAAATAAAATGTTTTTCTTCTTTATGTGTCGTGTCCCTTCAGAACGTAGACAATCATGGACTTCCATTTGCCTCTGTCCTTTGTCTTTCTTGATAGTTTTCTTTGCATCTCCCCCAAACCCCGCTGTACTTGTCATATACTCAAGCTCTTCAACTATGTCTCATGCTTCTTTTTTTTCTCTCTCTCGCTTTTCCTCTTCTTCTATGTGCACTGTTCTTTCAGGACGTAGGTGATCATGGCTTTCCATGTCTCCCTATCTTTGGTGGCTCTTAGAACACTTTCTCCTGTTACACCACACAACCCTCGTTCTGTCATCTACCTGATCAGGCCCTTCAAATATGTTATCTGCTGCTTTCCTCTTTCTCTTTTTCCCCTCTATCTGGCCTGTTAGTATCAGTTTCTCCAAGCCTTCCTTTCTCATTGCATGTCCCAGGAACTTTGTTTCTTCCTGATGCTCAGTATTAATTTTCTTTTCGTTTCCATCCTCTCCAAAACCTCATCATTGCTCACATGCTCGATCCATGATATTCGCAGCATCCTTCTGTAGAACCATATTTCAATTGCTTCAAGTTTTTCCTTCATCTTTGATGATATTGTCCAGCATTCACTGCCATATTGAAGAATTGACATCACATAGCAATCCAGTATTCTTTTCTTTGTTCCTAGCAAAATTTTCCTGTCTCTTAATACTCTACTCAACTTCTGGAACACATCCTTTGTCATGCCATCCATCCTAAATATGTTGTAAATTTTATTATCAGAACATAAAAGAAGAGAGAAGTGTTTGGAATAATGACAGGTTGGAAAAAGTCAAAAATGAAATAAATAGGGGTTTGGAATGACAGTGGGAAGTTTTGTGGGAGGGGTTAAAAAAAACATTTGAATAGCCAGATAGGCCTGTTTATTCCAGATATGAAAATGTTTATATGTTAATCTTTATTACAGAATTATATAGAAATTTACAAAATTAGTATTAACCAGCATATTTATTTAAATATATTTTAAACATTATTTTTAATGAATCTAACACATTTCTGCATAAATTTGTAATATTGTCTTCAATTTATTTACATTAGGATACAATCCCAAGCAAAGACAGATGTTTCTAAAAGAAATCAGGAGAATATGTATTTAAAATACTTAATTCAGACTTTGATTCCTGTGATATCTTCTGTGGTAAGACACACTAGATCTAATGGTGGCATCTCCCTTGTATATGGGAGTAGGAAGGTTTGAATCATGTCAAAAGATAGATATTTTCCAAACAAGATTTCTCAAACATCTAGGCCAGTGGATAATTAAAAATGTACTGTTTAATTATAGAAAAAAAAACAATCAACTCAAATATGAGTACCCATCAAAATATTGTCTAAACAAATACATTTAAATAAATGTTAATCTTTGTATAGTAAATTTTTTCAGTTATTAGCAACCTTGTCTATCATTTTTTAATGAAACACAAATATATGCATATGTATACACACATAAACACACACACACACACCCTTCCTTAAACACATATAAATAACATATTTACACACCCACATACACACCTATGTAGTTGATATATATGCCTGTATATGTGTACAGTCCCTTTATCTTATGTATATAATTGAATATCAGTCCTTTTGTGTGTATATGTGAAGTTTGTTGGTATACTTATAGTTATGGTGAAACACACCTATTCTATAGTGAATAGACTCTCCCACCTAATTTAAGTAGAAGTAGTAAGAGGAACGGGGGTCAGTTTATGTCACATGATAGTCGACATTTAGTCGAATACAAAAGTAGTCAGTGACCTGGCAAGATTACCCTTCGTAATACATATTATATGTATATTATGACCGATTTAGCACAAATACTAGCCTCCACTGCGGAAATAATTTCACAACACTTGTGCATACATGTGTTAGCATTAATTATACATATATATGTTTGGATTTCACAGGTGTGTATGTGGATATGTATGTATGTATGTTTGTATGTGTATAAATATTTGTGTATGTAATTATGTGTATACATATTTGCATGCTTGTGGGTGGTTGTGCATGGGTTTATGGTCACTCATTCTGCTCACTGAACTTTTTCTCTGACCTTGGTACAAAATAAGACTAAAGATTTTTATTCTCAGTCATGTTACTTGATTTCTATTTCTTCATTGAAATTTTTTTTGATTTTCTGAGAAAATTTAATACCAAATAAAATGTGGTCTCATGAGATGAGCTTATCAAGTTGTCGAAATAGATTATAATTTATAACCACTTTAGATGATGTGTTGAGTTTTTCTTTATGTATATCATATTACTCTGGATAATATCCACTGAGCTCTTTATAAAGATCTATCACTTATTATTTCACTAGCAGTATAGCCCAGCGTTGCTCGGGTGTAATGAAAGCTTTAAAACTAATCCATGGTCCTGGAGCTCAGACTCTTTGGACGTTAGCACGAAAGACTAAAAAGCAATAGTTGTTTCCAGTTAAAGCGAAACCGTAGACTGAAAGAAAAAATGAATGGATGTAAGTCAAATTTTGATTTCCTGGTATTGATATCAAATTTTCTGCACTATTGTAAGAATTGCAACCTTGAAACTTCTGAATATCATTTCTTATGTTTTTGTCTATGAGTGTATCAAATTTGATTAAAATCAGACCACTCCTTCTATCACCCGATTTTTTCGATTATCAATTTTCAATATTTATCAGGGTTACCTTGACACAAAAGCTAGCTAAGAACACTAGCAGACTCTTATAGTACAACTGTGTAAATTTTCAAGAAAATCAGTTCAGCCGTTTCGGAGTCTATAGGCTACGGACATACACACACACACACACACACACACAGTTCCATTTATAAATAAGCTTAGATACTAAATAGATCTTTTTGGGTTGTCTTTGTCATTCACAGATTCGGCATCACTATCTATCTATCTATCCATCTATAATATATATATATCCCTCCTGTCATGCTCATAGAGAGAGACAGACAGACAATGGCAAAGCAGTGTTGGCTCAGTTCATTAGAGAGACAATTGTATGGCAGCATTGACTTAGTTCATTCTCTTTACTACCAATTATGAAAACTCTTGCCATATGTTTGCTCTTTAACAGTGCCTTATTTTATATTTTGCAATAAGTATGTCAAGTAGTAAAGAATATATATATATTTATCTCTGTTATAATAAAATAATTGTGTACTTATATTTGAAAAAAAAAACAGTAGCTACTCCAGCATCTATGCAGCGTTCATTCAGTAAGGAATTAGAACACTCTAACTACTGGCATATGTATGCATGATATATCACACACTAAAAGTCTGCCTCCTTCTACCAAGCACCCATAGCTCAGAGGTAGAATCACTGACTGACGCCATATCAGTCAGGTTTCAATCCTGGGTTAAAAGCAGTCGGATGTCCAACTGTACTGATGAGCTGTGATACAGCAAAATAGATCTGTCTGCAGATGACTATATATATATATATATATATATATGTATATATATATACACACACACACACACACACACACACACACACACACACACACCCTCCTGTCATGCTAAGTGGGGATAACCTGTGAGGAAACAGCTAATAATCCTCTCAAATATTTTGCCATGAGTGGGGTACACTCATGAAAATATAATATTTCACTAAGAAATATCAAACTAAGAAATGTAAAACAGATTTTAAAAAATTGTAGAAATAGTTCATCTCTTAAAAGGAACATAAGAAACTGATTGACTTAAAAAGTAACTTGTATTCACTGTTGGTTATACTTAGTAACTAAATTTATCCTGCTATTCTCTTTTGTTGTGTCTTGAATTTTATAGTTAAATATCAGTCCATTTAATCACAGAAAGTGGCTGCACTGTTTGACCAACTGGATCCACGCCAATGATGATGGAGAAAATCTGGCAAAGGGCAGGAAAAGTGTCAGGGTCACTTGGTCCTCGAACGAAAGCATACACACACTCAGTTGGATATTGTAATGTCACAACATTTTAAGGAGTGACTAAGAACTGATCCTTTTTCTGTCTAGTTTTTCAAGTTGATTAATAGTGATGAAAACACCTGCTACCATTTTTAGTAATTAATTTCCAAGAGATCAAGGAAGTTTTTATTCTTAATCTGGTCAAAACTTTCTAAGTTGGGAGTGGATACTCTGGAAACAAGTGTTTTACTTTTTTTTTTTAATCATGTCACCCCAAGCAAGGCATTCTACTGCCACTATAGCGCTGGGGGTTACATAGAGCGATTGGATATAGGAAATGTCAGAAGGAGGGTGATAGACGTGTTAGGATGTACATAGGGAGAGAGTTGGAGAGAATGGATGTGAGTTAGTGTGTTAGGAGGTGTCTATTGACCCTACATTTAAACTCCTGGAGATTATAGCCATCAGGGAAGCAAGCATGCAGAAGGAAATTTTCCACAGGTGGGAAGTGCGAGAAAAGAAGCTGTTGGAGTAGAAATTGCGGTTACATTTCGTCAGTTTCACTGTAAAAGGGTGGGACCTAGTTGCCAATCTAGTATCTCGTGCAAATTCACATCTAGGGGTACCAGTGATTTAAGTTCATAAAAATGAAGAAGTACCTTGCTGAGTCTTAGCACTCGGCAAGCTTCTCTGATTTTATCGAATGAAATATCAAATTGCACCATAATAACTGAAAGCAATTAAAAGAATAAAAAAAATAAAAATAAAATACTGATACCGAGAATTGTGAAGTTCTGTAATATTGTATAAGAAGTCAGGTCACTGTGCAAGTGTTATTGGTACCGTGTAAACCACTATTACCTGCTGCATAGTTGGATCATTAACTAATCAGGATTAAAAAAAAAAGGGCCTGACAAAAAATGGATGAACATTTTTGTAGGGTCAGTGGCTATTTTGCACAATGCAGTCAACTGGACTATATAGCTATATCCACAGCCATTGTGGTAGTTACATGACATTGTTAGGTGAAGAGTTTCCTAGACTGAAGTCAAGAATCATGGTAGATAGCTCCCCTGATTGAATCAGTGGCTATATCTCTTACCAGAGTGAGTTTTCAAGTTAGGGAACATCAGGTGTGGTAGGACCTGGAGAGGGATGGGCTCCGCCAGGTCTACTTTTTCCAAAGTCATGCTACAAATAAATGAATACCTCTCAAACTTTTGACTCGGATATGTGAAGGGAACTGTTCAGGTGCTCAGTTGCATAGTAACGAAATGACCACACCCAACCATGGGACTGACAAGGTACAAAAGATTTCTTTTGTTGAGTCCTTAGAGCAGTGACGCTCACAATTGGCCATGCCCCACCTAAGCATCTCTGAAATTCTGATGCCTCTTCTCCTCTCTGACATAATTCTTAATATTCAAAAAGTGATCTTTTAATCACATGGCGTAGGCCTAAAAGGCCATTAGTTTGGTCTAAACGAGCTTCCAAAGAACATGTAATGAAAGTCAGTCAGTTAAGTGCCATACGTGATACACACTTCGGCAATCATGTCTCGAAAGAGACATGACTGACTGGGCAGAAGATTATCCAGCAGTAGGTTGCCATTACTTTCTGCGGTAGACTGGTTGCTAGCCAAGGCTATAGAACCCAATCTGTCCTGTTATTTGACCCATAACCAGAGGGAAGAGACTGAGTAATATCTTTCCCAAGAGTATTTGTGCATAAGTGAATGCAAGGAATTCAACTGGAATTTGAACCTGGCTCCACAATTTCTCATTCTGAGCCAATATCCACTGCACCACAACACACATTCATGTAATGAAAGACAAAAATAATCATTTCACCCTAAGCAAGGCGTTAACGCCACTGATGTGCAGGGGGTTATATGAGAGAGTTGAAGTATTAGGCAGGAGTGAGTTAAGACAAAGACAAACCAGCTATAGGAGTGAAAAAGAAAAGGCAAGAGAAGGATGTGAACACAGGAGTGAAGACAGTTGCAAAGGTAGAGAGAAAGGAAAAAAACAAGATACACGGGATGATGTAGAAAGGGCTGGAGTTACATAAGAGAGTTGAAGTATTAGGCTGGAGGAGAGTGAAGAGAAAGACGAACCACATACAGGGGGTGACAGAGAAAGGGCAAGAGAAGGATGTGAACACAGGAGTGAAGACAGTTGTGAAGGTAGAGAGAAAGGAAAAGAACAAGATATACGGGGTGATGTAGAAAGGGCTGGATAAGAGATGGGGATTGACTTTGCATTTAAATTGCAGGAGGTTATAGCTGTCAGGAAAGTAAGTATATGAAAGGGAGTTCCACAGGTGGGAAACGCGAGAAAAGAAGCTGATGGAATAGAATTGTCACCTGCATTTGGTTGATCTAACTGTAAAAGGGTGAGAACTTGTTGCCAGTCTAGTAGCTGAGTAAATTCTTGTGGCAGGGGCACCAGTGACTCAAGTTTGTCAGAGCAGAAGCCATTAAGATATTTATAGAAGAGACAGAGGGAAGCCACATCCCAACTATGAGAAAGTGGCTGGAGTCGAGCTGCTAGGTCGGGATCAATCACATTACAGATTCTCCTCTGAAGCTTGTCGAGATGGAAACAGTGAGCAATAACTAAATAAAAACAATATGAGATATCCTTAAACATGGTCAGTGGAATGAAAACAGTGTAACCCTAAATTAGGAACTGCCTGATGAAGGCCAGAAGAGTTAACAGCCGAAATGTTATAAAAAGAAGAAAGTTAAGAACAATAGTCTGCATGTCAATAATAACTCATTCCAGAACTGAATTATCAGTTGTTTTGTTTTGTTTGTTTTTAAATTACTTTCACTATATGAGAAAGTCAAAACAATGTGATTTCTAATTTATTAAGGCAATATTTTCATCTCGTTGCATGATCAACATGTTTTTCACTGGCTGCTAGGTATCAAAATTTGATATATTTCTGTAAATTGTCTTTTATGGGCAACACCCTTCTTCTTGTAACCTGTCTTTTATATAAGATGAATAAATAAATTGTGCAAATATCAAGCAGAGATAATTTTTAAAATGTTTTTATAATCTGGTGACACATTCAATTTCCTATTATGTTAAATATTAATAATTATCACTGAAGTTCTATCCACTATGTTCTGGATGTGTAAAATGATCCCCAAAAAGGTTAGTGGCTAACCTCAGGAGGATTCCTATTCATTTTCTAATGCAACTTACATATATCTGGAAAATTCTTGTGGAATTATTCTGTGGAAGCTTCCACAAAACAATTCATCTGAATATTTATTTGTTTATTGCAATTGGCAAACTTCCCAACAAATTTCTCCGGTAATTTTGATGAACATACTTCTCTAACCCTGACTCATGTCGTGCTCTGCAGTTCTCTCTTTTTGGCAAGTATGATGATTTTGGTGGCATCTGTAGATATATCTTTCCACTCTATCACCTGTCACAAACCCCCTATGAACAGAATATCTTTCTCTTACAAACATGTTAATTGAGACTGATTTTGTGATTTTTTTCATGATGTCCCTTGGAAAGATGCTTTTAATCATCATGTTCAAAAATGTGCCGCTGAGTTTGCCTGGGTGAAAGCAGGCATCAAAGTTTTCATTCCAGCACAGAAATGCCATAATCATCTCCTTGGTTCTCACCTGCTTGCTCAATCGCTATAGTCCATAGGAATTATTTCTTCTGACTGTACCAGAGCGACACTTCTGATTGTAACACATCTCTTTGTCACTGCTTTTAATGGATGTGAGCATGTTTTTAATGAAGCAAAGTCATTGTTTACACATTTGAAGGAAACAACATATAGCTTCTGACAAGTTTGATTTTAGAATTTACTGGTAACTCTGCAAGAGTGTGCTGAACAATAGCAAACCCTCAAAAAACTCCTCTGCTTTCAGTTTGAAGTACTGACATCTTCTGCAGAAAAGGTAAAGTGCTTTGCTCGGAAGTTCTCTTCAACTCCACTCTTGTTTTATCTAGATTACCCCTGCCAGATCTCCAAACATTATTTTTTTTAATTAGATCCTCACAAGGCAAGTGGATGTGATAGGATCCCTGTTGTCTTCCTAAAGAAATGTGCTTCTGTGTGGACTTCTGTTTTCTCTAAATTTTAGAAGAATTATCTTGCTGCTTTTCAGCTTTTTGGAAGTCCTCCTCTGTAGTTCTTGGTTTAAAGAGCTCTGGAGAACTCTCTGACCCCTCAAATGATCACCCTATTAGTCTCTTACAATATTTTGGCAAAGTAATCAAGGCACTAATCAGTGTGAAAGTGATTATGCCCCTTATTTCACACAACCTCCTTTTGGACAAACAAGTCAACCATTTGTCCATGCATGGAGTACTGCTGCCATATATGGTCAGGCGCCCCTGTCATTCACCTCAGTGTTCTTGACAGGCTCCAAAGGAGAATCAGTAATGTGATAGGTACTGAGTTGACAGCTCAACTACAGCCACTTCCCCACCGGCAAAATGTGGCCTCCCTTTGTCTGTTCTGTAAATACTTTCATGGCTTCTGCTCTGATGAACTTAAGTCACTGGTGCCTCCTCAACAGGTGTTTACTCGCACAACCAGATTGGCAACTGGGTCCCACCCATTCACAGTTAGGTTAGCCAAATGCAGACGACAATTCTACTCCTGAAGCTTCTTCTCTCGCACTTTCCGCCTGTGGAACTCGCTCCCATATTCTTGCTTTCCTGACGGCTACAACCTTCAGGAATTTAAATGCAATGTCAATACTCATCTATTAACCACTTGACTCTAGTTCTTTCCCCACCCCGTATATCCTTTCCTTTCTCTCTACCTTTGAAAGTGTCATCACACCTGCATTCTCATCTTTCTATTGCTCCTTTCTAACTGGTTCATCTTCCTCTTCACTCTCTTCTAATTAATCTTTTGACACTTATGTAGCCCTCTGCACATCAGTGACAGTTCCGCCTTGCTCGGGGTGAAACGATTAAAAAAAAAAAGTATGGCTTCCATTTCACCAGATCAATCAGCAATGTGGTAAACTGTATCCGGCAGCAAGACCTCTAATTGGGAGGTTGTGAGAAGCATGGAGCCACCTCTTAATTGCTGTTGTTCCCAGATTTGCCCTGACCCAGAATGGTAGCACCTGTTAGGGTCCCAGCTATGGGCAAATAGTTAGCCCCCCCCCCAAGTGGGGTCAAAATATTATGAAAGTATAAAAATACACTGCTATAGAAATATATACATAAAAATAGACTTTTATTGAAAAATATGTACTTCTGAAGAAAAATATTACCAAAATACATTTTTGAAGAAAAAATTATTACCATAACGCATTTTTGAAAGGAATAAAATATTCTCAGCAAAATATTTTTGAATACAAAATTAGAAGACATTTTCAGTTTTCTAAATAAAAAAGAATAAAAACAAAAAATTGTCATTAAAATCTGACTATATCAACCTTCTCACTATAACTGAACATTAAAAAAAAAACAACCTTAAAACCCCACCTTTTTGGCATTAAATAACCCACAGAGGTTTATATGCCATTAAACAAAACTCAAACTATCAACAATGTGTTAACCGCTATCACTGAATTTGTCTATGAATCTCTAGATAAGAATAGTAAAGCTTGGGCTGTAGATCTAGACATCTCGGAGATGTTCTACAAGGTTTGGCATGCTGGCCTTCTATGAGAGTGTCACAGTATGAAAATTTGGTCTAATTCAATCCCTCCTAATGATGGTTATGTTGAATGAGCTCACTTACTGAAAGCAAAACACTACACCTCCTTGGCCTAACTCTATCAGCCGACCCCAAGTAGAATGACTACATTGATTCCATAGCTAAATCTGCTGCTAGGAAGGTTGGTTCCATGTAGAGCCAGAGATTTTTTATTTGTCTGAATCCATTTTGCACATAGATAAATCAACCATCCGCCAGTGCACTGAATACTGTTGTTACATGTGGTTGAGTGCTGTTCATCTCGGGCTTCTTGACAAAATCCAACAGAGAATCTGCAATGTAATCAAACCAGACCTATTAGATCAACTCCAGTCACTTCCTCACTAATGTAATGTGGCTTCTTTCCGTCTCTTCTACAAATACTTTCACAGCTTCTGTTCCAATGAGCTTAGCTCCCTGGTACCCCCTCTGCATGAATTTACCAGAGCTATTAGACTACCCTCTAGGTCCCACTCTTTTACAGTGAAACCAGTCAAATTTAACCACAACTTCTACTTAACCAGCTACTTTGCTCACACTTCCCGCTTGTGGAATTCCTTTCCGTATACTTGCTTCTCTGACAGCTACAATCTCCAAGAATTTAAATGTAAAGTCAATAGTCATCTCCTATCTCACTAACCTGCATCCTCTCTCTCATGCTCCTTTCTTCGTCCACTCCGCTCTCATCAGTATTCTCATCCTTCTCTTACCCCCTTCCTGACACCCCCATAACTCTTTTTAATAACTTTCCTCCTATGTAACCCCCTGCTAAACAGTGGCAGTAAAATGCTTTGCTTGGGGTGATATGATTATAAAAAAAAAAGTTTATATACTATTATAATGTGGATATAAAGTGGGGGATCAATTCTACATTATAATCAATATATAAATTGATCCCCCACTTTATGCCCACAATTTCTCTTACCCACTTTCTGACACCCCCTATATAATGTGTCACTCTTTCTCATAACTTTCCTCCTATGTAACCCCCTGCTAAACAGTGGCAGTAAAATGCCTTGCTTGGGGTGATATGATTATAAAAAAAAACAAAAAACTACTTCATCAATAGCTAAAATGTTGTGTGTGTGTGTGTGTGTGTGTGTGTGTGGAAAAGAAAAGTGCAGTCAAATCTTATTGGTTTAAAATTGAGTGAATTAATTATAATTATTTTATAATGATTATTTTTGATGCTATGATTATTTTTCATTTATTTTTTTATGGACATAACACCGAGACAGTATAATTAATATTTAGTATTATAAATATTTATTTATTATTTATCATATAATTAAATTTGTTTTTTAATTAAAAAGCAAATTTAATTATATGATTATATTTTGCTCTACATCATTTATTGTATTGAGCACTTTTATAAAAAAAAAAAAAGAAAAAAAAAAAGGTAAATGCCAGAGAACTCAGAATTGTAAAACTGTTGATTCTCATCACCTGGATATGACTCACATCCTTTCCCTGACACGACCCTTGTATCATGTTCTTTTTACTTTCCACTCTACTCTCATGCAGCTCTCTTCATACCAGTGTTCTCATCCTTCTCTTATCCATTCTCTGACACCTCCGTAACTTGTTCCTCTTGCTCATCAATCCCCTCTTATATAACCCCCTGCACACCTTGCTTCAGGTGAAGTAATTAGAAAAAGAAAAAAAAGGATCCTTTCATACAAACATGGAGGTTCCCCAGGCTCTATCCTGGGATCTATGCAGTTTCATCAGTGATCCCCTCGATGTCATCAGTTTTGATGACCTTTTTACCTACTGCCCTGATGTGCGTTGTGGTACAGTGGATATCGGCTCGGAACGAGAAACTGGGGTGCCGAGTTCGAATTCCAGTTGAATCCATTGTATTCGCTTAGGCGCAAATACCCTTGGGAAAGGTATTAATCCATCTCTTCCTTCCAGTTATGGGTTAAATAATAGGACAGATTGGGTTCTATAGCCTTGGTCGGCAACCAGTCTACCGCAGAAAGCAATGGCAACTTACTGCGGGATAATCTTCTGCCCAGTTAGTCATGTCTCGAAAGAGACATGATCGCCCAAGCGTGTATCACATATGACACTGAACTGACTACTTGACTAGATTAGATGTGCGTTGTGGTACAGTGGATATCGGATTAGAATGAGAAATTGGAGAGCCAAGTTTGAATTCCTTGCATTCACTTACGTGCAAATACCCTTAGGAAAGGTATTAATTCATCTCTTCCTTCCAGGTATGGGTTAAATAACAGGACAGATTGGGTTCTGTAGCCTTGGCTGGCAACCAGTCTACCGCAGAAAGTAATGGCAACCTACTGCAAAATAATCTTTTGCCCAGTCAGTCATGTCTCTTTTGAGACATGATTACCCAAGCATGCATCACGTATGACACTTAACTAACTGACTAGATTAACAATGAGGTCCCACCATTTTAATGTTGAAATAGCTAAATATAGCCACCAGTTCTACTCCAACAGTTTCTGTTGCACTTCCCACTTGTGGAACTCCCTTCCATTTCTTTGCTTTGCTAGTGACCACAATCTTAAAAAAATTCAATTTATTGTTAATTGCCATCATTTATTGTTTCGAATTCTGTTCATTTTTGTTCCTTCATCAATCCTCCCTAATCTCAGTCTTCTCCTTGATGTTCACTCCCTGTAACCCCCTGCATTCTAATGGCAGCAATGCTGGAATGAAATGATTTTAAAAAAATACTCTAAAGAATTGTTTTTTTTTTTGTTTTTTTGTCTACAGTACTGTGCAAAAGTATTAGGACAAGAACTGTTTTATCTTTTATAAGGCATCAAAATAAAGTTCAAAATCACCCCTCTCCTAGGACAGGGGTGATTTTCCTAAAAACCTCACTGAAATTCAAATACAGGGTGAAAAGCCAAGTAAATTGCTAATAAATATTGATTATTTAAAACTAGGTGTAAAAGAAATGTATTAAAAAGAAGTTATATTTAATTTTTCCTATTTTCTATTAAACAAGTTATTTTGAAACTACTCATTATTCTATTATCCTTGGATATGACTGACTTTTTTCTTATTCCCCCCTTTCGAATTGATAAATCTAATGTTACTTCACAAGACACACTTTGGGAACAAATACAAGCTGCTTGGCAGGAGATACCATTAGATACATTGAAGAAGCTTGTGATGTCAATGCCTGACAGAATGAAGGCTGTGATCAAAGCAAAAGGCTATTATACTAAATATTAAATTTATTTTGTAACAAGTATTTTTTTCTTGTTAAAACACTTTTTGAGTAATTCAAATAAATTTACTTTAATTAAATTGCTTATTTTCTGTCAATATGCCTCATAAAAGATAAAATAGTTTTTGTCCTAATACTTTTGCACAGTACTGTATTTATTTCTGAGATGAGGTATTATAATTATTTACATTATTCAGACTATTGTCCTCATCTTTGTCAGCATTTTCACAAAGTTTCAGCTGTTGTACACTTCAACCTTCTTCAGGTGAAATTATGAACTGAAACCTTTATTTCAATCACTGGGTAAGATTGTTCTTGTTCCATGAGACATGCTTCTTCCGGATATCTTAGTTATTGCCATTTAACTCAATCGATGTTTTTTGTTCACCACTGCTGAAGCCAGGTATTGAACTCACAACTCTTAGAATGAAGTCACTGGATCCAATCAATGCTTTTATCTACTGGGTGATGTGTCCTTGAGACATCCGGAAGTGGCATGACTCATGGGATGAGAACAATCTACTGTACAATGGCTGAAATGTCTTTAAAATCGCCACAAAGAATAGGACAATAGTCCAAACAATGTAAATAATTACTATTCTATATGCCATGTCTCTGCAGAATGTAAGTGATCATGGTCTTCCACATCTTCCTATCCCTTGTAGCTCTTAATACTCCTTCTCTTCTTACTCCTCCCAAACCCTGCTTCACCATCAATCTGCTTAAGTCAATCAAGCATTGCTTTCCTCTGTCTCTCCTTCTCTCTATCTCTCCTGTAAGTTCCAGATTCTCCAAGCCCTTTTTCCTCATTACATGTCCCAGAAACTTCAGCTGTATTTTCCTGATGTCAAGTATTCGTTTCGTTTTTGTTTCCATCCTCTCCAAATTATCCTTATTTACATTATTCACGCACAGAATATTGTCTTCATCTTTAATCAGAACATTTCGACCATTCTGCTCATGGGACATTATCAGGTTTTTGTTGATCTGGGTAAACTTCTGGAAATTTCAAATTGAGCTTAGATCGACAAATACCTGATGAAAACTGGAAAACAAAATGGCCAAAACAAAAGAATGAGGATAATAGTCTGTGCGTAAATAATGATAATAATGATACCTCCTCATCCTTGAAATTTAAACAGAAATTATCTCGCTCTCGTTCTATTTATTGAGAGTTAGTTGGAAATGGAAATTGATACCTTTTTATCTAAATATTTTTTTTTTTTTGTTCCACAAATATTTTAGTGGTGGTGCTTTAAATTTTTCTTTCTCTTTTCCTTAGCTATTTTTCTAACAATACAACATCCCTGACTTCAGTTTGTCTCTGGTATGAATAAACTTAAGAATATTTTTCTGAAATTACAAATTATCTTGATTGTTAATAACAATAGTTTATAAGATTAATTTAAAAAATTACTGTCTTTTTTTTTCTTTAGACTTTGATCTTTTTCATTTTTTTTAAAATTGAATTTCATTTCTGAAAAGTTAATTCCTGTTTCTTTGTCTTCCTTTTCTCCAACATGTGTGCAGTGTAGAATTGTTTGTCTTGGAAAATTATTCCAGCATCATAGCTCTCTGTAAAACTAACCTAAACTCATAAATTTCTAGCACTAAATTTTAGACCCTTGGCGATCTTCCTCTCTAAGAAAAGGATTCTAATGTCCATATGTTTGGGAACTCACTCCCAAGTTTCCAGATTGTTCTTATACATGCTTCCAACTTTTATTATTAAACTCTGTTATCTTATCTTACTTTATTGTTCCCCTTCTTCTCAGGACTGTTGTTTGTTAGATAGAATATCTGGCATTATCAATAAGGTCTTCTCTAATATTCAACTGAGAGTTCTAATGAGCTTTCCTCCTTATATTTGACAACATGAATTTGTGCATGCTACTCAATTGGACGTGTGTTGTGGTGCGGATGTGCATTGTGGTGCAGTGGATATCGACTCAGAACAACAAATCAGGGAGCCGAGTTCAAATTCCAGTTGAATTCCTTACTTGCATCCACTTACGCACAAATACTCTTGGGAAAGGTATTAATTCATCTCTTGCCTCCAGTTATGGGTTAAATAACTGGACAGATTGGGTTCTATAGCCTTGGCTGGCAACCAGTCTATTATAGAAAGCAATGGCAACCTACTGCGGGATAATCTTCTGCCCAGTCAGTCATGTCGCTTTCAAGACATGATCGCCTAAAACGCATATCATGTATGGCACTTAACTGACTGACTCAATTGGCAACTAGGTTTCATCACTTTATAGCTGAATTCGTTTAGATGTAGCTGTAAGTTTTATACTAATAGATCCTTTTCTCACCTGCAGAAATTTCTTCCAATTTCTCACTTCCCTGCTACTTACAGTTTTCAAAAAGTTAAATACAACATCAGTTGTCACCTTTTGTTTTCCTGAGCCTGGTTTTTATTGTCCTTTCTCAATGAAGTCTTTTCATTCCCTTCCACTCCCAATAACACCTTGCATCTATGAAATGATTTCTTGTAAAAAATGGTACTTTCTTGGATTGTAGCAAAACACTATATTTTAAATATACGGGAAAAATTCTTCTAAGGTTTCTGTGGATTGGTTTAATCTCATTCGACTTATCATCTGAACATTGTTCTGCATCAACTTTTACTCATTACTTATCCTCCACCCCCATCAAACCACCCAAGGGAGCAAAATATTTCATTTTATTATCAAAATTTACAAAGACATTGTTCACTTGTATAATACATTAATTTATAAATGCATTATCGCCTGAATTTGACATTTCACGTATATCTGTCAGGACATTTTGCATATTTGGTCCATGTCAGTGTTTCTCATCATTCCTGTCGTCACTTAGCTTCATATTTAAAAAAGCTGTTTTGTTGTAACAAGTGAACATTCTGGTAACGGATTATGAACAAATAAAAGAATGATGACTGTTTGGAACTTGTTGTCAGCCATGGCCTATCCACCCTGGAGTTTTGGTAAATTCAACATCCTTTCCAGTAAAATCAATTTTGGAAGATGTGATCCAGATGTGTGTGTGTGTGATTTTTTTTTTTTTTTTTTTTTTTCTACAGTTATCATAAAGGATTAATTTCTTGCATAATGCAATGCAGCCATTTCTAAAATGAATGAATTATTGTTCTAGAAAAGATGCTAAGCAAATGGGGGGGGGGACTTGGTTTCTTGATTTTTATCAAACTTGGTTTCTTGATTTTTATCAAACTTGGTTTCTTGATTTTTATCAATTCATATAAAATATGTCAGTATTTCTTTTTCTATTTGTCTATATTTCTGAGATGAGGTATTGTCAGTATTTGCATTACTCAGACTGCTGTCCTCATCTTATCATTTTCATAACTTTTCGGTCTTTGTATATTCTAACCTTCTTCAGGTGATTGGCATTTTGAACTGAATTCTTTATTTCAATCACTGAGGTAGATTGTTCTCGTTCTATGAGCCATGCCACTTCCTTCTTAGTTATCTCCCTTTAACCCAAAACTCTAAGTTTTTTGTTTACCACGACTGTAGCCTGGTATTGAACTCACAACTCTTTGCGTCTAGTCACTGGATCTAACCAATGCTTTTATTACATATGTCCCAGTGGATAAAAACACTGGTTGGATCAAGTGACTTGACTTGACCCAAAATGTTGTGAATTCAATACCGTGCTACAATCTGCAGCCAGGGTCCCATGGTTGTAATATTAAATTTTAAACCACTGAAAAATGTGGTTAAAAGGTTTGTTCAGAAAGTATCCAAGCATTTTTAATATCTTTAGAACTTATGAGACTTTAATGCAGTTTGACAGAAGAGACCTTACTGTGCTTGCATAAACATACACTCTCTCATGTAGTTATTCGGATAGCGATGAGATGCCATTGAGTAAGCTTTTATGTAATGTGACATGACTATTGTATTTGTCATGACACTGCAATTGCCCATCTTGTGCGCAGTCTTTCAGTATCTACAGCACCAAGGGTATGTCAGGATTGTGCTCTCAGCAACTTTAGGTGTTTTTCTCAAAGGGAAATTGCACACTATGGGCGAGATTAAGAGGAATGCAATAAAATATCTGATGTTAATCCTGAAAGAAGACTTTGAAAACTCTTTTGAAAAGTAAAATGGATGATTAATCTAGAATTGAAGAGGTTCATATTTTAGTTGTAAGAGAATCATCCACATTGGCATTTGTTCTGCAAATCAGCAGTTCTGGGGGTGGGGGTTGCTGAGTAGAGTGGAACATCTTTCTTACAACTGGACTAGAGTAGAAATGAAGGTGCTACATTTCATTGAAGTAGCATAGTATGCCCCTGTCTGTAAGGGTCTGAACTGGTAAGATTTAAGGAATCATACACATCTGAGAATTTATCAACAAAATAGCAATATAGTAGTGATAGGCTTTTCAATATTGTCTCTGAGGAAAGAGGCAGCAGAGTGGGGAAATGTCATTTTCCACTCGTCTATGATTTTGACCTCTATCAAGGCTGGAAAGTGGATTGAAAGTGAAACATGTTTAAAGGAATTGAAAATTAGGTAAAACTGAAAATAAAACAAAAAGATTTGGATTCCTAATTTATAATGACACAAACATCAATAAAGAACAATGTCGTTAAAAACAAATTAATTAATTCAGTTTATAAAAAAGACTTTAAAATTAGTTGACACAAAATAACTCAAGCGTTGATTTTCTGGTGAACAATACCTCACATGTATTATATCTAGTTGTGACTATTATCATTAGTTCACATGTTATCCTAAGTTTTACTACAGTACTTGTTAATTATAAGTTACTTATATTTTTAATAGTAATATTAGTCATTTCGCATTTACAAAACATTCATTGTCCAAGCAGCTCGTACTGTTTTCAGTTGAAATTTATAAAATCTTTCTCTTAAAACAATTTAAAAAAAAATAGTTTTCTCTAGTACAGTAGCTATTATCGCTCTTTCTAATATTGATTGAGGGGTGTCTTCCTAACCTTTTATTTGTAGTATGGAATGTCAACATTTCTATTATGTCATTGAATCACTTTGAATTAGTATAATTCATTACCTGTATTCTTCCTGTTCCCAAAGAGGATTGATATTTGAATGATTTTTTTAAAAACTCTGGATGAAACATTGGATTTCTTGACCCCTCCTTGTTTTTTTTTTCTGCTAACTATTCAGACATTTCTATAAAAGTCAGGTATCTCCCAAATTAATTATGCAACCCAAATTGAAGACCTTTTATATTTTAAGTCTCCTAAGTACCGAGCTGTCAACGTGGATGATTCATTAATTAGACTGTCATTAATCCAAACGGATCTGGCTGCAATTGTTTGCAATAAAATGTTCCTTTTTTTATTGTCGAGAGACTGGTTGGTATTTGTTGATGCGTTTTTACGACTAATGAATTGTTTTCAATATTTATGCAGATCATCTGGAAAGATCAAATGAAACATTTGTTTGTTTCTTTCACTCGCAATTGGTTAACCTTTAATCTCCTTGTCTATCTAGTTGAAAACTATATTCCACTTTCACATACCAAAAGTAGTTTTTTGCTCAGTGGTTTAAAGTGTAGTGACTTGACTTCTTTCAAGTCTCCCTTGCTACTGACCAAAGCTAGAAACTTAAATATTGATGGTCAGACTGACCATGTTACATAAATTTTCTACCTTTTGCTGTGAGAGCATTAAAACATTTGTGGTTTATAACATCATCACGTTGGAACATATGATTACCAAAGTTAAGCATAGTTGAGTTTGGTCAGTACTAAAATGAGTGACTGCTTGGGAATCAGGCAGTTAAGTGCCATATATGATACATGTTTAGGTGATCATATCCCGAAAGAGACATGACTGAAGATTTTCCCACAGTAGATTGCCATTACTTTCTGTAGTAGACTGGTTACCAACCAAGGTTATAGAACCCAATCTGCCCTTCTATTTAGCCCATAGCTGGAGGGAGAAATGATGGATTAATACCTTTCCCCATGGGGTTTTTGCATATAAGTGAATGCAACAAATTCAACTGGAATTTGAACTCTCTCCAATTTCTCATCTCAAGCTGATATCCACTGCACCACCCATGCATATCTGCAAGTTAATGTTAATAGTTAATGTTAATAGTTAATGTTAATGTTAATAGTTAAACATTTTATTAATTATTCATTTATTAATTATTTATTATTAATAAAAACATTTTATTAAACATTTGGAAAATGTGCAATGTCTTGAATTATATGGAAGTGTTATTAGAGAAAAAAACAAAAAAACGTTCATTTCTATGTTTTTCACAGAGGAATAATTTTGTTACAAAACAAAAAATGAAATATAAAATAAATTTAACATATTTATGACTAGCTTGGATATTTGAACACTTGCAAAATGCCATCTGTTTTTGTTACTGTCAAAAAATGAAATTTAAAACTGCTTTATTTTGGTAAATAAAGAAAATTCTAAATAAAAACTTTAATACATATCCTTGAAGTGGGCTTTATTTTCTCATTTTGTCATGTGATGAATTTGCATTATGGTTGGATTTGCCAAAGAAATAAAACCCACCGAGAATTCTTTTGTTGCAATTTAGAAAAAAAAAATGCAGACAAAATTTTATGGAGAAAAATACAGCCTTTTAATCAAAGAGTTGCTGTGGGGAAAAATAGTTTGCTGAAATCTTGGGCATTGTTCCAATCAAAAATTGTAAAGGTGACAAAACAGGTTGTCTGTCCAATGCTGCAGGGCAGAAACGGAATCTATCATATTGTTAGGGGTTATTAATATTGCCTTAAACTCTCAAATACATACACCATGCAACAAGATATGAATCTTGGGCAGTAAATGCATTAACAATGGAGCCAAATTTATTTGCACTAGTTACATTGTTTAGACTGCTGTGCTCATCTTGATTACAATATGAGCTCTGGTAAAAATGGTTACCGAGGCATTAGGTTTGTCCCAAAAATTTATAAACTAATCTCAAGGATACATCGGCGTATAAAAGTAGTGGTTGAATCTAGTGACTTGATCCAAAGAGTTGTGAGTTCAATACCTGTCTACAGCAGATAGTTAGGTTCTAAGTTAATAACTGATACTTAAACATCTGGAAGAAGCATGGCTTCGGTTCAAAATTCCAATCACCTCAAAAAGGCCAAAGTGTACAATGGCTGAAATATTGCGAATATTTAATGTTTAATAATTAAGATACCTGATCTCAGAAATATAGACAAGGGATTATTGGATTTGTACAGATCTCATATACCATTGGTAGCTATAGTAAAGTAAAAAAAATGATCCAATAATGAAAATGGAAGAACAACTACTGTAGATCCTAATCTAGGACTACTTCCCATCTCAGACATACAGAAACTTGCCTCAGTGTTACAGCACTGGTGCCTCCTAGGTACGAATTTGCACAAAATACTAGATTAGCAACTAGATCCCACCCTTTTACAGTGAAATCGATAAAATGCAACCGTAATTTCTACTCCAACAGTTTCTTTTCTCGCACTTCCCGACTGTGGAATTCCCTTCCACATGATTGCTTCCCCGACATCTACAATCTCCAGGAGTTTAAATGTAAGGTCAATAGACATCTCCTAACACACTAACCATCTTTCAAACACTCTTCCCATCTACCCAACTCCCAGCTTTAGTATCCTTACCCATCTATCATACTCCTTCTGACATTTCCTATATCTAACCACTCTTTCTCTTCACCTTCCCCTATGTAACCCCATGTGCAATAGTGGCAGTGGAATACCTTGCTTGGGGTGAAATGATTAAAAAAAATCTCAGTGGGAGAAAACTGGCTGGTTTCATTCAGTGCCTCAGTGATATTATTCTATTGCCAAGGATACCAAGACCTTTTACCAATCGTGATGAATGGATGTACCCTCAGGGAGGCCCTGTGCCTTGATACCTATTGGGTCATAATTTATGACCCACTGTACCATTCACTTCATATTCCTTTGGTGAAATGTATATTCAGCTTGAGCAGTTTCTTCCCACAAACTGCTGTTTTTGTGGAATCAACTCCCAAGAGTGTGCTTCCTCAATCACTACAATCTTAACATTTTCAAATTTAGGATCAACCATTATTTTCCTCATATATCTCCATGAACTGTGCCCCTTACTCTTTAACCATCTACTTTGAGTGGTTAGGCCTTGTACAAGGTGAATTTCATTGTAAAAAAATAAATAAAAAAATAAATTTGAGCTATTGTAATTATTTACATTGTGCAAACTGTTATCCTCATCCATATTGCCATATTCACTCCTTCAACATCTGTCTATAAATCTTAGATGAGGTACTGTAACTATTTACACTATTCAAACTGTTGTCCTCGTTTTTATTGCCATATTTGCTCCTTCAACATTTGTCTATATTTCTGAAATGAGGTATTGTAACTATTTAGATTGTCAGACTGTTGTCCTTATCTGTATTGCCATATTCACAGGGTTTTACCACTGTACACTTCTTCAGGTGATATGTCAGAATTTTGAACTGGGGTAGATTGTTCTAATTCCACATGCTATGCCCTTTCTGGATATCTCTCTTTCAGTTAATTCCTCTTAGTAACTCAAGTCTCAAAATTTTTGTTCCCTCTGCTGTGGTCAGGGATTGAACTCTCAACTCTTTGGATCAGGTCACTTTTTGGATCACTTAACCAATGCTTATCTACTGGATGAAATAAAGGGATCAGTTCAAAATTCCAATTTATATCACCTGTACAGGGCCAGAGTATACAGCAGTCATAAATTAAGTAGCAATTCTTGGGAGCCAAAAAACTGATTGGAATTTCTTCCTTTCAAATAGAATACAGAGAGAAATGAGGGTGATTCAATTGTGTGGAAGTAACATGGTGGGCCCTAACTCCAATGGTCTGAATTGGTGGGACTTAAGAGTGAAGCTCATCTGAACATTTGCAATGGAAATAGCAAAAGAGTTGAAATCAACTTGCAACACTGCATCTGTAGGGAAAAAGGCTGCACAATAGAAAATAAATCCACCACCACAAGACCATGCAAACAATTTTGAACTTTGTCAAGGCTGGAAAGTGTAGATTGTGCAACTCCAGTTCAGATATAAGCAGCAGTACACGGTTTTTAATGCTTTGACAAGACCGTCTTTACTTAAACTTTTAATTAGTTTTTAGCAAGTGTTCATTAACTAATTATCCTGAATTAATCATTCATATCCGTTAGATTTTTTTTAATTCTCACTCACATTGGGTATCTTACAAAGGTGGTATACCCTTTTCTGGATTTAAATCTCTTCAAAAAATGGAAATCACTGTGTCCAGGAATGGTTAATATTGGATTTGAATCTGATTCTGAATTGAATGTTTATTGGTTAGTGTGAAGTGAGGGAAGCCGATTCTATGAATAAGAAAGAAAGACAATAAAAAGTGTTCTTCATGGCAATGGGATCGGTCAGTTGAGTGCCATACGTGATACACGCTTTGGGTGATCATGTCTCAAAAGAGACATGACTGACTGGGCAGAAGATTATCCCACACAGTAGGTTGTCATTATTTTCTGTGGTAGTTTGGTTGCCAGCCAAGGCTAAAGAAACCCAATCTGTCCTATTATTTAACCCATAACTAGAGGGAAGAGATGGATTAATACCTTTCCCAAGGGTATTTGTGTGTAAATGAATGCAAAGAATTCAACTGGAATTCAAACTCAGCTCTCTGATTTCTCGTTCTGAGTCGATATCCACTGCAGCACAATGGGATCATTTTACTTAATTTTAAATTCACGAGAGTCTAAATGTTGCCAAAGACAAAAATATTTTTCACATTTCTGTTTCTAAAACAAACATAAATGCACTTCTCTTTATCCTCCTCGTCCATGACGATGATGCCCTCCATCTTTGAAACTGCCTCAGTCATAACTGTCTCAACTGAGAAGCCATTTTTGCCTATTTTCCAGGCTTCATTCAGTATGATACAATCACATTTTTACTTAGTGTTACTCTGGATGATTTTTTTTTTTATTTTCCTTTTAATGATCATGTTTATTTGCAATTAATTTTAATAAAAATGAATCTTTTTAGAATCTTGTTTTTATAATAGACTAGCAATATAGCTTGACATTGCTTGGGTGTAATGAAAACTTTAGAACTAATCCATGGTCCTGGAGCTCAGACTCTTTGGATGTTGGCATGAAAGACTAAAAAGCAATAGTTGTTTCCAGTTAAAGTGAAACTGTAGACTGAAAGAAAAATGAATGGGTGGAAGTCAAATTTTGATTTCATGGTATTGATATCAAATATGTTTTTTTTCATTGTAAACTTAATTTTGAAGGCTAAATAAGTCCTCTGAGTAAATGGTATCATGGCTGAGACTAAGAACTACAATTATATCTAGTTAGAACCAAACCTGAAGCAAAAACTAAAATAAAAGGGCTGGAAAAAATACAGACACACACACAAACATCTTGCATTTTATATATACATATATTATCGATTTTCTGCACTATTGTAAGAACTGCAACCTTGAAACTTCTGAATATCGTTTCTTATGTCTTTGTCCATGAGTGTATCAAATTTGATTAAAATCGGATCAGTCCTTCTATAACCTGATTTTTTCAATTATCGATTTTTAATATTTATCGGGGATACTTCAACACAAAACCTAGTTAAGAACATTCGCTGACGCTTATAGTACAACTGTGTAAATTTTCAAGAAAATTGGTTCAGCTGTTTCAGAGTCTATTGGTAACAAACACACACACAAAGTTCCATTTATAAATAAGTTTAGAAAAGTAACTTCTTCTGTTGTCGGGACAATTTGTTACTAAATTAGAAAAGTCATAATAACAAATTTACTTTGTTTCACTTTATTTTGAAATTACTTCTTGCTGAAAAAAAATATCCTCATCTTTTTATATCTCTTCACTTTGCAGTTAGGACTCTCCACAGATTCTGAGGTTCCTTTCTCTATTATCTGTGAGTTACTATTTAGGGTTAAGATAGTGGAGTAGTTTCCCACTGCCTTTTATAAAGTTTGAATTCAGAGTTTTCCTTCTCTCAGATTGGTTACAACCAAAGACTAGAAAGTCTAGCCTACTGTGTGTTGAGAAGAAATGGATTCATCCCTTTCAGCAAAGAAATTAAGAAATTAATTTGGAAAGTGAAAGCAACAGACTATCCCAGAAATTGAACTCAGTTTGCCATTTCCATTTTCCATGCTGATAACTGTCAGACTACCAACACATGATAAGCAGACATGCCCAATAATTTGGGGAGCAGTTTTGTAAAATAAATCACTTTCAAAGTGAATTGTATAGCGCACACAGTTTGGGAATGGATTTATAAACTTGGCCAATAACAACCATAAACACACAGATAAAGACAATGACATATTTTCTAGAACAACCAACTGCATAACAATTATAAATAGGATGAATCTTCACTTTGAAGCCTCATCCAAAAATATGCAACTCCCATTGACTTAAACAAAAAATTGAATTATCTGTTATACAAAATTTAAAACAGCTAACCTCATTGTTGTAGAATTCATAGATAGCAACAGCCAGTAATCAACTGTAGTTGAAGTTGAAACTGACAGCTCCCAATTTATTTATTATTTTACATAGTTATGGCACAAGGCCAGTTGGGGATGGGGGAAAAGCTCAGGATGGTCCTCACTATCTTATACCTAGCTAATCAGATTCACGACCCAGACATGCTTTACAACCTTTCATTCACCACGAGGACTTATTCATCAACATTCAATCCTTCATAGACCAAAATGCCTCAAACATTCCAGGGATCTAAACTGATAGCTCCCAGATGCCCAGCAAATTGGTATGTAGCTTATATAACAGCCTGGGAGATTCCACTCTGCTATCTAGGCAAGATTATTCTGTAGGTTCTGATTGGCTGATAATTCCAGTGTGGATATTGTGCTCAATAAATATCAGCACAATATCCACCCTATGGTGAGAGGAGAGAGGAACATATATTGAGTTACAACCCTGTTTATTTTTGTTTGCCAACTGGACGCTAGTTGGAAACATCCTGGTGAAGGTGAGTCTCATACTCTTAATTGTTCAATTCACCTGCAAGATTTAAACTGCAGTGAACCAATATTATTTACAAATTTACATGTCCTTTGAAGGACGGTGTTCTTGATCTATCCAATTTTGTAAATAATTACATTGGCCATACAACTATGAAATTAAGCAAAACCTTATGCTGCATCTCTTAGAACAGAGTTCAATTCGATCTCATTTAAACAACCATGGACATCTACCAAACTCTATCCAAAACACATTTGTTGAAAAGACAAGTATCATGGCATCATCCACTTGCAAAAAAATCGAGTCATTATTAATAAAAAAGAAAAACCCAACACTCAATAATATCAATTATGAATACGCTAACAATGTGCTTGCTATGTTTGGAACATAAAACATACACACTCCTCTACAAATGTACATAACACTACATAATTCTTGTTACACATAAAATGAAACCCATCCTCAATAATGGCTAAAAGTATAGTCGAAAGCACTCAAATAAGCAAAACATTTGGACAATTTTTACATAATTTATGTCCATCAAAAGAAAAAAACCATAAGATCACATCAAAAATTACTCAAAAAATATTTAACCATAATAATTTGTCTGTCATTTTTAACAAAACATGAATTTGCTTCCCAGTATATATATATATATATATAACAGACAATGAATGTCTATTATGTTTAATCATGAGCTGTTCTAAACATTGTATTTTTTCAGGTGAAAATAAAGACAAAAATTGTCCAACATTTGGATATGTTTTAATTATGTTAGTTCTAAGCTTTCAGCTCACATGAACCATCTTCAGAGAGGTTACAGGTCACTGTTCATTATTTTGTTTCTGCTGAATGTATTTTCTCAAGAAAACAAATTATTAAAAAAAATCATATTTTCAACCCTCGAGATCTGTTCAGCCTGAATCATCATAATATCTGATGTCAGAGATAATTTATATGCTTTTCATTGTCATTATTATTATTATTATTATAACATTGATTAATCATCCAAATTTACTGCTGTGCTTGGTTAGATCCAATCTTGCTGCTCTGTTTATACATCAGATCCAATAATTTTGGTAAATCAATTATTTGTTTTTGCTGTTGTCTCTCAAGCCAAGCAAAGATGAAGTGACCTTGATTGTTAATCTTATCAGGTAAATAATAAGAATGTTTAAAGTTGCTTTGAGACTGATTCTTCATTTCTTCTGTCTTTTAATGCCTGCCACCGTAAAATTTTTTAAGCCCAATTGCTATTGAGAATCTTAGCCTGCTCAAGGCTAAGGTCATCAGCCAAAATAGCATTTCTTGTGTTCCCCTCTTGCATACATTTTATCTCTTTGGAGCATCAAAACCTTTCTTCTAATATGATCGGCTTAGTGCTGATGAAATTAAAAAAGGTTGTTTTATTGAGGGAGGGGGTCAACTGAAGTTGATGATGAAATAGGAGGCTTGATAAGCATAAAATGGGAGACGAAAACCTTCCACTGTTTCTCTCTGTATATATGCGTCTGATTCACTCTCTTGCCCAGTCTTTTGAAATGTATACATTGTTTACTGTTTAGGATTCGGTTCTGGTTCCTTCTAAAGTCTCCACATTCTCTTTCAATCCCAGTTTCTCCTTGAGTCTTAATGATGTTATTGCCTTGCTTGGGGTGAATTGATTTTTTAAAAAATCAGAATGCTCACCATAAAGCAACTGTTAGCTGGGAACAGCATGACAGGAAACAAGCTTTTGTCTATTTTAAGAGTTTTATAATGCAACTATTACTGGGAAAAGTATGAATCCATCCATTCTCTCTCCAGATATGGGTTGAATAGAAGGATGTCTTGGTTGACAACCAGTCTACTAGAGAAAGAAATGGCAACCTACAGCAGAAAAATCTTTTGCTTAATCATAGATTGAAAGAGACATGATTGTCCAAGCATGTATCAGGTATGGCATTTAACTCCCTGATTATGATTTAAGGTTTTGTATCTCAAAAATATTGCTTTTCTTGTAAATTTTTAAATAAACCTGAATTGTCAGAAATCACAAATATTCTTTAGGCTTCTGGTCAGGTCATGGGCTACTCATTTTTTTCCGATTCCTCCCCACCCGGTATCGGAAATCGATACCCCAATATCCTATCAGGTCTGATCAAAATCAGGTTTTCAGCCCTTTCATTTTAGTTTTTGCTTTGGGTTTGGCTCTAAGTAGGTATAATTGTGGTTCTTAGTCTCAGACATGATACCATTTACTCAGAGGACTTATTTAGCCTTCAAAATTAAGTTTGCGATGGAAAACATATTTGACATCTATACCGGAATTGAAAATTTGACTTGCATCCATTCATTTTTCTTTCAGTCTGCAGTTTTGCTTTAACTGGAAACAACTATTGCTTTTTAGTCTTTCATGCCAACGTCCAAAGAGTCTGAGCTCCAGTACCATGGATTAGTTTTAAAGCTTTCATTACACTCGAGCAACGCTGGGCTATACTGCTAGTATATATATATTTTATCATTGAGACCTCCCATTAAATTAATTTTCAGCTTTCCTCTTGATGTTTAATTTGAATCCATATTTGATTTTTTGCTTGGTTTCACTTCACTTGCCATATATACTCAAGTAAAGATTTTATAATTGATTTTTTTTTTATGCAAACACTGTGCCCATGTCCTTTTTATTTTCTGTAGGGCTTAAAATTCACGCAAGAAATCCAGGGATCACTCTACATGAAATTCGCTTGAGCACAAATATGTGCAGTATAGGATATTATCAATAAAAAATATTTAGTCTGAAGATGTCCTTTTGAAGAAGAAAATGCATTACATAAGATTTTTTCCATTTTGTCATTCAGTTATGCATCAATGAAAATCTATAAACGAGATGAGGATGTTAGTCTAGAGTTGTAATGCTTTTTATCGTTGAATCTCATGCATGCATCATTGCATTTGCTTTCTGTTATGGGTATTTAGGAGTAATGAAAAATTTGCAAAGTAAAACCGATCTTAAAAAGTAGGATTTATTTATCTTGATGTTCACATTTTAGAATTGTTTTTTTTTCTTACATTATTTTAATATAAAGAGCTGCTGAAGGAGATTTGTACAAGGATTATATTGATCCGGAGGCGGGGGGGGGGGGGGATCAATTACAGTACCCGTCCAACCACCCAGCTCCAAAGTACTTAGAAAACTAACAACTCAAATATAAATAAATATGGTCGATGAAGTTTATATACATAACACACACACTTAAAAAAAAAAAAAAATACATTTTTTTTCTTTGTTTTGATATCAAAAATGTTTTAAGAGTAGATCATGTTTTTCTTTTTTTCTTTTTTGTCTTTCTTTTTTCTTTTTTTTCTTTTTTCTTTTTTTTTCTTTTTTTTTCGTTTTATCTAAGAATGACATTTTTTGAGGAACATCATCATCATTGTTGGTTGGGTGCATTAATTGAACCTCACATGGTGCACCATACATTTGGCCTTGTGCCATATGTAAGTTATGCTTATTAAATTGCTGCTATAAAGGAACAATATTCAATTATCATAAAAATTACTGTATTATTTGACTTAAATTTTTACCCCTTATGTACATAAACATTTATTTGTTTAAATTATGTACTTATATGCAGTACATGTTCAAGTCTCATGCAAATTTTTATGATTAGTTTTTCACGCAAAAAAATAGGGAGTCAAACTATACACAGGTATTTTTTTTAAAGTGGTTTAAAATCATGCATTTTTGGCAACTGGTTACATGATAATTTTTTTCTGGAAGGTTAAAATTCATGCATTTTTGGTAACTGCAATCTTTCCTGGTAATCCTACAATTTTACGCTACCTTTGGCTAACCTTAATTATACAGGTAAGCTCCTTTGATTTGCATTCAATCTTAACTAAGCGCCACCTGTTGATTTTTTTCCTCTCTGTGAACTCTATCTAAATCTTTGTATTAGATATCTTACAGTAAGTGTTTTTTCTCAACATTTTGAGACAGCTTTGTACAAGAAAAAAATGAAGATGATTTACTTGTTATAAAATATGTCCAGAATGATGCTTAATATGCCATTAGTTGACTACAGTAGACCTACTAGTATTTTTTAGAAGATGGGGTCACATTATATGCTTTATGAAAAAAATCAAGTTTTTCATGAACAACTTACACTTGAGTATATACAGTACTTTAATTTTTTCACACTTTTGTTTTCAACTTGGTCACTGTTGATTCTAATATTGGCACAATGTTTTGGCCAAGTACTGTCTGGCCATCATCAGGTGTCCATTATTTTTGTTCAGTCCCTGGATTAAATAGAGAAGACAATATACACTGATTCAGCCTGAATAAACAAGAACTAGTATCACTGGAACAAAATAATTAACAGATGTCTTATATGAATCAAAGCAATGAACACCTGTTAATGGCCTGTGGGTATCTGACTGAAACAGTGTTAATAATAATCCTCTCCATTAGAATAAAGACCATTGTGTATTTGTGTGTGTGTGTATATATATATATATATATGTGTGTGTGTGTTTCCCTCCTGTCATGCTCATAGAGACAGAGACAATAAGGAGGCAGCATCAGCTCAGTTCATTCTCTTTACTACCAATTATGAAAGCTCTTGACATGTGTTTGCTCTTTAACAGTCTCATTTTATTTTTTTTTCATAATAATTATGCCGTCAAGTAGAGAAGAAATATCTATATATATATATATATATATATATATATATACTCTTTATTATATTAAAGATTGTTGTGTGTGCATATATATATATATATATATATATATATATATATATATGATCTCCTATCACGCTCAGTGGGGGTTTGGATTATTTTGTTTTTTCTGATGTCTTAATGTAAGATACTCAATAGCAGGTATATCACTATATATATTGCTCTCATTTTAGATGGCATATCAATATACATTTTTGTCATCATTTTTTATGGCACATCCCACTTGCATATATATATATATATATATATATATATATATATTAATGCAGGTTTCATTGAATAATATAGACAAGTTTTGTCTATTAATTTTGTGTAGGATCCGTTCATACCGTCTGATATACTTGATGGTGATGTCATTGAAAGACAACAAAAAATCACAGTATTTGTTGAATTTTTTATCGGGTCTAAGCTTTCGGCTCACATAAGCCATTATCAAAGAGTAAATATTAACACACAGTAAAACATAGAACATTTAAGCTATTAACAATAAAGAGAATTGAATTGAAAAGATACATCCACCCCTACCATGGCGGATGGCCGAAGACAGTGACAAAATAGTGATGTTGTGGTCCCTGGTCTGATTACAGACATTTGAGTACGTTATTGGAAATATCGAAATATATGTATATATCTCCTAGTGAATACAGAATGAAGAAAGAAGTTTTACAACATCCAAAGCATTAATTTAAAACAGTGCTCGATATATAATATATAGAGCTGTGAATATTTATTATAAATTATATTTTAGAACATGTACATAATTTTTTATATATATATATATATATATCCACTACAAATGGTACATTTGTTTCGACATTGAAACTTCAATGTCTCATCAGGCGGTATGATGAGATATTGAAGTTTCAATGTCGAAACAAATGTACCATTTGTAGTGGATTTATATATGAAAAATATTATGTACATGTTCTAAAATATAATTTATAATAAATATTTACAGCTCTATATATTATATATCGAGCACCGTTTTAAATTAATGTTTTGGATGTTGTAAAACTTCTTTCTTCTTTCTGTTGCAATTATATTTCACTAATTAAAAAAAAAATAAAAAAATTAGAAAAGTACATAACAGCATTAATAATTTAGTTGAAGACATAAATGCAACAAGTAATTACATTACTAATAAATTAAAAATCAGTGATAGTTAGTAAACTTTGCACTGTTGTGTCCTACATCACCATTAAGGATCATACACTGGATTATGAGATTAGCTGCCCCACCAGGATTATCAACCCCACACAACCTGAAGTCGGCAAAATCAGCAAAATCATCCTCGACAAAATCAATTTCCAAATTAAAACACGACTCGGATTAGCTCAATGGATCAACACCAAGGATGTGACCTGCTGGTTTAACCGAATCAATAAGACCAATTGTTCATTTATTCAATTTGACATCGTTGATTATTACCCTTCTATTTTCAAAGATTTATTCACTTTGGCATTAGAATTCACAGTGGAATTTTTCAATCTAACAAGGAACGGATAATAATCATGATTGCAAAATGATCCATACTCATCCACAACAATGAAGATTGAAAAAAAAAAAACTAAATGTGAGGACCTATTTGACATCACTATGGAATTTCTAAACTGCTGGGTCCTCAAATCTGATTGGCCTATTCTGTACTAGCAGTATAGCCCGGTGTTGCTCAGGTGTAATGAAAGCTTTAAAACTAATCCATGGTCCTGGAGCTCAGACTCTGCCTAAAGAATATTTGTGTGAAGTTTGGTGAGAATCAGATACAAATTGTGGATTTGTATAAAGGACATACAGATAAACACACACACACAAACATCTTGCCTTTTATATATATATATATATATATATATATATATATATAATCGATTTTCTTCACTATTGTAAGAACTGCAATCTTGAAACTTCTGAATATCGTTTCTTATGTCTTTGTCTATGAGTGTATCAAATTTGATTAAAATCGGACCACTCCTTCTATAACCCAATTTTTTTGATTATCGATTTTTGATATTTATCAAGGGTATCGCATCACAAAACCTAGCTAAGAACACTCGCAATGCTTATAGTACAACTGTGGAAATTTTCAAGAAAATCGGTTCTGCTGTTTTGGAGTCTATAGGTAACGGATACACACACATTTTTTGGAGTCTAGGTAATGGATACACACAGACACATTTATAAATAAGTTTAGATAACCTGACAGCATATAACGATATAAACATTGAGGTTATAGGGTTATCTAGGGATGGTCTTATCGTGGTAAATATATATATATATATATATATATATATATATATATATATATATAGAGTTGTACAGGGATGATGGTCTTATGGTGGTAAAAATTCCAAAAATGTTAAAGCCAATAGAATAAGAAAATCAATACATAAGGAAATGAAAAGTCTTAACCTTAAGGTGACTATTAAAACTAATCAAAAAAGGGTAGACACCCTAAATGTAATACTTAATCTAATCAATGAAAAATACTCTCCTTACTTAAAAACTAATGCTAATCCTATATACATCCACCCTAAATCTAACCAACCTTGACCAATCATCAACCATATACCCTTCTCTATTGAAAAGAGAATTAGTAACAATTCTTCTAATGAAAACATTTTTTATAAACGTAGTAAATTCTATGACACGGCACTTATAAACAGTGTCTATAAATGCCCGAACCTGAAATACAATAAACATAACAATAAAAATAGAAAGAGAAATATCATTTAGTACCCACCACCATTTAACCAAATGATAAATACTAAGCAAGGGCATAAATTCCTAAAATTAATTGAAAAACACTTCCCTAAAAAATAACCTTCTTAACAAAATTTTTAACAGAAACATTGAACTTAAGCTATAGTTGTAGTGATAACATTGATAAGATCATCAAAAAACATAATCATAGAATTTTAAACAAACAACATTCTAAAAAAAAAAAACTAACGATCCAAATAACAATAACTGCTGAAACCTATTGAGTGTCCATTAGCAAATAAATGTCTAACTGACTCTGTAGTCTACCTATGTTCTATTTCCACCATAGAAAATCCCACAGTAATAAAATATTATATAGAGTGTACGAAGTATACTTTTAAGACCTGCCATTACTTTCATACTTTGTCTTTTAATAATAAAACTTACCGCAATAGTACATTACTTTCTGTTTATTATTGCCAATTAAAAGATGCAATAAAACCACTACCATAAAATGGAAAATATTTAAAAAAAAACAAAAAAAAACTTGTAAATCTTCACATGGGCCATGTTTTCTATGTTTACAAGAAATTGACAAATTATCTAATCCGCAAAACTAAACTTACTCAATAAACATACCAAAGTAACTTCCATTTATCATCATTGTCTAAAACATACTCTAAAATATAGTTAGGTTTTTTAAATATAGTTAAAGTTTGAAATTTATCTAAAATTTTAAAATATATTAAAATTTTAAATATAGTTAAAATATAGTTGTAATTTTTAATACAGTTAAAATTTATTTTTTTTAAATATAGTTTTTAAATTGTGATGGTAAAACACACCTATTCCTCAGATAATGGACTCTCCCTCCTATATTAATAAGAGTTAATGAGTAGTTAACTCAAGAAGTTTTTGGAAGTTCTAGAGAGTTCTATTGGAGTTCAGTAGAACTGTTAGTTCCAGTTTGGACATAGTTGGACTAAGGCAGTTAGCCGAATACTAATGATTCAGCAGTGGAGAGTGACAAGAAGGGACTACAAATAAACTTTAAGAAAACTGAGTGCATGGTCATCAGCAAAAGATACAACCCAAAATGCCAAATACAGGTGGGGGATAACAGAATCAAACAAGTCCAAGAATTTAAGTACCTAGGAAGTGTTCTAACAGGAGATGGAAAGTGCGACACGGACATCCGAAGGCGAATTGGCATGGCAAAGGACGCGTTCCAGAAGATGAACAAAATACTAACACACAGGAAGATCTCAATAGAAACGAAGAAAAGAGTGCTAGACTGCTACGTGATGTCAGTTCTTCAGTACGGCTGTGAATGCTGGACAATATCATCGAAAATAAGGAAAAAACTGGAAGCGGCCGAAATGTGGTTCTACAGAAGGATGCTACGGATATCGTGGACTGAGCATACAAGCAACGACGAAGTCTTAGAAAGAATGGCAACAAAAAGGAAATTGATGCTGAGCATCAGGAAGAGACAACTGAAGTTCCTGGGACATGCAATGAGGAAGGAGAGCCTGGAGAACCTGATACTGACTGGTCAGATAGAAGGAAGGAGAGACAGAGGAAGGCAGCGGATAACATATCTGCAGGGTCTGATCAGGTGGATGACGGAACGGGGGTTGCCAGGAGCAAACATACTAAGAGCCACAAGGGATAGGGAGACGTGGAGATCCATGATCGCCTATATCCTGAAAGGACAGGGCACATAGAAGAAGAATGATTCAGCTTACAGTGGAAGATTAGCAAGTTCCTAACATTTTGGGTACATTAAGTCGATTAGCAATCGACATAGCACGATTATAACTTTCAGTGAGAAAACTACTCCACAACATATAGTTACATTTTTTACCCCAAAATATACTTAATTCTTTCCTAATATAACTAGACATCTATAATCTATACCCTAGCATATATTGATTGATTCTCCCATCTTCTGATAATTAATGTGTTATGGCTTAATGGATAGATCACTAAGTCAACTACATATGTTTGTGTATATGCAGTGTATTTAAAAAAAAAAAAAAAAAAAATCCTGTCTTTGTCTCTTGTCCACTGCTTTGAGTTGAATAATAACTTTAAGAAAATCCAGTAATCATTTTACAATGAGATGCAATAAATTTTTTCAGATTTGCAAAATTGCAACATATGTATCTCAATTCATTTCATCGCTGGCATGGAAAATGTCTGGGTTTTATGTCATTTGAAATTTATTTTTTTTTTTTTTTTTTTTTTTTTTTACTCTAACAATCAAATTTCTCCTATCATGACTTGATTTCCTATTGGTTAGTTGAGATAAACCTCTAAAAAATTTCCCCACACCTTAATTGTCTGGAATTGGTTAAAAAATTGTGTTGTTTTCTAAGCTTCTATATATAATAATTCCTAAAAGTAAAAAAATATTTCACTGCCTGACGAGGTGCTAATAAGATATTACTGAAACACAACCACTCTTGTGTTGCAGTAAACTATATTTTTGTTATAAACTTATAATAGAAATATTACTATATATATAGGAAAGTTTTGCTTGAAGCATTGTGTATATTAGGTGTATGGTTAGGTCTTGAAGGCTGTTACAATGTGTTTAGTAAAATAAAGGAAGGTGAAGAAGTTGTTGGGTATTACCTATTTATTATACATAAATATTTTGAGATCAAATTCTCATCTTCAGAATGGCAGGAGAGTTTGTCTTTCAACGAATGGTCATTCCTGGCTGCTGACTGTCATTAATTGCAGTGAGTGCTTGTGTGTGTGTCTGTGTAGCTTAGGAAGTAGGCAGTTCGACTGACACCAAATCGGTCGAGTTTCGATCCTGGCTGGAAGCAAGTGGATGTTTAACCACACTGATGAGCTGTGATACAGCAAAACATGTTTTTATGTGGATGACTATATATAAATTTTTTTTTTTGCCTGAAGAGACCAGCATGGTTGAAACCTAGGTAGCAAGTAAGTGGTGTGTGTTCTGTTCTTTAACATATTAGCCCTGCATATTCAGTTCTTTTATTTTGGTTGTGCATTGAGCACTTTTTTCGATCTACTCTCTGCTTATCCTACCAGCCACTATTTTACTTTTGTGTGTGTGTTTGTGTGTATATATACATATATATACTAGCAGAATACCCCGGCGTTGCTCAGGTGTAATGCAAGCTTTAAAACTAATCCATAGTCCTGGAGCTCAGACTCTTTGGATGTTGGCACGAAAAACTAAAAGAAAAATGAATGGATGTAAGTCAAATTTTGATTTCCTGGTATCGATATCAAATTTTCTGCACTATTGTAAGAACTGCAACCTTGAAACTTCTGAATATCGTTTCTTATGTCTTTGTTTATGAGTGTATCAAATTTGATTAAAATCGGATCACTCCTTCTATAACCCGATTTTTTCGATTATCAATTTTCAATATTTATCGGGGGTACCATGACACAAAACCTAGCTAAGAAGACTCGCAGACGCTTATAGTACAACTGTGTAAATTTTCAAGAAAATTGGTTCAGCCGTTTCGGAGTCTATAGGTAACGGATACATACATATACACACACACAGTTCCATATATAAATAAGTTTAGATTATATAATATCTTTTTTATGCCGGGGTACAATTGTATCTGTAATAAAGATGAGGACAATAGTTTAAATAAACACTAATTTTCTACTGAGCCTCTGTTAAGTGAAATGCATGTAACCCTCTTTTTCTGGTTTGTCATCATCTCCAAACTGAATCCCCACAAAATGTGGACCTGCTTAAGAAGCGTGCTTTTGTTTTCTTGAAACTTTAAAATAAATGTCATACGACCTCTTCGTTTTTTGCCTTTGAAAATCTTCATCTGTTTTTTTTTTCAGTTTGATAGAACTCAGATGAATAATTTCACCCTTATAACTCTCTCTCACTAGTAGCATTTTACCTTTTTTCAGAAAAGTACTAGGAGCTCTAATTAACTGTGAATTGGATAATCATGTCACCTTACAAGCTCTTCTTTGAAATAATTAGAGTAGATAGACTAAACTATCGCCCGGTTCACACTTCACCCACGTCTATTGAACAGGTGAAGAGGCTCATCCCTTGTTCCCTGTTTAGGATGTGGTTTCCGGCTTTCTCTTTTCCAATCTTTTCACTCTTACGTAGCCCCTTACACATCAGTGGTGTTACCGCCTTGCTCGGGGTGATATGATTTTTAAAAAAAAAAAAAAAGCAATATGGCTTACATTTCTCCAGATCAACTGCTGATGTATTGACAATAATTGCAGAAAGAGTCTATCAACTTATAGATAAGGATGGTGAAGCTTAGGCTGTTGCTTTCAACAGGATTCAACATACAGGTCTTCTTTGCAAGTTGAAAAGTTATGGCGTCTCTATCCATATTTTTAAACTGATACATTTCTTTCATATCTGTTATGGGACGTACCCCTTTTGGACTATTATGAACTCTTCCTATTATTATGAATACCGGGAGAATATGCCTCTTGGGGTGGAGTTGAGTTGGGTTGAGTCACCCCAGTCTAATACTTGGCAGTCAGACTGACATGTAACACTCTTGTATTTGTTTTCCTTTTAATATATATGTTTCACTAATTCCCGAGTTCGAGTTTTCTTCCGGACCTATTCTGGATCCACAACAATATCAAATCATGGAATGAAAGTTTTCCTGAATGGCTATTCATCAAGTTCCTTTTGTACTAATGTGAGTGTCCCCCAGGGATCTATCCTTGGTCCTACTGTGTTTTTAATTTTCATTAACAGCCATCCTGATGGTATCAACTCTCAGTATTTATGCTGATGACAACCATTTACTCCTGTCTCAATAGTAAGTTTTATTGGAGGCTGATGTCAAAAACAACCTTCAGTCTGTTGTTAACCAGGGCAAAGGATGGCATGTTAAAATTTGTCTCTATCAGTTATCTGATAAGAAAGAGGTTGATTCAATGTGTTGTGCTAGACAATTTCTCTCTCCATAATCTACCTTATATATCTATAAGTCTGCTATTTCTCCATGCTTAGAATTTTGCTTCCACATATGGTCTGGTGCTACTGCTAGACATCTAAAAATCCTTGATACGAGGGTCATTCAATAAATAAGGTGAATTTTTTTGGTATAAGGACTTCTAATACAGATAGAAGCTTACTTTTTTAAAATATTTTTTCTTTACTTCTTTTTCAAAGGAATTTAATTTTTTTTGCAGATTGAAAAAAAAAAAACTTTGAGAGTTTTGGAGATTAACAAAGATTGCCAACCAAGAAGCATGCTCCAGGATTGAACAGATATCAAGCTTTTGGTTGCTGAAGGGTGCAAATCAGTTGAAATTCATAGGAGAATGTCAACTGTGTATGGTGCCACATGTTTCAGTCAAAAAAATGTCTACAAGTGGGCTAAATTGTTTAAAGAAGGATGGAGCAGTGTTGAGGATGAAGACAGGCCTGGAAGGCCTACAGAAGTGACATCTCCTGGGGTGATCGAATCAGTCAATGACCTCATTCAGTCTGACAGAAGAGTGATAGTGGATGACATTGCAAGGACTTTGAGCCTATCTGTTGGGACAGCACATTAAATTGTCCATGATGACCTTGCCTACTCGACAGTCAGCTGCAGGTGGGTGCCAAAGATGCTTACTGCAGAGAACAAACAGAAGAGGGGTGAGTTGTCATCCTCCTTACAGCCCAGACCTTGCCTCTTCAGACTTCCATGTGTTTGGTCTCTTGAAATTGTTCATGGAAGTTTGAAAGTGACAATGAAGTCAAAAGTGCTGTGAGCAATTGGCTGAGACAACAGTCCAAAGATTTTTTATGCGGAGGGAATATGGAAGCTTGTGCACAGATGGGAAAAGTGTGTAACACTGCTGGAAGATTGCGTTGAAAAAAAAAAAAAAGAAGCAAGGTTCTATCTGTATCAGAAGTCCTTATACCAAAAAATTCACCTTATTTATTGAATGACCCTTGTAAAATTTAAAGAAGAATTGGCAATATTATCAGTCCTGATCTGACATTTTGCCTTCACTTTCCCACCATCATACGTGTGCCTTCTTATGTCTTTTATGTAAATACTTTCATGGTAATTGTTTGGATGAGCTGTTTGCTATTATACTTAAACCATATGAATTTAAGTGAGGTACCACATTGGCAACAAGGTCTGATTAATTTGCAGTTGAATCGGCTAGATGTAACTGTAAGTTCTATACTAAGTTTCTTTTCTCAAACTTCTTGCTTGGGGAACTCCCTTTCACCTCTAGGCTTTCCAGCCAACATAAATCTTCAAAAATTTAAATGCAATGTCAATCACTCTATACTGTCTTGATTATCCTTTTTTTTTTGTATTTGTTCCCTTGTAATGTTTCTATTTTCTAACTCTTCCACAGCCCATAATACCTTGTGTCTTAGTGGCTTTACTACCTTACATGGAGTGAATTTGGTATAAAAATTAAAAACTTAGAGTATGTTGACAATTTTCCATCACAAAATAGTGATAAAAAATATTTAATATTTTTCATGCAAAATTTGAATTTCGTCTTCAATATGGTATTAATGTGCAATAATTTATTGATAACTCTTTCATCACCTTGAGTCAGAAAAAGGGATACTTGAGAGTGGCTGGCAAAATCTTTTATGTGCCCTGTCCCTTCAAGACGTTTGTGATCATGGCTCTCCACAATTTCCAGTCCTTTTCAGCACTTAGTAAACTCTGTCTTGTTGTTAACTCTTTTAAACTTTCTTATGATAACCATTTACTCAAGCTTGCTAGGTAGCTTACGTGTTGTTTTCTCTTGTCCTGCTTGCATATAATGTCTTGTGTGAGTCAGATTTTCCAAGCCTTCTTTCCTCATTATGTTCCCTAGAAATTTCAGATGTTTTTCTGATGTTTAAGTAAAAGCATCTTTTATGACAATTGTCACTTAATGCCTTGAGATTGTTAAACATGAAATACCGTATGCACTATTGCTTTCTACGTCCACATTGTCTACATCAACAAATATTCTTTCTCCAATATTGAGCATCCTTTCCCCATAAATGTACCAAATATGATTTATTTTTTAATTAACCAACCTTAAAATGGCATAATAAATTTGTTGGCCTGACAAATAAGACTGCTTCTTATACAGTCAAAATCTAATGAAAGACATTTTATCTTAGTAATTAAATAAAATAAAAATATTGTCTGGTAAAAGGCCATATGAATTAATTCTTAGAAGAAAAGTGCCAAGAAGGATAGAGAAATTGCTGTAACCTCATTGGTTACTGATGTATCATGGTTGTATTGTTTTGGGTTTTAGTATATTACTTCGGTTACTAGTGGATTTGTAGTAATAGTTATTACTACAAGATGATATTCAGGTATCTTGCTTTTTGCAAGATAGTTATTCTAGTATCTTGCAAACAGTATTTTTTTTTTTAATCGTATCACCCCGAGCAAGGCGGTAATGCCACTGATGTACAGGGGGCTATATAATAGTGAAAAGATTGGAAAAGAGAAAGCCGGAAACCACATCCTAAACAGGGAACAAGGAATAAGCCTCTTAACCTGTTCAATAGACATGGGTGGAGTGTGAAACGGGCGATAGATAGATCTATCTACTCCAATTATATTAAGAGTTCCTCCTGATAATTCCTCCTGATAATACATAGTATCCTCCCTTGTGAGTCTGCCTGAGTAATCTACACAAAGACTAAATAGTAATATCACGCTGTGAACACTGAACTCTACTACTCAGATGTAACTCGTATGACAGCTGCTGCTACTTGTAATCTAGTTGGTCCTCGGTTGATTCCCCAAGGCTGGTGCTTAATTAAAGTTATTATCATATTCACATGACTCCCAGTGGAATAATTCATTCATATAGTTTTGTTATCTGGCGATCAGTGTTCAACCACATGTCGGTGTTGATACTTCTTTCTACATGACAGAAATAGATAAATAAAATCTGACATAGAATTGTGATAAGCCTGCTGTTAATCAGAAATAGTTTGTTTCTTTGTGTGTCTTCCTCTAAGATAAATCTGCAATCCAAATTTCAATTCCAGCCAAGTTCATTATGTTCACTTTTGGAAAAGGGCTGTCTCTTTTTCCACCTGTAGGTTAAATAGCAGAGTTGGCTGGACTAACTTGCCTTTGAACTGACAACCAATTTAGATAAAAAAGGAAGTCTCTGATTTAAAAAAAAAAAAACAGCCTGAATAGGTATGGGCATTGTCATGGTATCTTATTCTTAGACATACTACTGCTGCTATGGCCACAGTAAATGCAATACAGCTATGACCTAATGGGTTATAGAACTCATCACATGATGTGAAACAAAAAAATAATGTACTAGCTGAAGTACTTGTCTACATTGGTTAGCAAATGTGTTTTAAACTAATTAGCGCTTAGTGCTATTTTCAATCTATTTTCATATAGTAGCATGTGTAATGTAATCCTGTGTCTCTTCTACAAATACTTTCATGAACTTAGCTCACTGGTGACCCCTATATATGAATTTACTCTAGTCACTAGATTAGCAACTAGGTCCCACCCTTTTACTGTGAAATCAATAAAATGTAAACACAAATTCTACTCAAGCAGCTGGATCAGGCTTCTTTCCCTGAAAGTAAAACACTACGTCTCCTCGGATTAACTCTCACATCAGACCTCAAGTGGAATAACTATATAAAATCCATAGCTAAATCTGCTGCTAAGAAAGTCGGTTCCCTGTGTAGGGCCAGGAAGTTTTTCCCGTCCGAAACAATCCTGCACATATACAAATCTACCATCTGCCTGTGCATTGAATATTGCTGCCATATCTGGTCAGGTGCTCCTGCTATCCACTTAGGTGTCCTTGATCAAATCCAACGGAGAATCTGTAATGTGATCGATCCCGACTAGGATACAGTCGCTTTCTCACCGACGCAGAGTGGCTTTCCTGTGTCTCTTCTACAAATACTTTCACGGCTTCTGCTTCGATGAACTTAGCTCACTGGTACCTTCTGTATATGAATTTCCTCGAGCCACAAGATTAGCAACTAGGTCCCACCCTTTTACTGTAAACACAAATTCTACTCAAGCAGCTTCTTTTTTCACACTTTCACATGTGGAATTCCCTTCAGTTTACTTGCTTCCCCAACAGCTACAACCTCCACGAATTTAAATGTAAAATCAATAGTCATCTCCTATCTCACTAACCTGCATCCTTTCTCTCATGCTTCTTTCTCCGTCCACTCCGCTCTCATTAGTATTCTCATTCTTCTCTTACCCACTTCCTGACACCCCCTATAACCTGTCACTCTTTCTCATGACTTTCCTCGTATGTAACCCCTTGCATAAAAGTGGCAGTAAACTGCCTTGCTTGGGGCAATATTATTATAAAAATATAGCATACAATGCAACCTGTTTTGTAACAGATCTTTGTTTTTTATTGTGACTGTTGCTTAGTATTGTCGTTACTGCAGAGTATCCAATTGAAATCAAAATGGCAGCATTTACAAAAAAATCATGGTTAATATTTAGTACTTTTTCTCCAAAGCAAAACCAATACAGTCTGGCAACAATTCTATTTCACTTCAGTAGTGAAAATGTGCATCTGTGGTGGAGTGGATATTAGCTCAGAACGACATATCAGGGAACTGAGTTCAAATTCCAGTTGCATGACTTGCATTCACTGACGCAAAAATACCTTTGGGAAAGGTATTAATCCATCACTTCCCTCCACCTATGGGTTAAATAACAAGACAGATTGGGTTCTATAGCCTTGGCTTGCAACCAGTCTACCGTAGAAAGTAATGGCAACCTACTGCGGGATAATCTTCTGTCCAGTCAGCCTTGTCTCTTTTGAGACATGATTGCCTCAGTGTATATCATGTATGGCACTTAACTGACTCTAAAGTGAGAGTTTACAGTGTTTACACACACACACACACACACACACACACACACACACACACACACACACACACACACACACACACACACAGGAAAAAGAAAGTATTTAAGTAATAAATTAAGTATGCTTAAATACACACAACTACAAATATGTATGCCCCGTGCGTGTGTGCGTATATATATAGGTTCGAATCCTGCAGAATGACACACATTTTCGTAACAAAAATTTATCGTAAATAATCAGGCTGGTAGAAATAAATATATAATAATATAATTTAATTGGTATCACCTCATGCAAGGTACTGAAGTCTCTGAGACAAGTCGTGTGGGGTTACAGAGTGTGGAAGAATAATGAACAGGACAAGAAAAGAGTAACCAAAAAGACTAGATAGCACTTGACATTGTATTTAATTTTTGCAGACTAAAAGTTCAGTTGAGTTTCTTGCATTCACTTACACACAAATATTCTTGAGAAAGGTATTAATCCGTCTCTCCCCTCCAGTTTTGGCTTAAATAATAGGACAGATTGGGTTCTATAGCCTTGTCTGGCAACCAATCTACTGCAGAAAGCAATGGCAACCTACTGCGAAATAATCTTCTGCCCAGTCAGTCATGTCTCTTTCAAGACATGATTGCCCAAAGCGTGTATCACATATGGCACTTACCTGACTGAAGAGAAAATGTGAATAAGTTGAAATGTTTTAATGGTGGTGGTTAATGTTATTTCCATCAAAATCATGTTATTGTAAACTGATTAAATTCTTAGCACAAGTCAAGCATAAGTTTTGAATTTGCTCTACATAATTTTTTTTCTAAAAAGCTAAAAGAAGTGAACTAAGAAAATATTTATTTTGCAATGTATTTTACCAATTTAACATTTATTTTATTATTCATGCATTTCACCATTGTCATTTTCAATGACACTGGTCAATTATAGTAAGTGCATAGTGTAATTATTGGAGCAAAAGAAATAAATAAATTGCATTTGTTCTTGATAAGTTTCCAATGAAGAAATATGAAGTAAAGCAGAAAATATATTTAGAAGTTAAATTGTCATGTGAAATTGCAATTTTTTTTTTTTTTTTTCTTCCAAAAACATACAAATATTTTTTTCTGTCCAGACATTTATAATTAGAGAAATAGTCAATAACAATTGTTATTAACAGGAATTGTTACTGTGGAAAAGGAATCATTACTGCCAAAAAATATAGACACCCACTTCCTGCTTTGGAATTTTATTTTATGTAAATCTTTCCTTGGGTTCAATATGTATACATGCCAACTTTGAGAATTGTACATGAAATCATTCAGTTATGTGTAGTGAACCAACAGATAAACTATAATTATTCATTTTATTTATACATACATATATATATATATAGTTGAGATTTAGAATTAAATGACAGAACCCAAATCTATGAAACTGTTTTTCTCTCAAATCTTTTCAACGAGAAATGAATATTTTGATTCTAATCTCTTCTTTCAGCTGTCGTTTCTCATTTTACCTTGAGATGCAAATGGATGACTTTGAGTCCAGATCTGTCATCTTGGACTATGAAATTTCCCAAAGCAGATATCTTTAAACAGAAAAAAAAATGCAAAAATCATTATCTGTCTATATTTCTGAGATTGTGTACTGTAACTATTTACATCATTTGGATCGTTGCCCTCATATTTATTACTACGATCATAACGTTCCGACCATTGCACACTCTCAGTTGTAAGTTCAATACCTGGCCAACATAGAAGGAATGTGATCTTGAAAAAGAGTTACTAAAGGAAATTAACTAAAACTGAGATATTCATAAGAGGCATGGAACTAAACAATTTACTACCATGGATTAAAAAAAGGGTTTGGTTGAAATTCCAACGTTTACCACTTGATGAAGGCTAGAGTGTACAATTATCGAAATGTTGTGAATGACAATAAAGACAGGAATCATGTTTTTATATATATATATATATATATATATATATATATATAGTGGAAAAAGTTTGTGACACATATCATCCCACAGGACTTTAGTTTGATAAAGTTATGATGGTTTTTTCACTTTGTTATATATATATATATGTGTGTGTGTATATATATATATATATATATATAGAGAGAGAGAGAGAGAAAGAAGAAAACTCAACAAATAATTAAATGATTATAAATTCAGAATTTATTTCGGCAGTTGTAAAAATACAAGCTGCTTCATCAGTTTTGAAAAATCAAATAGTTTAATTTAACATTTTTTTTATAAGTATAATTGCAAAATTTCTGAATTAAAAATTGTGGAAAGTTCTGAAATAGGCCCAAATTTCTTGGGGTTGATGTAACAATAAACACATTGGTGAAATTAGCTGTTTCTATACAGGAAACATTTGATGTTCATTAACCGAACAATGTTATTGTTGACTGAAATTTATAAAATCATTCTCTTAAAACAGATTCTTCAGGAAAAGAGATTTCTCAACTTTACTTCTCTCTCTATCACTTTTTCTCTCTCTATCACTTTGCCTCTCTCACCTTTTCTCTTTGTCCCTCTCTTTTTTATCTCTTTCTTTCCCACCCTTTGCACTCTCTCCTCTCTTTATCTCTCTCCCCACTCTTTTTCTCTCCTATATTCTCTTTTTTCCCTCTCTCTCTCTCATCTTACTTTCATACTTTCGTAAGAGTATTCATCTTTATCATCCATTTTTGACAAGTTTTTCTTTCTATCTGAATTTTATCTGCTTTTTCAGTGCATTTATTCTCAGTTTATAGCCGTTTCAATAGGATCAGGCATGAATGCAAATGAAACAATCTGGAACTCGGATGAGAAAGACTGGATTTTGATGAAATCTGTAAATTAATAGGAAATATTTTAAATGTCTTTACTGACCAGTGAATACTCATCTCACTCTCACTCTCAATATAAAATGAAAGTTCTTGCTGAGGCAGGATACAGTTGCATTGGTCCCACAATCTTTTAGTTAAGTACAAACAATGGATTGAAACATTCCCTCATCTTAACAGATTTTGTTAACTTGAATTTTATGAGAAAATCAGACAAATTGGAATTTCATGTTTTTGACAAAGTTTGTAATGTTATTTTCAAGATTTCCTTTGTTTTGTTTTTCAAAGTTTAACCCTTTGTACGAGAGAAGTGCTTTAGGATGTAAATAATCATGATTGTTTGATTTCAAAGAGGATGAGGTTCAGGTGTTATGGATTTAAAATAGCAAATTTTATGTTTGTATTTGGACCTTTGTTAAGCATTTTTCCACAATCTTTTTATTTATTTATTTTTTTTTTAAATACTTCAGCTCTTGTGGCAAGAGAAGGGATGTAAGCAAATAAGCAGACATTTTAAAGCCAAAACACCTGAGCCTTTTCCTGTTGAAAATCAATTAGATGTAATCAAGTTTATTTATTACACCTTAAAGCACTTCTCTGGTACAGTAGGTTGAATACATTTTTTTAATTGTTTTTGTTGTTTCATCAATAAGATGTAAAACATTCCTTTAGTCCACTTTCACTTTGAACTCTAAGAGTTGTCAGATTTTCAGAAAAGAGTCTTGAAAAACCTTGGCTCGGTTCTTCAAATAATCACTATGATACATTCAATTCTGTTTTATTATTTAATTCTATTTTACGATTTTAATTTTTATATATTATCGATATTATTAAGACGGAACTTATCCTCACCACTGCTGCTATATTTGGAAGCAACTGCATTCCACTCAATTGGTACGGATGATTCTTAACTTCCTGACAGTCTTCAATATTAAATCTTTTTTTTTTATGGTTGATTTGTTCTCAAATGGTCTGATTTATTCAGAGAAACAGTGCATACCTTTTACATGAATATGACTTCCAAGAGATTTCACCATGTGTTGGGGTGGGGGGAAGATTGGGGGTAGGACTCTGCTAATTGTCAAGTTCAGTTGCAGGAACAGAAGAATTCATTCCAGAATTGATTTACTCAGCTCTTTGGCGCTGGGTTGTGCATATTGGTGTACAGAAATTCGTGCCCAAGCACACTTCTGACTCCCAACACCCACCCACCCACATTCATGAACATCAATTTCCACTTTTTCACTGCCATAAATTATTTTTTTCTTTCTTTTGATTTTTAAAATAGGTCATTTTTTTTTTTTTTTGCTGCTGCTTCAGAAATTATTTCAATTCCCCTCTATTACCCATTTTTTTTTCTTTTCTTTTCTTTTCTTTATTCTTTTCAGCCACTCTAACTGGTCTGTAAATTCTATGATCAGACGATAAAAGAATAACTTGCTATGCAAAATATTTCAAATTGAAAGCACCACTTTCCACAGTGCCTGGTCACCATTGGTCAGTGTGTGGAATCTGATGTCGAATTTATTACTATGAAAATGACAAAAGGTTTTGGAAATCCATTTTGAAATATGTAATAATCTTCACTCTTTCTTAATCTCTTTGCCATTCCCATGACATGGCAGTATGACATCTGTTAGTGTATATAAGACAAACGGAGAGCTGGGTAGCAAGCAGAAGAGTGGGGTCAGAGTGAAATATGAATTGAGTATGTATTTAATTCGAATAAAGTGTTTATTTCATGTTTCATTTGTTTTTACATATTTAAAATGTCTTCCATTGTTGCATCCCATTTCTCAGTACAAGGCCTGATCAGTCAGTTAAGTGCCATACGTGATACATGCTTGGGCGATCATGTCTTAAAAGGGACAGGACTGACTGAGCAGAAAATTATCCCGCAGTAGGTTGCTATTACTGTGGTAGACTGGTTGCCAGCCAAGGCTATAGAACCCAATATGTCCTGTTATTTAATCCATAACTGGAGGGAACAGACAGATTAATGCCTTTCCCAAGGGTATTTTCGTGAAGGTGAATGCAAGGAATTGGAATTCGACCTCGGCTCCCCCAACTTGTCATTCAGTCGATATCCACTGTACCACAATGCACATCCTGATAAGATCTCCTATTTGGGTGTTAAAGGTATATAATCAAGGCTTTGTCCTGGCCATCACCAAACATCCCCTCATCACTGCTGGGTACATATGCAAATGATTAATCGAGATGCATTAGTTTTTAATGGATTCAGTTTATTTTGAGGCAAGTTGTTTCTGTTTGTGTGTGATACAAAATCTTGGATTAAAATTTATTTATTTATAAGTTTGTATGTTTGATGTACATATACATTAATTCCACCATTTTATTTGATGCATTATAAGTGCGTTATAATGTGCGTTATGGTCCAGTGGATATCGGCTGGGAACGAGAAATAGGGTAGCCGAGTTCGAACTCCAGTTGAATTCCTTGTATTCACTTATGCGCAAATACCCTTGGGAAAGGTATTAGTCTGTCTTTTCCTTCCAGTTATGGGCTAAATAACAGGACAGATTAGGTTCTATAGCTTTGGCTGGCAACCAGTCTACTGCAGAAAGCAATGGCAACCTACTGCGGGATAATCTTCCGCCCAGTCAGTCATGTCCGTTTCAACACATGATCGCCAAAAGCATTTATCACGTATGGCACTTAACTGATTGACTGAATATAATAGTTGGAAAGATGATTGAGGCTTCTACTGGTCATAAAGTGGGTGATCAGTTTTATATTGTTATGAAGTAATAAACTGATCCCCCACTAAATATTACTTAATAATATAGTACATATCTTCCCCATCTAGCCATGAGTCAAATAACAGGACAGATGGGGTTCTATAGCCTTGGCTGGCAACCAGTCTACCGCAGAAAGCAATGGCAACCTACTGAAGGATAATCTTTGGCCCAGTCAGTCATGTCTCTTTCAGGACATGATCGCCCAAAACATATATCACATATGGCACTTAACTCACTGGCTGAATATAATATTTGGAATCAGGATTAAGGCTTCTTTTGGTCATAAAGTGGGGGTTCAGTTTTCTATTGTTATGAAATAATAAACTGATCCCCCACTAATTACTATGTAATAATATAATATGTCGCTTCTCCCTCTAGCTATGAGTCAAATAACAGGACAGGTTGGGTTCTATAGCCTTGGCTGGCAACCAGTCTACCGCAGAAAGCGATGGCAACCTACTGCGAGATAATCTTCTGCCCAGTCAGTCATGTCTCTTTCGAGACATGATCGCCCAAGCGTGTTTCACGTATGGCACTTAACTGACTGACTGAAGTAATGCTGCTAAAAATATCTTCTCAGTGCTATTTCTTACCTTGTTTCATAAAAACTACCAAAGCACATAAACGATAGATTAGAGGAAATATACAAAACAATGTGATTAGACATAGAATCTATGAAGTGCTGGAATCATCATGAATTTATATCTACCCACGTATGTTCCAGCACTGTGTCCATGATTGAGTTGTGTTTTTTTGTTTTGGTGGATTCTGCAGCATGTTCAGCTCAAATCAGGCAAGTGTAGAAGTCCATGGAATTGTCTGGAAGTTAGCTGTGTGTATATATCAGTCAGTTAAGTGCCATACGTGATACATGCTTGGGTGATCATGTCTCGAAAGAGATATGACTGACTGGGTAGAAGATTATCCCGCAGTAGGTTGCCATTGCTTTCTGCAGTAGACTGGTTGCCGACCAAAGCTACATAACCAAATCTGTCCTATTATTTAACCCATAACTGGAGGGAAGAGACGGGTTATTATCTTTCCCAAGGGTATTTGCGCGTAAGTGAATGCAAGGAATTTGACTGGAATTTGAACTCGGCTTCCCGATTTCTTGTTCCGAGCCAATATCCACTGCACCACGACACACACCTTATACAAGGCCGAAAAGCTAATAAAGCTAGAAGGTTACAGAATGAAGTTGTTGCACATATGTAAGGAGAAGTACAAAATGCAGATTATGAGGGTATATAGGAAAGATGACAGAACTTGAGTTTCACATCCCATAGTTGTCATTATTTCAATCCTCTTCTTGATGGTACCTGAAATTTTCATGGGTTGATTGTCTTTCCAGAATTCACATTCTTCCAGTATACTACTGGCACTTGTATGACAAATCCAAGCATACCTGCAACCGTGAGACAGTGTAGCCTTTCTAGCATCAACCATCCTTCTAAAGTCAAACAATTCTAAATCTTGTCCATGTTTTTTTCTGACATAGCTACATTATCTTTTCATTTATGCCATACATAACATCATCATCTGAGTTCATTTGTAAAAACTGTGGAGGGCAGACCCCATCCAGTATAAGACTGTGTCTAACTTTTTGGGCACTTCGATTTAGAACTTGTAAAAAGAACAACATAAGGACGAATAATGTTGGTTCATCCAAGGGCACACAGTTTATTTTTGTTGCCTTCCCAGCACCCCCAATGCAAATTGTGTTTCCTTTGGACAATGATTCTTCTAACTTCAGCAAGGTTTGAAACCAAGTTTATTGCATCATCAATCCCTCATGAATATTCCTTGATTAAATGCATGAAGTGAATTATTCAGTTGTATTGCATTTCCTGTAATATCACTGGTACAAAATATTGCAAGTGTATGTATCTATTGTTAAATTCAAACTAACAGCCAAATTTCACGACTTTCATCAGCTGTTTTTATAGAGGTCAGAAAATAAGCATTTATCAAACTGATGTTTTCCTTTTTATTGCCGATTACATATGAATATCTATGGATGTGCGTTGTAGTACAGTGGATATCGACTCTGAACAAGAAATTGGGAAGCTGAGTTCGAATTCCGGTTGAATTACTTGCATTCACTTATGTGCAAATACCCCTGGGAAAGGTATTAATCCGTCTCTTCCCTCCAGTTATGGGTTAAATAAGACAGATTGGGTTCTATAGCCTTGACTGGCAACCAGTCTACTGCAGAAAGCAATGGCAACCTACTGCAGGATAATCTTCTGCCCAGTCAGTCATGTCTCAAAAGAGACATGATTGCCCAAGTGTGTTTCACGTATGGCACTTGACTGACTGAAATATGAATATAGAGTGGTGGTGTGAACTGACAGAAATTGGCAGATTGGTGTGGGCAAAGGAAATGACAGAAATTGTCAGAGTGGTTGTGGCAAATTGTAGTGTGCTGATATGGAGAAGGATATGATAGAAATTGTCAGTGTTAAGGGGTGGGGAAATAAATTGTCAGTATGTTGGGGAGGGGAAATGGGAAATCTTTGGAAGTGAAATAAAGTAACCAGGTAAGCATATGCATTGCACCAATGAATTGGAAACTTGATTTGCCTCATCGTAAAAAGTCTTGGATATTTTTAGCAAATGAAAATAGATTAAATCAATCTAGAGAGAAGGAAAAAGTGAAACATTGATTGTAATGAAGCTTTGTTGATTTCGAAATCAAATGTTCCTTGAGAAAATGAGTCACTGGGAAAGTTTTTGGGGTTCATTCGTACATATCTGTGTGTGTGTGTGTGTGTTTCTCCTACGAGGGGGTGCTGATAAGTTCTCAACCCAGACAATAATGGACAAAAAAAAATGTTTGAATTGATTTAAGAAAGTTGGGCAGGTTGGAAACTTTTCAGCACCCCTTCATTTGTTACAGAAATGGATATGTACACAGAGATGTGTGTATTAACAAAGATTAACAAAACTTGGTTATTAACAACCGACAATTTGAAATGATTTGTTTGAACATTATTTTTGATAGATACTCGTATTTAAGTAGATATTCTGTTTATAATCAAACTATTATATGTTTATTTCTTCCGTGTGTGTGTGTGTGTGTGTGTGTGTTTGTGTAAACACTGTAGACTTTCACTTTAGAGTCAGTCAGTTAAGTGCCATACGTGATACACACTCTTAGGTAATCATGTCTCAAAAAAGACATGGTTGACTGGATAGAAGATTATCCTGCAGTAGTTTGCCATTGCTTTCTGCAGTAGACTGGTTGCTGACCAAGGCTACAGAACCAAATCTGTCCTATTATTTAACCCATAACTGGAGGGAAGAGACAGGTTAATACCTTTCCCAAGGGTATTTGCACGTAAGTGAATGCAGGGAATTCAACTTGCATTCAAACTCAGCTCCACTAATACTGCACCACAACGCACATCTGCCACTTTGGAGTACAGAGCTCAAATTACCCATTGTTTTTTTTTATTTAAGATTTGTCCTTTACCTAGACTGGTTGCTAGCCAAAGCTAGGTACTGTCTTCCCTGCTATTTAAACATAGCTAGGGGATAAGAGAAGATAAGTTCACACTTTTACAAGGATATAAGTGTAAAACCAAATGCAAGGGCCTTGGCTGGAACTTGAATATGGTGTGCCAATTTTATTTTCTGTGCTTATCATCCTCCACTATTTCCCCAATTATTAACACACAGAGGCATTTAACATTGTAAAAGATAGTGTTTCTTGTTTAAATTTTTTACATGAAGTATTGTAACTGTCATAGAATATAAAAATAAATGGTAATATTAGCTGTTTACTTATAAGTAACTAGCAGTGTAGCCCAGCATTGCTCGGGTGTAATGAAAGCTTTAAAACTAATCCATGGTCCTGGAGCTCAGACTCTTTGGACGTTGACACAAAAGACTAAAAAGCAATAGTTGTTTCCAGTTAAAGCAAAACCGTAGACTGAAAGAAAAATGAATGGATGTGAGTCAAATTTTGATTTCCTGCTATCAATATCAAATAAGTTTTTTTTGTCGTAAACTGAATTTTGAAGGCTAAATAAGTCCTCTGAGTAAATGGTATCATGGCTGAGACTAAGAACTACAATTATACCTACTTAGAGCCAAGCCCGAAGCAAAAACTAAAATAAAAGAGTTGAAAAAAATACAGACATACAGGTAGATAAACAGACACCCACACAAACATCTTGCCTTTTATATATATATATTATCGATTTTCTGCACTATTGTAAGAACTGCAACCTTGAAACTTCTGAATATCGTTTTTCATGTCTTTGTCTATGAGTGCATCAAATTTGATTAAAATCAGACTACTCCTTCTATAACCTGATTTTTTTCGATTATCGATTTTCGATATTTATCGGTGGTACCTCAACACAAAACCTAGCTAAGAACACTCACAGACACTTATAGTACAACTGTATAAATTTTCAAGAAAATCAGTTCAACTTTTTTGGAGTCTATAGGTAACGGGGACACACACACACACACACACACACACACAAAGTTTCATTTATAAATCAGTTTAGATGATCACTATTTGTAGAAACTTTTATAAATATGAATGAAATTGAAATGTTTGTCTGCTCTCTACCTTACATCAGTAGAACAAAATGGCCCGCCTTGTTAGCACATAATGATTGTTTAACGACTTTTTTTTTTTTTTTTTTGTTGAGCCTTTTTGATAATTGTTTCACCTAAAGCAAGGCAATAATGTCACTATGACGCAACAGTGGTGGAAGAGAATAAGACTTTAGCAAGAAAAAAGGACAATAATAGAACCAGATTCAAGAAAACAGAAGAATTGCAATTGGTATTGTATTTAAATTTTTGAAGAATTTTTTTGAGCAAGGAAGCAAAATTAGAAGAGTTCCTCAGGCAAGAAAAGAAATGATGGTTGTACCTAGCTAATTCAATAAAAAAATGGCCAATCTAGTATCACACTTAAATTCCTGAAGACAAGGTACCAAGGAGGAAAGTTTATCCAAACAATTGCAATTAAAATATTTGTAGAAAAGTAAAGTAATGCTATGTAACATTGTTGAGAAACGGATTGAAGTTGATGTACCAGACCATGATTGATCATATCACAGACTTTTCTTTGAATTTTTTCAAGAATTTTGAGAAACCTAGGAGCAGCAGACCAGAAATGTTAACAATATTCATTACATGGTCAAACGGTAGATTTAGAAATGTGCATGATGGATGCTGACGAAAAAATTGTCTAGCATGATACGGTGAACCAAATTTTTTAGCAGTCGACATCGCAATTGATTCAATATAATCACTCCACTTCATTTCTGTGGAGAATATGAACCCAAGAAGGTTCATATTCTCCATGTTGCTCTCCCGGAGATTAGCATCAGCCATGCATGTTGATAATGGACAGAAAAGGTTTTTTTTTTCTTTGGTGATTAAATGAAAGCAGTTTTGTTTTGGAGGCGTTTATAGTGTTTATAACATTAATGGCAATATTTAACTTGCATAAAGTTTTTTTAAAAGCATATGTCAATAATTATTTTGTTATTTATTTTCAATTCTAATTTAACATAAAGTAATTATGTATAACTGATGATTCTGTTGGTAGTGTTTTTTTTAATTCATTGTTTCTATCGTCAGAATCTATATCTGATATGTGGAAAGTTTAAAAAAGTACCCACAGAATTCATAAGTATTGTCAGTTGCTATTTCAACATGCTACAAATTAGTCAAAATGGAATTGGAAAATTGAATGGAATTCTCTAAGTTAGTCAAAGTATTCTATTTAACTGTCTCTTCCCTCCTGTTATGAGTTAAATAACAGGACAGATTGGGTTCTATAGCCTTGGCTGGCAACCAGTCTACTGTAGAAAGCAATGGCAACCTACTGCGGAATAATCTTCTGCCCAGTCAGTCATGTCTCAAAAGAGACATGATTGTCACATATGGAACTTTACTGACTGATTGAATATAATAGTTGGAATCATGATTAAGGCTTCTACTGGTCATAAAGAGGGGTTCGGTTTTTTTGTTGTTATGAAGAAATAAACTAACCCCCCTAATTACTGTGTAATAATATAATACATTGCTTCTCCCTCTAGCTATGAGTCAAATAACAGGACAGATTGAGTTCTATAGCCTTAGCTGGCAACCAGTCTACTGCAGAAAGCAATGGCAACCTTCTGCCGGATAATCTTCTGCCCAGTCAGTCATGTCTCTTTCGAGACATGATCGCCCAAAGCATGTATCACGTATGGCACTTAACTGACTGACCAAATTATTTTAAAAAAAAATAGAGAAAACATTCAAATGCTTTTTTCATTGTCCACTTGGGGTAGCAGTGTGTGTCGACGTGGTCGAAGATGTTTATACAGAACTATCATCGAAATGAGAGAATTCCGGTGACAACTTCTGCTTAAATTTCTGAGATGAGATATTTTCACTCCAGTTGTTTTTCATCCTAAACTAATTTTGTTTTTTCTTACTTCCTTTCCAGAGGGCCATTTAGTGTAGTACGGAGATGTGTACATCGTGAGAGTGGACAGCAGTTTGCTGTTAAAATTGTAGATGTTGCCAAATTTACCTCCAGTCCAGGACTCAATTCCGAAGGTAAGAATTTTTTTATTTACACATAAAAATCTGAAATTTTCTAAGTAATTCTTTTGTCAGTGATGAAAATGTTTTTGTTTTAATGTCATAATCCATAAGGATTTAATCTTGGCATCAAATTTGAATTTAGTTGTTTTAAATCGATCAATTATAAGATATATTAGCAACTGAAACCTTGCCAATATTTGCAAATATCCTGTCATCACTTCATCCCAATGTTCATTTGGGTGTGTCAGTTGGATATAAACTATTGGTTTGGAGACATATGTAATTATATCAAGGTTTGTTGAAACTAATTTTGGCAAAGTTAACAAATGTACCTGATGGGAAAAAAAGACTGGCGTGTTAAAATTTGATTTATTTATTTTAATCGTTTCACCTCAAGCAAGGCTTTACTGCCACTGGTGTGCAAGGGGCTACATAAGAGGAGAGAAAAATATTATATAAGTGAGAGTGAATAGAAAGAGGAACAGGTTACAGGGGGTGTCAGGGAATGGATAAGAGAAGTAAATGTAAAGCTTAAAGGGTAAAAGATAATATTGCACTAAAAAAAAGTCCCCAAAATTTGATAATGAACAAATTTACAGGTGGCGGTAGTGCTGTACCTGTGACTGGTTTCAAAATGGAGGCTTGATTTACTATAACATTGTATGAGAAACTGATCCCCCCCAGAAAATGTTTAAATATTGACGTTTTTCAAAATTTTTTTTTGCCAATCGTAAAGCTAAGGGGTTAATTGATAAGACTGCACTGAGAAAAGTTAAAAAAAAATGAAAAACAACAAAATTAAACATGGTGGTAGTGTGCTTTAGGTTTGCCGTCTAATGACTTGGAGTTGTCCTCTGACCCTGACACTGAACCCATCAGCTTTCAAAAAAATAAAAATATATATATATATAATAAATCCCTGTCAATATCTAATACTTGCCATGGTTATGGAGGTAAGCATTTCAAAAGTAATTTTTTTTTTTTTTTTTTAAGAATAAGATATGCTACAAATGTGGGAGGGTAGGACACAATAAAAAGTTTATGAACACGGTAAATACATGGTGCAAAAGTCAAAAAGCATAAAGAAAACAGTTACAAGACTTCGTACGGGTCTTTAAATGAGTTAGAAACACCTCAAAAGAAGAATTTTTTTTTTGATAAAATTAATGTATAAATAGAAATACAACTAGATAAGGATCTGATATCACCATCATGAATGAACAGACGTGGGGAAAAATGGATAAACCAGTTTAACTTCTAAAAATGTTACTCATTGAGTTTTAGGAACGAAATTGAACTTTATGGGTGAATTAACCTGTAACATTTCTTTTGGCAAAACTAAAAAAGTGTTGGTGTTTGTATTAAAGAATACAGTTAATTTATTTGGAATAGATTAGAGTGTATTATTTGATCTTTGGGATCTCCCAATTAACTCTTTCTGCATCAAAATAAATATTGTACCTCTAGTGTTAATAGAACAACTGAAAAATTAAAGAATGAATTAAAAAGGAGGTCTCCTCAGGTTTCCAGAAGTCTCCTCAGGTCTCCAGAAGTCTCCTCAGGTCTCCAGAAGTCTCCTCAGGTCTCCTCAGGTCTCCAGAAGTCTCCTCGGGTCTCCTCAGGTCTCCAGAAGTCTCCTCGGGTCTCCTCAGGTCTCCAGAAGTCTCCTCGGGTCTCCTCAGGTCTCCAGAAGTCTCCTCGGGTCTCCTCAGGTCTCCAGAAGTCTCCTCGGGTCTCCTCAGGTCTCCAGAAGTCTCCAGAAGTCTCCTCAGGTCTCCAGAAGTCTCCTCAGGTCTCCAGAAGTCTCCTCAGGTCTCCAGAAGTCTCCTCAGGTCTACTGTCATGCACAAAAACAAAAGTTAAATTTGAAGTAAAAAAGGATGTAACACTGAAATTTAAGCCAAAAAGGAGTGCACCTTTTGCTACTTGAGAAACAATTAAGGAATTAGAAAGACTAGAAAAATCGGGTGTGATATCAAAAATAGACTATTCCGAACGGGCATCACCAACAATTTATGTTAAAATAAGAAATAAAATCCGTGTATGTGCTGATTTTTCAATGGGGCTAAATGAAAGTTTGAAACAACATAATTACCGGTTACCAAGTCCAGAGGAAATTTTTGCCAAATTAAATAGTTGTAAATTCTTTCTAAATTGGACCTGTCAGATGCTTACCTACAAGTAATAGTAGATGAAGTGTGCACAAAACTATTAACAGTTAACACTCATAGAGGACTATACAAATTTAATCAGCTTACTTTCAGTATAAAGGTTGCACCAAGTAAATTCCAACAGATTATGGATACGATGCATGCTGGTTTGGATTGTGCACATATCTAAATGATGTACTTATTAAAAGTGAGTCCCAAATTCAACATATGAAAGATGTGAAAAAAGTATTTTAGAAAATTAAGGTGTATGTTTTTAAGATCAGTGAAATAAAATAACCTGCTGAAAAGAAATATTAAATGAAAAAAACGACTTTATAATAAAAATGAAGAAGCAAATAAGATTTAAAGAAAAAAATAGAAAAGTGATTACTGGAAATAGTGCGTTTTCTTTATGATATAATATATTTATGGATGCAGAAAGAACTGTGATACCAGAATTGTTGCAAAAACGTATGCTAAAAGAATTTCATATAAGACATCCAGGAATTTCTAAGTTGAAATCCTTAATGAAGTTTTATACATATTGGCCAAAAATGGGCCAAGATATTGAAAATTTAGTAAAATCATGCAGAGGCCGTGCTCTGGCAGCAAAATCACCGCTTATAAAATTTCAATCTTGGTAAAAAATTGATATTTCATGGTTCAGAATATATATAGACTTTGCAAGAAAGTTAAATGGAACATACTATCTAGTGGTAATCAATAGTTATACTAAATGGCTAAAAATATTAAAATGTAGAAGACCAACTACTGCAGTAATGATAAATATTTTTACGAGATTTTTGCAAGGTTTGGTGTACCTGACTGTATTGTTTCAGATAATGGGATGCAATTCAGGGCTAGGTTTCTGTAAATAATTAGGAATAGAACACATTACAATGCCCCCTTATCACCCAAGATCAAACAGACAAGCGGAACAGTTTGTCGATATGGTTAAAAGGGTACTAATAAAGTCTGAGGGAAAGGAGTCAGGTGTAGTAATTCGACAGCAATTTCTGAGTGTTTTCAGAATAACACCATGCCTGAACACCATGTCTGGAATGTCATCTGCAGAGTTGATGTTCACCAGGAAGTTTAAGTCTGTTTTTATTAAATTACAACCAGAATGTAAGGCGAGATCATCAAGAAATAACAATATAAGTAAATATATCAATCTGGAGATAGGGTGTTTCTTTAAATGTATCAACAGGGGAAAAAAATTTTGTAAGTTGGTGTTATAAAAAAACAGATTGGCAAAATGATATATTTACAGGGACAAAAGGTGGGAATGTAAGTGACACCTTAATCAGTTAAAACAAAGATTCACTGATTTAGAAAGTCTTTGAAAAGAGGTACAAATGAAAATGTTGTATGATACGTTTGACATATCCACACTATCAGAAATTATTGAACCATGGTTTTACAGTAAGAGAAAAAAAAAACAGTAACAGAATTTTTAAATATCAAACCAAAGCTGAAGAAACCTAGACTCCAAAGGAAATCATTTCAAAGGGAGAGGTGTCATGTATGAATAAAGTTTCAGTTTAAACACAGATTGCAAAAGAACAAACATAGTTGACGTTGTTTTGATGTAATTTTTTTTTATAATCATATTGCCCCAAGCAAGGCAATTTACTGCCACTGTTGTACAGGGGGTTACATAGGAGGAAAGTTATGAAAAAGAGTGACAGGTTATGGGGGTGTCAGGAAGTGGGTATGAGAAGGATGAGAATATTAATGAGAGTGGAGTGAATGGAGAAAGGAACATATAAGAGAGGATGCAAGTTAGTGAGATAGAAGATGACTATTGACTTTACATTTAAATTCTTGGAGATTGTAGCTGTCGAGGAAGCAAGTAAATGGAAGGGAATTAGAGGAATAGTGCTGCTGGGATCATGTGACATTGTAAAAATAAATATATGAATGTGGCCAAGATAGAAAAAGGTCTGACAGTACTGTATTCTTTGAATGTGTTATTTCTAATATATGTGAGTTTGCCAAATTGATGTTGCATTTAAATTGCAAGAAAACCGAATACATGGTCATCAGTAAAAAAAAAAGGCAGCTCAATATGCCAAATACAGGTCGGGGATACTAAAATCAAGCAGGTACAAAAATTTAAATACCTGAGAAGTGTTATAACAGAAGACAAAAAGTGCAACACAGAGATCCGAAGGTGAATTGGCATGGCGAAGGAAGCATTCCAGAAGTTGAATAAAGTATTAAGAAACAGAACAATTTTGCTAGAAACCAAAAAGAGACTACTGGATTGTTATGTGATGTCGGTTCTTCAATATAGCAGTGAATGTTGGTCAATATCTTCAAAGATGAAGGGAAAACTTGAAGCAACTGAAATGTGGTTCTACAGAAAGATGCTGTGAATATCATGGACCGAGCATGTGAGCAATGATAAGGTTTTGGAAATGATGGAAACAAAAAGGAAATTAATACTGAGCATCAGGAAGAGACAGCTGAAGTTCCTGGGACATGCAATGAGGAAGGAGGGCTTGTAGAACCTGATACTAACAGGCCAGATAGAGGGAAAAAGAGACAGGGGAAAGCAGGGGATAACATATTTGAAGGCCCTAATCAGTTGGATGATGGAACAAGGGTTGCATGGTGTAACGGGAGAAAGCATGCTAAGAGCCACCAGGGATAGGGAGAGATGGAAAGCCATGATCGTCTACATCTGAAAGGACAGAGCACATAAAAGAAGCTGTCAGGGAAGCAAGTAAACAGAAAGTAGTTCCACAAGCAGGAAGTGTTAGAAAAGAAATGTTAGAGTAGAAGTGGCAGTTGCATTTAACTATTTCAACTCTAAAAGGGTGGGACCTAGATGCCAATCTAGTAGCATGCTTAAATTCACATAGACGTGATACCATGGGGAAAAAATCTTGTCAGAGCAGTTGCCATGAAAATATTTGTAGAAAATTTTATTTTTAAAATGACATCCTCCAAATGATGGCCTCTATTTGCCATACACTGTTGTAAACAATTTTTAAAGTTTTCTCTCACCTGGAAGTCTGAGGACTTGAGGTCTTCCAGGTGGCTTTCTTTTAATTGCTGTACCTGTAACCCTGAAATGTTTAACTCTTAGCAGATATCAATTTTCTATCCAGAACAGCATTATTTCCAACATAACAGGAAATGAGCACAAAAAAATTCTTTGTGCTGCAATTACAGATTCACCAATATTAAAAAAATATTTCAATAGAAAATGCATGGTGTGCACTGGTCCAAGCTATAATTATACCTCAAGGATATCTGAAAAAGAAATAGTAATCCATTAGCTAGAGAAAGACACCACTGCCACTTGTACCACAAAAGTATAATTTAAAATGTGGGAGGTATTTCTGTCACATCCTGTACTTTATGAATACAAAACTGAAGCTTGCAAATATAGATTCGTAGTTTCCCAATAAATGAAAATGGTAATTCAGAGCTTGCTCTATCAACATAGCCAAATTGTTAAATGCCCATTTTGGCTATAGAATCAGTTCACCTGACAGAAAAGGGTATACAGGTTCAATTTCTGTCAAAGATACGGTTTTTCTTTTGTAGAACTTCTCACTCTCAATTAGTAATTTCACTGTTTAAGAAAATAGTAAAAACAACAACAAAATATATAGCAGCTCAAAATAACATTTATGATAACTTAAAAGCCAGACCCCATACATACAGACATTTAAGCTTGCTCCTGCAGAGGGTTAATTAGGCTTCTAGCCCAAAACTCAAGGGAGCTCTAGTCTAACTTAGAAAACAGTAATTTTGATAATTTTGAAGAAATAAATTTGAATTCCTCAATTCACTTGATGGAACTTCAAAACTTCACTTTAACTTTATTTGATCTTAAAGTCCAATTCTAGTCAAAAGACTGATTTGGGCCAAAATTCCAGTTCTTCAAATCACAAATTCTGTGAAACTTCAACTGAGCCGAGTTCTTCAAGTCACAAGCTCTGCAGAACTTTGAAACATTACATCACAAGGCCTCTGATTCCTTGGCATTTTGAAGAATAAAATTGATTTCCTCAGGGCACAAAGTTTTGTAGATATTTTAAACTAAATTTAAAACAAAAATTTTAATTCACAAAGTTTTTGTTATTTTAAACTCAATATAAATTAAAAAATTCACTCTTTTCTTTCTTTTTTTTTTCTTTTTTTTTTCTCCCCAGTCATTTTAACTGTTTGTTTCCTCCTCATCCAGGTACAAATCCCAATGCTGGATGTTCAAAAACAGGATCATCCCAATTCTAAAAAAGATATTTGTCTATACTTCTGAGATGAGATAGCATTTGCATTATTTACATTGTTTTCACTGTTGTCCTCATCTTGATTGCCACATTTATGACGTTTCAGCCATTGTACTCTTTGTTTATTATACTTTTGAGATGAGGTAGTATTTACATTATTTACATTGCTTGGACTGCTGTCCTCATCTTTATTGCCATATTCATGATGTTTCAATCATTGTGTGCTCCAGCCTTTTTCAGATGTTTGAAACTTCAAAACAAAACCCTTTTTATTTTATATATATATATATATATATATATATATATATATCAGTTCAAAATTCTGGACACCTGAAGAAGACCAGAGTGATTAATGACCGAAATGTCAGGTTGACAGTTAAATAGCAGGGTAGAATGGGCTCTCTTGCCTTTTGTGGTAGTGTTGTGGAGTAGTTTTCACACTGAAGGTTATAATCGTGCTATGTCGGTTGCTAATCGACTTAATGCACCCAAAATGTTAGGAACTTGGTAATCTTCCACTGAAAGCTGACTCCTTAGTATTCGGCTAACTGCCGACTAATATCAACTGCCTAGTAGTTCTACTGAACTCCAATAGAAATCCTATGAACTTCTCAAGAACTTTTCCTATTAACTTCCTCTTAGCTGTTATTAATATAGGAGGGAGAGTCCATTATCTGAGGAATAGGTGTGTTTTCCCATAACATGTAACCAATGTAGGAGGAAGATGAGGACAACTCTGAATTCAAAACTGAAGAAGACAACAGGAATCCACTCCACGCTCATTCCCAACAAGGTTCCTATGGCAAATAATAAAGAAATGGGCTCTCTGGTGAGATATGATTGCCTAAGAAACCTGGTATAGGAAAAAATGTGGAATCACGCATGAAACAGACGGTTGCCACTCAGTGTTGACCCAAGTGTCCACTGTTATGTCTATATTTAAACACTCTTCATCCCTGATATTGATCATAAATATTGCATACCTAAAAACTGTATATAAAAAATCTCATATCGTCGAACCATATTTGTCTGTATTTAGGAGATGAGGTATTGTAATTATTTACACTATTTACATTGTTCAGAGTGTTCTCATCGTTATTGTCATATTCACTCCTTCAACATCTGTCTATATTTCTGTGATGTAGTAGTCCAATTATTTACGCTGTTTACATTGTTCGGATTGTTGTCCTTATCTGTATTGCCATATTCACAATGTTTTGACCTTTGTAAACTCCAACCTTCTTCAGATAAATAGAATTTTGAACTGAACCCTTTATTTCAGCAGCTGAGGTAGATTGTTTTCATTCCACAAGTCATGCCACTTCCAGTTGTCTCAGTTATCTCCATTTGACTCAACTCTAAGATTTTTTTTTCACTATAGCTGTTGCCAGTTATTGAACTCGCAACTTTTTGGGTCCTGTCACTAGAGCCAACCAGTGCTTTTTAACCACTGAGCCATATGTCTTTGAGGAAGGTTGAAGTGTACAACAGCTGAAACATTGTGATTATGGTGACATAGATGAGGATAACAATATAAATAATGGCTGTACCATATATTTATATATGTAGTTTTCGGTATTAGCTTGTGATATATCCCGGAAAGGAATATCAGTGTAAAGATTAGTGGAAGAATGGTACTCGACACAGGAATACGATATAACAGATTTATTGTACTACTGTACAATTAACAATAAGATACAGATAAGCAATCAATGAGTAGGAGGCAGAATAAACTATCAAACAGAGAATGCCTTTGCCTAAGACATTTGCTCTCTCCGCTTGTCACCGTCCTTTATAGTCTAGAGCATTCCATTCTCGGGGATGGCAGGATGTTCCACTATAACAGCTTGGTAACTTGGAATCATGCCACACAGATAATGAAGAAAGCTACTATATATAAATGTTGGTATTATACCAGTTACGAGCATCTACTATAGACCTTGGGACAGGTCTTCCTCAGCAGATAAGGATTTGAAAGACTACACTATGCACTGTTTCAAGCAAAATCAAAATATAGAAAATTTATTTAAATTTTTTCAACAAAAAAATGAAGTCAAAATGATACTGGCAATTCTATACAATATATGATCCATGAGCCACTTAAGGTAGAGTGTTGTTCCAAGAATTTACAAGGAGAGAGTAAGAAATACATTTTATGAAGATGTATAAGATAGATAATGACTGACCCTAGACTTGAAGTAGTTTGGTTTGTAATGATCAGGGTACAATGATTTCAGGCGGCTGTTCCACAATATAATAAAAGTAGGAAGCTGTCCAAGTTGAACTTTTACATAAAACCATGTAATTATGATAAACTAGTAGTGTTGCTCGGGTGTAATGAAAGCTTTAAAACTAATCTATGGTCATGGAGCTCAGACTCTTTGGGCATTGGCACGAAAGACTAAAAAGCAATAATTGTTTCCAGTTAAAGCGAAACCATAGACTGAAAGAAAAATGAATGGATGTAAGTCAAATTTTGATTTCCTGCTATTGATATCAAATAAGTTTTTTTCATCGTAAACTGAATTTTGAAGGCTAAATAAGTCCTCTGAGTAAATGGTATCATGGCTGAGACTAAGAACTACAATTATACCTACTTAGAGCCAAACCTGAAGCAAAAACTAAAATAAAAGACCTGAAAAAAATACAGATATACAGGTAGATAAACAGACACGCACACAAACATCTTGCCTTTTATATATATATACATTATCGATTTTCTGTACTATTGTAAGAACTGCAACCTTCAAACTTCTGAATATCATTTCTTATGTCTTTGTCTATAAGTGTATCAAATTTGATTAAAATCAGGCCACTCCTTCTATAACCCGATTGTTTCGATTATCGATTTTCAATATTTATTGGGGGTACCTCGACACAAAATCTAGCTAAGAACACTCGCAGACGCTTATAGTACAACGGTGTCAATTTTCAGGAAAATCGGTCCAGCCGTTTCAGAGTCTATAAGTAACGGACACACACACACACACAGTTCCACTTATAAATAAGTTTAGATAGTTGCCATATGGGAACGATTTTAAGCTTCAACCCCAGTAAACTGAACTCTATATTTAGTGAGTAATTAAGTCTAGGATTCCATTTAAATATCTGATGGCCAGTGCATATTTCATTTAAATATCTGATGGCCAGTGCAGATTTCCTACAAGTTTTCAAGTAATCCCCTTTCCTTTTTGTCATAAATCTTTCTATACAACTTTTATCATATCAGTAAAAAAAGGCTTAACACTGAACTATTTTTGGAAGGATTTGTAAGTTAATGAACGTTTTTAAAAGGTTAATATTTATGGCCCTCTGGTTGCTTTATTATTGCTCATATTACAAATACATGATAATTTTGTTTTTTTCTCAGCTACTTATTAGTTATTTAATGCCAAAATTTAATTTTCTTTGGAGTATTAATTTTTTTTTTTACAAAAGCGTATAGCTGGTAATTTTTTTTACTATGAAAATGTGTTCCTGGTACCTTCACTATAAAAATGTATTTCTACATTTTCATAGTGTCTTGCCCCCTATATGTGGGTTAGATATTTGCCCATAACTGGGACTCTAACAGGTGCTACCAACCAGAGTAAGAGTGGAACTGGGACCAACAGCAATTAACAAGTGGTTCCATGCTACTTAAAATTTTTTCATCAATGACCTTACTGCCAGATGTAGTTTATCATCAAACCTAGGACAATTGATAATTCTTTTTTAAGTTTTGATTTTTCAGTGATTGGAAAAAGTCATAGAAATGTTCAATTTGATGATTGCATGAAAAAAAAATAAGATTCACTTTAACTAACTTGACACACAAAAAGTAAGCCTTCACTTTCACTTGATACTTATATTGTAAATCAAACCCCTTACTAAAATATGCTCTAGGGTCCCATGACTAACGATACTGAATTTGGCAGTCATATCCCAAACTCTCTTTGGGTTATGTAAGGGTAACATTAGCCGTTTCCTTAGAAGGAAGCATTTTGCCAAGCAGTTAACGCTACTTTCAGTTGAAATTTTATAAAATTTTTCTCTGAGAATAATTTTTTTGGGAAAATAGGTTTCTCAAGTCTGCTGTTATTGCTCTTTTCAGTATTAACAAGGGTTTCCTTACTAATTTTTTGTTTGAATTAGTGTAGCATTTCAACATCTTGATTTTATCATTATTTTTACTTTGAGTTGCATGTGGTATGCATTTTATCTGTTGTTGAAAGTCCTCAAGTGATTTCCGTTGTTTGGTATAGTTCATTGTTTGAGAATTTGTAGAACAAGTCCACAAGGTTTGAAGAAAGATAGACCTCACTAGACGCTAGCGGTATCATTTGCTGGAAGCTATTTTTAACCATTGATTTGACAATGTGAACATATACAGCTGACAGTTTAGATATTTCTAAACAGGTTTGGTACCATGCATGTCATTCATATCTGACAAGGGTATTTAAGAACATGACTTGAGTTTTCAGGTTATTTGGGTTTTGTTGCAACCTGCTTTGTTGAATGACAGATGAAGACAATTTTATTTGATATTATAAAACATGATTATTTTTTTTTTATTTAAGATGGCATATCATGATTGTATGAAAAATTTTAAATAAGTTTTTTTTTTTTTGTTGTAAACTGGATTTTGAAGGCTAAATAAGTCCTCTGAGTCAATGGTATCATGGCTGAGACTAAGAACAACAATTATACCTACTTAGAGCCAAACCCAAAACAAAAACTAAAATAAAAGGGCTGAAAAAAATACAGATATACAGGCAGATAAACAGACACACACACACACACACACACACACACACACAAACATTGTGCCTTTTTTATATATATATATATATATATATATATATTATCGATTTTCTGCACTATTGTAAGAACTGCAACCTTGAAACTTCTGAATGTCATTTTTTATGTTTTTGTCTATGAGTGCATCAAATTTGATTAAAATTGGACCACTCCTTCTATAACCCGATTTTGTTGATTATTGGTTTTCAATATTTATTGGGGGTACCTCGACACAAAACCTAGCTAAGAACACTCACAGACGCTTATAGTACAAGTGTGTAAATTTTCAAGAAAATTGGTTCAGCCATTTCGGAGTCTATAGGTAACAAAAATTTTAAATCCTTTCCTCCCCTTGCACCTGAAACTAAATCTCTGGATTCATTAAGACAACTAAATTTCTTTTCTTTTCTGGGCACTGCTGGCCCACCTTGCTGTCTTAAAATCAAAGTTAAATAGATGTTTATTAGAATTGTAGATGGAAATTATTTTTAGGAATCTTGTTAACTGAGAAATCACTTTGAATTTGTTTGTTCTGATAAAACTAATTTCAATTGAGAAAAATCCGAGGAGAGAGACAGAGAGACCTAATAAAAACACAAAGGTAAAAAAAAAGTTTGAAGTTTTGGCTAATGCATGGATTTTGACAAACAACCTATAAATTGTGAATCTAATTTTGTATCCACCTCTTGTCCCCACCATTTTCTCCAAGACCATCATCTCTTCATCTCAAGAGATGAAAATAAGAATTGAGAAATGGAATCGGTTTTTACCAAGATTTTGCTAATGCAGTTCTTAAAGTGATACAAATCAAAGTCATGAGAATTTTTGAGAATCTTTTTGAAAAGAAGGAATAAGAAAAAGAAAGATCAAAGAAGAAAAAGGGAAGAAAAAAAGGGGGAAAGAAAGAATTTAATAAATATTAGAGAGAGTTTGGGGGGAAAGAAAGTAAGGTAAATAAAGGGAGAAAAAGAATAGAAAATGTGTGAAAATGAAAGACAAAAAGATAATGAAAGGAAGAGAGAAAACGAGAGAGAGAGAGAGAGAAATAAAGACCAAAACAGAAGGCAAGAAGAGTTACTTCCTTTAGGAGAAAAAAAAATGTTGTGAAGACGACGTGTAAGTACGCTGACACACATATGTAAAAAGATGGAAAGTGCTTTCCTTTGACAAGTTAAAGTGGAAGGACTTTTCCCATCAATTTTTAAGAAGGAACTTTTTTGGCATCTTCAACTAAAAGCATTTCCCTTATAGGATCAGAAATTAAAAAAGAAAATGTAAAGTATAAAAATGTGTCCATTGAAGTTTTGAACCCCTTCTTGATTGTCGACCAACCAGTGACACAACCCAGCTTTTTATAGGTTTGCTTGTATTATTTTAAAACCTGTTATCTCATTTGGTTGCTATGGATTAATCTAAGAGCCAGGAAAAAAAAAACAAGTTGATTCTATATCCCCAAAAAGATTGACTTTCTATATTTTGATATGTCAAATATGAACAAACATAGAATTGTTTGAAATATTTTCAGTTCCATCAAGGATTTTCTTTTATCTCATTTGTAAGCCGCATTTGGACCTTAATTTTTCCTTTTTTTAATATCTGATGGATTAAAGAAGATACCAATTAATGGCTTCTCTTATGATTTAGAAAAGTCTTTGAATTTTTATCATCAAAAAAATTATTGGAAAGGTCAAAAATTCTAGGCCAGGTCCATTGTGAAGGGACTTAAATTCTTCTGTGAGAATGGAAAGTCAGAAGTTTGGTTCTTAATCGATGCTTCAATATTTTGACTATGTCAGTCAGTCAGTTAAGTGCTATACGTGATACACGCTTGGACGATCATGTCTCAAAAGAGACATGACTCACTGAGCAGAAAATTATCCCACAGTAGGTTGCCATTGCTTTCTGTGGTAGATCGATTGCCAGCCAAGGATATAGAACCCAATCTGTCCTGTTATTTCACTCATAGCTAGAAGGGGGAAGAGATGTATTATATTATTACATAGTAATTAGTTGGGGATCATTTTATTACTTCATAACAACGGAAAGCCGATCCCCCCACTTTATGGCCAGTAGAAGCCTTAATCATGATTCCAACTATGATATTCAGTCAGTCAGTTAAGTGCCGTGGCTTGACAAAATAGGTTAGTCAGTCAGTTAAGTGCTATTCATGATACACGCTTGGGCGATCATGTCTCAAAAGAGACATGACTCATTGGGCAGAAGATTATTCCGCAGTAGGTTGCCATTACTTTCTGCGGTAGACTGGTTGCCAGCCAAGGCTATAGAACCCAATCTGTCTTATTTGTTAACCCATAACTGGAGGGAAGTGATGGATTAATACCTTTTCCAAGGGTATTTTGCGTAAGTGAATGCAAGGAATCCAACTGGAATTTGAACTCGGCTCCCCAATTTCTCATTTCTAGCTGATATCCACTGCGCCACAACATCAAAAGATGTAAAATGATGTTGGCAGGTCTCTGCATTCATTATTGACTTTCTGTCTCTCTCTTCCTTTTACCTTTCTCTCTTAACTTTCTCTCTCTCCCTTGTTTTTCTCTTGTATTTTTCTCTTTTCCTTTTATGTGTCTCTGTCTCCCTCTTATCATTCTCTTTCTTTCTTGCCATTCTCTCTCTCTTTTGCTTCTTCTCTCTCCCTCTCTCATTTCACATTTTCTCTTCCTCACTCCCATTCTCTCTCCCTCTCTTACCTTTTTCCTATTCTCTTCTTTTTCCTCTCTCTTCCTCCTCTCCTTTCTCTCTCCAACCATCTGATTATTTTTTACAAGCATCAAGCATTGTGATGCTCATATTATCAGAAGTTTGGTGACAAGCACATGTCTCTGAGAATTAGGAGCAGTAATTCTAACTTCTGACGACGCAGAATGGATTTTGTGAGTGAGAAGAATAATTACCAATGTTAACTGATATGAGCAATGGTTAACAAGTTCATGAATGTGCTCTTTGTTTGATCATTTGTCTTAACTTCATCTCGCATCTTACATTTCGACACATCTAAACATCATTCAATCCAGGCCCTTGAAATCTCATTTTTTTCATTGCAAATATTCAGACAAGCTACGGTCCTTAGTTCCACCAGTTCACACCTTTACAGCTAGGACTTGCCATATGACATACATAAAATCAACTCCTCCTCGTCCCCTTCATATTCCATTGGTCATGAAGAAGTTCCACAGACAGCTTATATCTGAAAATTCTTTGTTGAACAGGCTCTTAAGATGTGTCTCTACAGTCTTAACACATTCAAGTTTAGGGGCAATCATTATGTGTCCTACATATATAAGATTGATAAATACAGGGTGTCCATAAAGTTTTTATGCACTTTAAAAAATTTATTGTATTTGCAACAGAAAGAATTTGTGAAAAGGGTTAGAAAGAAGTAAATCTATATTTTTTAAGGTTTTATTGAAATTTTATTTAAGTTTCCACATGTTCTTCATCATTAGCAATACAAAGGGTAATACGATTTTGCAGTTCATGGAAAACATTTGCAAACTAATTTACAGTAATGCCTGAAATCGCATTAGTTATTTTAGTTTTCAAATCTTCTAATGAACTAGGTTTGGTTGCATACACAATTATTTTCACATGAAAAAAAAAATCTAAGAGAGTCAAATCTGGTGAATGTGGAAACCAATAAAATGGTCCACCCCTTCTGATCCCTTCTGTTAGGAAATTTCTGATTTAGAAACTGTCTAACATGCACAGCAAAGTGACAAGGAGCTCCATCTTGTTGAAACACTGTATTATCTTTCAAGTTTAATTGTTCAAGCTACAGAATAAAGTAATTCTGTAGCATATCTAAATAATTTTTTAAAATGCACACAAAAATTATGGACACCCTGTAAATAAAATTTCTCACTGAGTAGATTGATCTATATTCAGCAATCCAGCAACATAGTTTTCTTAGATTAACCTTTTTTGTAATCATTCAGCCCACTCATCAGGAAATATCAGCAACTGACTATATATATATATATATATATATATATTTATCTGTAAATTCAGATAAAACTTAGCAGGAAAATAGCCATTTTCAACGTGTCATTTCAAGACATGCATTTTCAACCCCTTATAAACAAAAACTGAGGAAAAATTCTAAGCCGAGAGGTTAGCTCTAGTAAAGGAAGGGGTTGGGAGGTATTGGTTTTTATAGGGGGTTGAAAATGCATGTCTTAAAATGACATGTTGAAAATGGCTATTTACCCGCTAAGTTTTATCTGAATTTACAGATAAATAAATAAATAAATAGCTGCTCTGGAAATTAAAATTAATTTACATTGAGCTCTCTATTGGATCAGTTTTAATGTTTTAACGATAATACTAGGATCCTACTGGATTATTTACCAACCTTATCTCGGATTATTTACCAATCCTATCCTGGATTTTTAGAACATCTGTCTCTGCTTGGGATCATATCCTAATGTAAACAAATGCAACCAAAGACAATATTATAAAATTATACGGAAATTTACGAAATTGACATGTTTATTAAATTTATTTGTTTGAACATTATTTTTAATGGATACTAGTATTTGAGTGGATAGTCTGTTCTATAAAATCTATGTTTTAATTTAATTGTACTGTTTAATTATAGGAAAAACTAACTATTTACTCAAATATGAGTATCAATTAAAAATAATGTTCAAATATATATATATATATATATATATATATATATATATATATAATTACTTTGTTTTTGGTCATAATAAAATTAGACCAATACACATTTGTATTAAAGTGTTCAATACAATAATATTGTAGAACTTTTGAATATTCTTCATTTGTTAACAAATTGTACAAAATTGGCTAGGCATGTGTAGAAATTGAAATTAAAATATGGAAAAGACCCAGACATAACGTGGCGTATAGTGAAAACAGCCAAGCCTTACAACAGTGGCAAAATATGTAGACTGTGCCAGGAAGAAAAGTTAGCAATTATGCTATTTCCAAACAAAAATGAATTATTGAATAAAAGATCAGAAATTATGACTAAGTGTAACCATAACAAAAAATGCTTATTAGGTTCATACAACCATGGATGAAAACATTATAATTTCATGTAATTTAAAAAATTGCACATTCAAAAATTCCCCGTTACATGAGCGTTCTTTAAAAAAACAGTAAACAGTAAAATCAGTTATTGCAAATAGCAAGAAGACACCACTCATGGTAGAAACCTAGGTTACGTAATAACTCGTTTACAAATGAAGAAAAAAAAAAATATATATATATATATAGGCTGTATTAAAGGGCAATAGTCCATGTCAGCAAATCCTTCATTTTTGAGTTAAGTTTAAAGAAAGCTTACAGTAGATGACACTGTATTGGCAAAAAGACTAGGTGACATTTGTCATTCATGTACATTTTTGGCCTCTCTGTCTTCAACGTGAAATGTTTGTTGTCATGAATTAGCGTTCCACTCGAGAAGTGTTACATTTAACAATGGCAGAATATTCATATCATGAACAGGCAGATATGATTTCTACATATAACCATAAATGATAATTGACACAAGGCTTTCTTAAAACTTAACTAAAAAAAACAAAGAATTTGTGGATATATGTTTATATGGACTTTTGTCCTTGTTTTGGTGTGAGGAACTCACTCCAAATTTGTAAAATTATTATTGATACACTTTGTGTGTGTGTGTGTACACACACACACACACATATATATATATATATATATATATATATATATATATATGAGAGTGCAGTTTTAAAATATCTTTACTATTGATTTTCTTTGTATTAATAAAATACTGTTATTTATTTTTTTCCTAATAAATTTAAACATATTCCCATTTCACGCAAGGTTGAACTGATGTTGATGATAAATTACATTAAAAAAATAGGAATTTCAAACTTTCAGATTAAAATTTTTAACCTTCCATTAAAAACAAAGAAAAGATTTTGGTTGAGTTGGGCTACTCTCTTGCGATATAAACTAAAAGTTCCTCCTCTTTTTATTTATTTAATTTTTTTTTCCACACTGTAATTTCAAGCATTTGTTGGTAATAGGTAGTTGTATGTATATTTTTATTTTGATGAAACCAGAATCAAAATTTAATAGAAGAAATAGTTTCAGATACTTTATCAAATCATCTTCTTGGGCTTTTTTTCACTTTATAACTGAAGAGCTCCATTTCAGTTATTAACTTTTTTCCTATCTATTTTACTAAAAGCTTGTCCTCTTGTAACAATTTCTACTTTTACCTACTAGGTGATGGTGTCACCTGGAATTTGGCTTCCTCACCTTTGTTTGTAGAATTAACATCTTATTAAAATATCTGCTTTTTTTTTTTTAAAGTTAAAACCAACCTTTATGCTTGTGCCTAGATAATCCTGCTGCGGTTTTTATATATTTGAAAAGAGTGATTTTACAATGGAGACAAAAAATGAGAAAGGTATTCCTTTAGCTGGCAGTGGGCAACGAGCTAATTAAAGACACTTAGTCAATGTGTTTAAAATTCACCTACCACCCTATACTCTATTTTGTTTTGATTAAACTGCCAAAAACAGAGACTCTGGCAATTATGAAGCTTACTTTAAATAACAAAAGTAGCAATATATATATATATATATATATATATATATATATATATATACTCTTGTTGAGATTATCGCGTCAATGTGAACGATATTTTTCTTAGCTACATAATATAGTTGATATTTCAAGGTTTATTTTCATCATTATCAAAACATTAAAAGGGAAAAACTGTCTGCACCAAATCATCAGAAAAAAAATCATTTATCATTTGATTCATTTGCAAACATTACTCAGTTTCATTTTTGATTCTCTGCCCACCGCCATTTTCTTTTTTAATTCAGTTTGCTTTGTGATTCTTGGGGGGAAAAAACCTTCAATAAAATACAGGAAGGGTGTGTTGAGGTTGAAGAAAAATCCTGAAAAACAAATAGTACATGTGTCAGTGTTTACAAATCAGTTAAATCAAAGAGGGCAGCTCATGCACGCATCTTTCTTGGACCAGAGTCTGATATCTGGATATGAAGATTGCTTGAAAACTAAAACGTTATTTGAGCCAATTTTTTCAGAGTGGTAACTCTTTGAGAGTATCCACCGGGAAGATGATCGCACCGTGCAACACTGTTGGGAAGTGCCTGAAAACCATGCTAAATGTTAATTGAAGACTTATTGAAATTGTGTTGACAAAACTGTTTAGAAGCCATTACTATTTATATAAGCCTAAAGTCATAAGTCATTGTGACTGAAGGTGTAAGCGATTTTATGGCAGATTGTGCACCTTGTCTCCAAAGCTGTAACTAAGATCCACACAGCATAGTTGTAGTCAGTCAGTTAAGTGCCATACATGATACACACTTGGGTAATCATGTCTTGAAAGAGACATGACTGACTGGGCAGAAGATTATCCCGCAGTAGATTTCAGCGGTAAGCTGGTTGCCAGCCAAAGCTATAGAACCCAATCTGTCCTATTTCACTCTTAGTTAGAGGGGGAAGAGATGTATTATATTATTATGTAGTAATTAGTGGGGGATCAGTTTATTACTTCATAACAATAAAAACCGATCCCCCACTTTATAACCAACGGAAGCCTAAATCATGATTCCAATTATTATATTCAGTCAGTCAGTCAGTGCCATACGTGATACATGCTTGGGTGATCATGTCTAGAAAGAGACATGACTGACTGGGCAGAAGATTATCCAGCAGTAGGTTGCCATTGCTTTCTGTGTTTGCCAGCCAAGGCTATAGAACCCAATGTGTTGTATTATTTAACCCATAACTGGCAGGAAGAGACGGATTAATACCTTTCCCAAGGGTATTTGCACACAAGTGTAAATGCAAGGAATTTAACTGGAATTCAAACTCGGCTTCCTGATTTCTCGTTTTGAGCCGATATCCACTGCACCACAGTGCACATAGTTGTTGTATAAACTAATTAATACTCTGTGGGTATTGAAGAACTACAGATGTTCTTGAGTAGGCACCTGCAACAGGGATTATCTAACCACCTGAGCAGAAGGGTATGTCTAATGTAAAAATTATTTGTTTCTTTATGGTTCTGTTTCTTACTTTTTCCTGGTTTGCTATTTTGCTGAACTATTCCTGATTAGGCGTTTTTGATTTTATGGTAAATCCCTGAGCATTTGCTTTACATGGAGGGCTAAAATAGGCATTATATTTTGTAAGATTAGACTTGATGTTTCCACTGTATGTTATGCTAGCTATCATAAGAGACATTCATCACATTTTTGCATCATCAACTCTTGGGGGCCTCTTCAGCCAGTGGAGGTGGAGGAGGATGAGAAAAGGGATTATCCATGATAACATTGGCTTTTTCTGCTCATTCTATTGAGAGGACTTTCAGATTATGTCTTGAATGTGTTTTCGTTTTTTTTTCTTCATTTTCTCAGACAAGATAGAATATAACCAATTATTTCCTTCTTTCAGTATTTAACATTTCATCTGCTCTTTTTCTTTTTTTTGTTTGGCAAATCATTGATATTTGATAACCATGAAATTTTATTCATCTACAATGTAGACACAATTTTGCAGTTTCATCAATGCTACAGAGGATAAAATGTTATTTATAGCATTATAATTTTTTCTTATTAATCCGCAGATGTGTGTTGTGGTGCAGTGGATATCGACTTGGAACAACAAATTGGTGAGCCAAGTTCAAATTCCTGTTGAATTCCTCGCATTCACTTATGCATAAATACCCTTGGGAAAGGTATTAATCCGTCTCTTCCTTCCAGTTATGGATTAAATAATAGGACAGATTGGGCTCGATAGCCTTGGCTGGTAACCAGTCTACCACAGAAAGCAATGGCTGCCTACTGCAGGATAATCTTATGCCCAGTCTGCATCATGTATGGCACTTAACTGACTGAATATAATAGTTGGAATCATGATTAAGGCTTCTACTGGTCATAAAGTGGGGAATCGATTTTCTGTTGTTATGAAGTAATAAACTGATCCCCCACTAATTACTACGTAATAATAGAATACATCGCTTCTCCCTCTAGTTATGAGTCAAATAATAGGACAGATTGGGTTCTTTAGCCTTGGCTGGCAACCAGTTTACATCAGAAGGCAATGGCAACCTACTGTGGGATAATCTTCTGTCCTGTCAGTCATGTCTCTTTCGAGACATGATTGCCCAAAGTGTGTATCCCGTATGGCACTTAAGTGACTGAATCCTTAAACAGTGTATACATTTTAGTCATAGAAGTAGCAGCAATACATTTTTATATTAAAAATGACTGACGATGTATGACCAGCAGTACATTTTATTTCTCATTGAAGACATACAATTGCATTCAAAATATATTTAGTTGAAGCAATAAAACTGAATACAAATTATTTAAATTTTGGAATTAAATGAGTCATAGTGATTGATATGCCACTAAACAAAATCAGCCAATACTTAAACAGTAAATATAATCAATTCATGTTTCATTGGCGATAGCAAATATCAAAAACTTTGATTTAAATCTTTTTTAATGAGACAAGTTTTTCATTCATTCATTCATTGAGTCTAAATGATGAACTGACAAATCTGGGATTCATTAGTATTGTAACCAAAACAGAGGCTGGAAATGAATAGTAATATTCAGAATATTATCACATACAAAACTCGCAAGCTGTGTGAATTAAATAACCACTGCTTGTAGAGAACTGCTAGATAGTAAGAGAATGCCACATCTCTTAATAGAGTCCAATGTATTATATAAGGATTGGGACATACCCATAATGATTGGGACATACCCATTACTATCCATAGGTATATGCATAACACCCTCCTTTTTAGATTTACTTATGAATTTGTGTAAGGTGTTTTGCAATTGCAGACCTAGATGTTTGGCTGAACACTCAGATCCAAAGATGCCTGTCTACCATGGTGGCTAGCTAATCCCCAATGTGAAAGCTTGCTCAGGCACATTTTTATTTGTTCAATACCAACAGATCCCACTTGTGGCTTATACTGCAACTATGAATGGTGGTCCTTAGATATGGGAGGGAGTATGTTATATAGTGATGACACACTTATGCAAATTATCTTGCCATTCTTTTTTAATGCATGCTGGGATATTATTGTAAGCTAAAAGGTTACTGAATGAGTAATAACCAAAACAGAGGTTGGAAATAAATAGTAATATTTTTGACATCATCAAATACAAGACTCACAAGGTGCGTGAAGTAAATAACCACTGCTAATAGAGAACTGCAACGAAACACCAATAAGGAAACACCCAACTCTCAATAGTGTCCAACGTATTATATAAGGATTGGGACATACCCATTACTGTCTATATGTACATACATAACCGGTTTTAAACAATTTTTTGGCCAAATGAAACTGGTACAAAATGAAGTAAATTTATTTCTTTTCATAATTAATTGGTACAATGATTGAATGGGGCAATAATTGGTAAGTCCTCTTATACAGAATCTTCTAATTGTACAAAATTAGAAACATATTTTCCAAGGTAAAAAAAATAGATTTAGATATTTTAGCCAAAATATTGTGATTAACTCTTTTTGTCTATACACCCCAGTATGACTAGCTACAGAAAACATGTTATAAGGATGGCAGATTAGAAACAAAGGATTATCTAACATTACAACATCAAGGTACTCTTCGGGGATAAAACTGCTTTTCACAATAATCTTACTAGATTTAGTCCCTTATAAGAGAAGAATCTGGCTGAAAACATTGCATACATAAAATATCATACATCTAAGCAGTAAGGTTTTGCTATAACCTAAAAGGATACTGCATGAGTAAAAACCCAAACAGAGGTCGGAAATAAATAGCAATATTTATCAAATACAAGACTTGCAAGCTGAATGAAGTAAATAACCGCTGCTGGTAGAGAACTGCTAGACAATAAGAAAACCCCTTCTCTAAATAGTGTCCAACATATTATATAAGGATTGGGACATACCCATTACTGTCGATAGGTACGAGCATAGCAAATAAGTTATTAACTAAGATTCATGTAGTTTCATCATTTCCTGTAGGGATTCATGTTATTGCATTGTTACCTGGAGTGATTCATGTGGATAGATCATTCCCTAGAGTATTTGAGTGCAATCATTGTCATTGACTATTAGCCATATTTGATGAAGGCACAAGGATTTATAGAGTCATCTAATAGAGTTTGGTCATTCCAGGCAGCAACCTTCACATTGAACTGTTTCTGTATGTTCTATTTTTGGTTCTGTTGGATACCCCCATACTAGTGGAGGCCCATCAGCTGTGGCAAACTGATCAAGATAAAGGACAAGCTAGCAGTTTTTACCTCACCTTTTTAGGGACTTTACTGGTTAGAGGGCAAGCAGTGCTATCCTTTAAGAAGGCTGCTTGGACACTGGAGTAGATGCCTTATCTTACAGTTAATTCAGGTTCACTGGCATGTAACCATTTTACTCCAGCCACCTATATACAGAGTTTGACCTAACATCTTCTAGTCTCCCAGGCCTGATGACCCTCACTTTTACTCCATCACACAGGACTTTGACTTTTCTTTCTCCTCATTGTTTGTACTGGACTGTAGTGCCAAACTGTTATCATGCACCAACAACAACATGCTCTGGTTTGATTAATACCTGATCCTTTGTCAAACCGAAGCAATAGAATAGAGTAAACTTTAGAATCTTAACTCAACTAGGTATCATGTTAGATCTGCTCATCGTCTTGCGGCCATTGGCCAAGATAGAATTCACTACACTCCCTCCAGTATTCCCTGTGCATTTGGAACCCTGGCACAGTTTTTGTAACGAAATTCATAATCTTGACAAATAGCTTAATACTTGATGCTTTGCCAGGGCTACTAAGGGTGTTTTTATTGTGACACCGACACTAGATGGGTTGTCTCCGACCCATAACTGGAGGGAAGTGACAGATTAATACCTTTCCCAAGAGTACCAGTGCTTAAGTGAATGCAGGGTACTCAATTGGAATTCGAACTCAGCTCACTGATTTATCTTGCCAAGCCGATATCCACTGCACCACAACGCACATCCATCACTGAACACTTACAGCACTTGGTATTCCCAAGTGGTCACCCATCTAAGTACTGACCAGGCTCAACGTTGCTTAACTTTGGTGATTGAACGAGAACCGGTGTATTCAACGTGATATGGCCGTAAGCTAGAGAACTCCCTTGCCTACCAAAATTGAGCAGTGCTGACTAAACAATCTGAGGCAGACTGTTTAACAACTGCATTCCACCAACCTGCTGCTACTGGCTTGACCCTATCTCTGTCACTGAAAGCTTAGGGGTTGCTAAGACTTGCTTAAGGTCTCATCCTAATTTACCAGAGAGAAGTCAGTCAGTCAGTTTACTTCATATTGGTGAGCTGCAATCAAAAGATCAATCTAAGCCTAGTGCCTGTAAATAAAGTTGCAACAACAAACAAAAAACAGTGCCATGTCAGCATGCAGGTATCTTGAAGAGAAAAGAGAAGGAAAATGGGGATAACTTGCTGCAAAGAATGCACAAATGTATTAAACATGGAATGCTTCAGGTACTATCATACTGTTAAAGAACAACAAATTTATGAAGTTGACATTTCTTTATTTCCGTCTTTTCTTTATTTTTATAATCTAAAGGGGGTGAAAATATCCTTATGGTATTTTAAGGCATGGTAGAGTAATGGACAGTGGCCCAGACTAAGAAATCAGTGAGTTGAGTTCAAATTCCGGTCGAGTTTGTTATATCCGTTTTGATTCGTTAGAATCCATTTTGTACATTTATAAATCTACCATTTGTTCGTGCACTGAATACTGTTGCCATATCTGGTCAGGTGCACCTGCTATTCATCTTGAGGTTCTTGACAAAATCCAATCTGCTATATAATTGATCTGGTTTTAGCAGCTCACCTTCAGTCACTTTCTCAATGAAATGATGTGGCTTCCCTTTGTCTTTTCTACAAATATATTTGTGCAACTGGTTCCTGAACAACATGTATTTACTCAGGCTACTAGACTAGCATCAAGGCCCCACCCTTTCACCATCAATAGTTAAATGTATCCTCCTCTTCTATTCCAACAGTTTCTTTTCTTGCACTTCCTGTTTGTGGAACTCACTTCCATTCACTTACTTCTCTGATAGCTACAATCTCCAAAAGTTTAGATGCAATATCAATTGCCATCTTCTATCTACTTGATTTCTATCCATCTCTTATCTTTTCTTTGGAATCCTCTGTACCTTTATTTTTTCTCTCAGTGTAACCCCCTGCAGACCAGTGGCAGTCCTGCCTTATTTGGGGTGAAATGATTATAGAAAAAAAAACGCTAACTGTATTGACAAAGTTTCTACTGTCAGTGGCAAACAAGTTTGTTGGGAAAGCTAAAGTGAACAATTCATGAGCAATCAACATTGGCAGCAAAGATTAAAATGATCTCAAGCATTAAACCAACAACAAAAGTTCAAACCATTCATCAGTCATAAGGCAAGACCAAGAAATAATGCATGGTTATTTATAAAATGTGTGGGTACTTCTGCCTAATACCAGTGTAGTACCTGTGTGCCCTGCCTAAGATCGGTGTAGTACCTGTGTGCCCTGCCTAGGATCGGTGTAGTACCTGCGTGCCCTGCCTAGGATCGGTGTAGTACCTGCGTGCCCTGCCTAGGATCGGTGTAGTACCTGCGTGCCCTGCCTAGGATCGGTGTAGTACCTGCGTGCCCTGCCTAGGATCGGTGTAGTACCTGCGTGCCCTGCCTAGGATCGGTGTAGTACCTGCGTGCCCTGCCTAGGATCGGTGTAGTACCTGCGTGCCCTGCCTAGGATCGGTGTAGTACCTGCGTGCCCTGCCTAGGATCGGTGTAGTACCTGCGTGCCCTGCCTAGGATCGGTGTAGTACCTGCGTGCCCTGCCTAGGATCGGTGTAGTACCTGCGTGCCCTGCCTAGGATCGGTGTAGTACCTGCGTGCCCTGCCTAGGATCGGTGTAGTACCTGCGTGCCCTGCCTAGGATCTTGGTATGACCTGTTGTCCAAAATCTAACCAAAAAACTAAACATTAGGTAATATATAGGGAAGGGCACTTGGTCAGCCCAAGAAAACTTTCAGCACCCATGTATCTCCTATTGTACTTAATTCCCATAATATTTCATGAATGTAAATTTTTCACTTTTCCCCACCCCCACTGACTTTGACATAATTTTCCATTGGTAATGCTTGTCATTAATTTATTTCAGAATATATTCAATTTCACAGTCAGGCATGAAAGTAATCTTTATGCATAAGAGAAATTGGCTCAAAATGCCCCAAACCAATTGTGGATTTTGGTTAATTTTGCTCTGAACTAATTATTTGTAATTTAAACGGTTCCTGAAAAAAATTTCCTGTAAATTTTGCTAAACAGAAATTCTATTTAAATATACAAGTAGGAGGAAGCAAATTTTGAAAATATTTTTTTAATTTTAAATGGGCAGTTTTTGTAAAATGGCTAAAAATGATCTAATTACCTGGTTGTCTTCTACAAGTTTTTCTCTTAAAATATTACTTTACTAATGGCTAAAAAAGACTGGATATTGTGGAGAGCCATGATTGCATGCACCTTGAAGGAACATGGTGAAAAGATGACAGTGAACAGTCTGAGGCTTTTGGAAACCACCTTGAATATGTTTGTTTTAACTCTTGTTACAAACTAAACTTCAAAGAAAGAATTATTTGAATGAATGAGTCTTGTCTTTGTTCAGTTTACAACTTCTTTGAAGTATTGGAATAAGACCTACTATTTTTTAAAAAGAAATATTTATCTAATACTTATCTTTAATATCTTTTTTTTTTTTAATGCAGGTAGATCAAAAACATTTAGCAGAAAAATTTAGATTGTTGCTTTGTCCTATTTTTTGGGTTTTTAATTTATAAGAAAGTTTTACTAAGAAGTTTTTTGCTTTTTTGTAAAATGAAAAAACTCCAACTGAAACTTTTGGTCTCTAGTTTAATATCAACCATTTTCAAAGACTTTGAAATCATTTTGAAATTGACAAAGATACAGCTTGTGAAAGGTAAACTAGTTCAGAACTCCTAGAAAGTGTTCTTTACAGGAATTATGAAACTCACCTGGTAAAATCTGAAGCTAAATCTTTTTCTTTTTTAAATCCTATTAACCTTTTAATTTTTCTCAAATTACATTTTTGTTCAACTTTTTGCAATTTCCAAAGTTGTATCACTATCACTGAATGTCTTTACAATATTTTCTTTTTTGCTAGACATTAAATCTGTCTTACAACCTAAATCTAATCTAAACTTATTTATAAATGGAATTTTATGTGTCTGTGTGTGTGTTCATTACCTATAGACTTCGAAACAGCTGAACTGATTTTCTTGAAAACTTACACAGTTGTACTATAAGTGTCTGCGAGTGTTTTTAGCTAGGTTTTGTGTCGAGGTACCCCCGATAAATATCGATAATCAAAAAAATCGGGTTATAGAAGGAGTGGTCCGATTTTAATCAAATTTGATGCACTCATAGAAAAAGACATAAGAAATGATATTCAGAAGTTTCAAGGTTGCAGTTCTTACAATAGTGCAGAAAATCGATAATCTATCTATCTATCTATCTATCTATCTATATATATATATATATATATATTATCTCTCCTCTGTCCTTTCTAAGCTCTACAACCTCTGCCTATCTGCTTCCTGCTTTTCTGCCTGTTGGAAATCTTCCTCTATAGTTCCTATATTTAAAAACACTGGAGAACCCTCGGACCCTGCAAATTACCACCCTATCAGCCTTCTTCCGATCTTTGGCAAAGTGTTCGAAGTCATTATCAACGCCGAGGTGGTTCAGCATCTCACAGCACACAGGCTCCTCTCGGACAAGCAATATGGTTTCCGCTTCACCAGGTCTACTGCTGATATGCTAACGACCATCACCGAGTACATATACCAGGCACTCGACAGGAATGGCGAAGCCCGAACCATTGCATTGGATATATCTAAGGCGTTCGACAGGGTTTGGCATGCTGGCCTTCTATGTAAACTGCGGAGCTATGTTATAACTGGACATTTGTTTCAACTAATCCAGTCATTCCTCTCTAACCGCACAATGAAGGTGGTATTAAACGGACATGCCTCCCAGAACTACCATACAAACGCAGGTGTCCCCCAAGGCTCCATCTTAGGTCCTACACTCTTCCTGATATACATTAATGATCTCCCTGATTCCATAAGAGCCCAAGTAGGTTTATACGCCGATGACACCACAGTTTACTCTTGCCTCCTACAAAAATCTGGTGTGGGCGTCAAAGCTAACCTTGCAGCCGAGATTGAAAAAGACCTCCAATCTATAGTGGACTGGGGTAAGAAATGGCTAGTAAATTTTAATGCTTCTAAAACAAAGCTACTCTCAATTAACCATCATCGACAATCTCACTGACCTCCCATTAGCATGGACCAGGCTTGCCTCCCAGAGAGTAAAACACTACGCCTCCTTGGTCTCACACTTTCAGCGGACTTCAAATGGAATGACTATATCGAATCCATTGCTAAATCCACTGCTATGAAAGTCGGTTCTCTGTGTAGGGCCCGGAAGTTTTTTCCGTCTAAATCTATCCTGCACATATATAAATCTACCATCCGCCCGTGCATTGAATACTGCTGCCATATCTGGTCAGGTGCCCCTGCTATTCTCCTCGGGCTTCTCAATAAGGTTCAGAGGAGGGTCTGTAATGTGATAAATACCGACTTGGCAAACCACCTGCAGTCTCTCTCCCACCAGCACGACGTGGCTTCCCTGTGTCTCTTCTATAAATACTTTTATGGCTTCTGCTCCAATGAACTTAGATCACTGGTGCCTCCTAAATACGAATTTGCATGAGATACTAGATTAGCAACTAGATCCCACCCTTTTACAGTGAAACCAATAAAATGCAACTGCAACTTCTACTCTAACAGTTTCTTTCCTCGCACTTCCCGACTGTGGAATTCCCTTCCTCACGATTGCTTCCCCAATGGCTACAATCTCCAGGAGTTTAAATGTAAGGTCAATAGACACCTCCTAACACACTAACCTGCTCCTATTCTATCAAATACTCTTCCCATCTGCCCAACCCTCATCCTCGGTATCCTTACTCATCTGTCACCTTCCTCCTGACATTCCCTATGTCTAACCACTCCTTCTCTTTACCTTCATCTATGTAGCCCCATGCGCAATAGTGGTAGTGGAATACCTTGCTTGGGGTGAAATGATTAAAAAAAATATATATATATCTATAAATAAAAGGCAAGATGTTTGTATGTGCGTGTCTGTTTATCTGCCTGTATGTCTATTTTTTCAGCCCTTTTATTTTAGTTTTTGCTTCGGGTTTGGCTCTAAGTAGGTATAATTGTAATTCTTAGTCTCAGCCATGATACCATTTACTCAGAGGAATTATTTAGCCTTCAAAATTCAGTTTATGACAAAAACAACTTATTTGATATCGATACCAGGAAATCAAAATTTGACTTCCATCCATTCATTTTTCTTTCAGTCTACGGTTTTGCTTTAACTGGAAACAACTATTGCTTTTTAGTCTTTTGTGCCAACGTCCAAAGAGTCTGAGCTCCAGGACCATGGATTAGTTTTAAAGGTTTCATTACACCCGAGCAATGCCGGGCTATACTGCTAGTTATAATTAAGCAGTATCCTTGATAAGGTTAATACCAGAGGGGATTGTGATCTGATGAGAACTGTTAGAAATTAATAAAGTATTATAATGAAAATAAATTAGACAAATTTATAAATCCATTGGTGATAATTTATTTCATGAATATTTAAGATATTCAACTCATCAGACTGAAAGTTTTTACAAAAATATATATATGCTAAAACTGTTTTTATAAACAAGGTTTATCTTGTTCAGGAATTGGTTAGACATAAAAAAAAAAGGCTCAATACATAGTTAAAAAAATTGAAAGTGTAGAATATATTTTAAATATTACAAGCATTAACCTTTACGACTACAGTTTCCATCAATGAAAATGTGTGTGTGTGTGTGTGTGTGTATATATATATATATATATATATATAATATTAACTGTAGTAATAACAATACCAATAGTAACAGAACTAACTCTGCCAAACTAGTACTAATTAAGCTATAATTTAAATCGTCTTGAACAACCCACCGAGGATGAACTCGGAGGGAAAAGAAGGGGAAGTAAAAAAAGAAACAAATGAAGTACATGAACAAAAAGTCAAGCACTCGTAAGAAAGAAAAAACCCAAGACGAAAACCCTAACACTAAAGCGCTCAATACAAAATATATATATATATACACACACATATACACACACACACTAGCCAAATAGTGGCTGGTTGGACCAGCAGATGGTAGATTTAAAAAAAACGTGCTCAATGCACAACCAACACAAATTAACAGAATATGCAGAGCTAACAAAATGTCAAAGAACAGAATACACACCACTTACTTGCTAGCCATCTTTTGACCACACAGGTCTCTTCAAGCAAGCCAGTAGCTTGTATGTCAAGGTACTTGCTTATATATACGATAATGGGAACAGTGACCAAAGAGGGGGGCCTCCATATGCTCACGGCTAACGAAAGAAAGAGGTGAAACCTTTTCATGCCCATGTCCGCTGAAACTCCCAATGATGGTTGAGGGAAACACACGCTAATACCTTCAGCCAAGTTCGTATAGTCCCAAAACATACTTTCATGAATGCTTATGCGTTGTCATAATCTCAGAATTTTCATTCAATAAATTTTTCTGGTATGAGTATGTGTCAGTTTCTCCTCTTGACGCAATCCATAAACCTTGTCACCAACACTGTAAAATCGAACTTTCTTAAGTATGATCTATTTTACATTGGGGATTCTATTGTTCTTTTCCTTTAAATTCAACTCCAGCAGCATCTTCTTTTGCATTTCTCGCCTGTAGAATTCCTTTCCATTTACTTGCTTTCCCGACAGCTATGATCTTCAAGAATTCCAATGTAAAGTCAATAATCATCTACTATCTTAATAACTTGCTCCCTCCCTCTCTCTCTCTCGCTTCTTTCTTCATCCACTCCACTCTCATCAGTATTCTCATCCTTCTCCTACCCTCTTCCTGACACCTCTTGGAACTAACCTGTCACTCTTTCTCATAATTTACCTTCTATGTGAACCCCTGCTCAACAGTGGCAGTAAAATGCCTTGCTTGGGGCGATATGATTATAAAAAAAGTTTCTATACTATTATAATGTGGATATAAAGTGGGGCATCAATTCTACATTACAATCAATATATAAATTGACCCCTACTTTATGGCCACAATCATCTTTCTCTTACCCACTTCCTGACAACCCATATAACCTGTCACTCTTTCTCATAACTTTCCTCCTATGTAACCCCCTGCAAAACAGTGGCAGTAAAATGCCTTGCTTAGGGCAACACAATTATAAAAAAAAAATAAAAAAACCTACATGTGGCTGGCGAGTCTGGTATAGTTCCTGTGTCTTTATAACCTGAATGATCAGTTGGTGGTTTTGTTTTTATGACATATCACCCTCGACGGGTCATTCATTGCCAACTGAATTTTATTTATTGCTGGTAATACCTTTTTCTTTCAACAATTTATTGTTTTTTTTTTATCTAAGTTTTGTGTCTAGTAATACTTTTTCTTTTTGAGTATCAAGATTCATTGGGATTTGTTTTTAAGGGCAGGGTCCCCAAGTTATACCCTGTTATTTAACCCATAACTAGAGGGAAGGGATGGATTCATACCTTTCCCAAGGGTACCAGTGCTTAAGTGAATGCAGGGTATTCAACTGGAATCCGAACTTGGCTCACTGATTTCTTTTTCCGAGCCGATATCCACTGCACCACAACGCACATCCGTCACTAAACGCTTACAGTACCCGGTATTCCCAAGCAATCACTCATCTAAGTACTGACCAGGTTCAATGTTGCTTAACTTGGTGATTGAGCAAGAACCGGTGTATTCAATGTGACATGGCCATAAGCCTAATCTGAATGAAGACCTATGATTATACCAGCTCTGTTTAAATCTGTCTTCTGTGCATCTCACATAAACAATTCTGCCCATTAGAATTTTCCACCTCAGCTTTATACACCAGTTTTACAAGCACTACCGAGTGGACAATTGCCCTCGTCCTTGCAATTACGTGAATCACGGCCATTTTCATTCCGCTAGTTACCCTTGGAATTCTTGGCATTTTGTCTTTTTACAGCTTTACTCAAGTTATTAGTACAGCTGTAACTCAATTTCATTGTATTTTTGTTAAAGAACTTGGGGTAGAATTTTACTAATATTTTAAAAAATACTTTCCCTATATTAGTTTTCAACCTCTGAATTGAAAATGGGGGTTGACCCAAATGACATTTCTTGAGCTATTATTGTTTTGTACCTGTTAGTTCATAGTAGGTTTAAATACTAATGTTGAATTGTGCCCCTCCCCTTTTAATGCCAACTCATACTCCTTTTTCCCTTAAAATATTTCTACAGAAGAAGAATTTCTTGACAACCTACACTAAATCCCTTTAGGAATGTGCTTAGTTACATTCGCTGGGTAGTCAGACATGGCATTCATCTACCTCAGTTTAGTATTGGGTTTCATGTACAGAAAAACTGTGCCACTATTCAGATCAAACTCCACATCTAAATACTGTACCACTTTTGTATTCATATCAACCTCGATATCAAACCCGAAGTTCTTGAAGTGTTTGAACAATGCCTTTCTGATCTTGTCACTATCCCTTTTATTATCAGGCACTAATATAAGTCAGTCATCTCTGTACAGCCTATAGTTGTCTATATGTAACAATTCATTACTCTACTCAACACACATAAACCTATCAATTCAAAAACCTCTGCACCATTAAAACTACCCTTGTGGTATGTCAAAGGCACTCCTGTTGGATTTCTTAATCCAAGCTTCTTCATTGTGAAATAGAACCGATTTACAACAATGTAAAATTACCTCAACCTGTTCCGATGGTATACTAATATAGTCCTTAGTGTATTGTAAAGCCTCCAGCAGTTTTTTTTTTATCATCGGGGGGTAGAAATCTTTAATATCATACTTAATAAGTACCTTCTTTTTATTGTCAATCTCATGAAACCAAGAGATACATTCACTCGTGCTCTTCCATTGGTTAGCTTGTGTGGGGACTTTTAGCAATTCGCATGCCTATTGCAGTGAGTTTGGCTTATCTTACCCAAGTCTGTCTTAGTAAGATTGATCAGGCAAAACAAGGGGCTGTGTGCCTGAAAAGACCTGCATGGTCAAAACCTGGGTAGTAAGTAAGTGGTACGTGTTCTGTTCTTTGACATATGTATATATTGTGGGTATGCATGTGTGTATATATATATATATATATATATATATATATTTTTTTTTTTTTTTTTTTTTTTTTTCATTTATAAACGTGTTATTTCGATACCTTGGTTTCCACCATGAGTGGTTTCTTCAGGCAATTTTTAATAACTTAAGTTATCAAAAATCGCTTGAAGAAACCACTCATGGTGGAAACCAAGGTAGGACCAAAAACTAAGTATTAAACAATCTATCTATATATATAATATATATATGTGTGTGTGGGTGTGAATGATAAAAAGAACTTTTTAAGGTATGCTATATTTATAGGGAAAAGTATGCCTCTTGAACTTTGCACTGAGTTTAATCTTCCCATCTCCAGCAGTCAGTTTAAGCACAGGGGTGACCATGTTACAACCTGGATGCATCTCTGTTCATGCCAGTGACATTTCATTGATTATGACATTGTCTGCAGGAGAAATATGCAGGATGTCCATATTGTTAGATCTATGCATGGTGCAGATTGTTGGACTGATCACGCCTTAGTAAAGGCCCAAACCAGCAACGAGACAAAACAATGGAAAGCCTCTTGCATGTCTAAATGTCACAAAACTGCACTCCTTGAAAACGCAGAAACCACTAAAACAATGACTTTCTGAAATCAATGATACATCTTCATGGGACTCTTTGAAGAAAATTATGTATGAAGTGGCTGAGGAAGTTTCCAGCAAAACATCGAAACTGGTTTGATGATAATGAAGATGCTGTCAAGAAGAGTATTGCAAAAAAGAATCAGTTCTGTGTTGCAAAAAATTTTTTAAAAAAAGGGCCTGTTTGATGAACAACACAGTAAACTGTACAAGGAGTTTAAATCTGCAGAAGCTCAATGTGCTCTTCGAACTATGCAGGAAAAATAGTGGTCAGGTTAGAACTAGCAGATGAAATACAGAATGCAGCAAATTCAAATAATATCAAACAATTGTACTGCTTGATGGAAAAAGTATTTGGCGCCAGATCCACCAAGATCATTCCTCTCTGGGCAGAAGACAGCAATGATCTCCTTACTGATATTGATGACATGGCCAAAAGATGGAAGAAACACTTTGCTGGGCTACTGAACCCTGAAGTTCTTGAGAAAATACTTCAAAGACTAATGGTGGCAGAACTTGACAGCCAACTATCACTGGGTAAGGTTCTACATGGCATGGAGGAACTCAACATGGGCAGGGCCGTCGGGGATGACAGCCTTCCTGCTGAGGTATTCTGTTTTGGTGGAATATATTTAAGTCGACTTATACATGATCTTATTTAAAAGTTTGGAAAGATGGAGAAGTACCAAAGGATTGGAGGTATGCAATAATGATACCTATATATAAGGATAAAAGTGCCTGTGAATTATGTGATGATTATAGCTCTCCTTTCTTTGGCAGGTAAGATCTTAGCCTCTGTTCTTTTATTAAGATTAAATCAGAGCATTGTAAACGAAAGACATGACTTATCTTGGAATTTGAAACCAGTGTGGACGTGTCTTGCCTGCAAGATAATAACAAAAAAGAAAAATGGTTACTATTGAAGACACAATTTATGCGTGCCTAGCTCATCCAAAACGAGACAGTATTTGCACACATGCAAATTTTGGCCATCTTGGAATGGCATAAAAAGAGGGTGCCAGCACTGCTGGCAGAACTGAATTTTCTCAGTGGATTTAGTGTGGAAGTTGTGGATTGAAAATCAGACTGACAAAGAGGAAGTAGGAGTGGCATAGTTGGTGTCTGTTTCACAACTGCCCTGTGTAACAACCAAGAAAGGGAAACCTGAAATCCATTTCCTTGGGGCAACCAAAGAAAGAATAGCTGGCCTGCCAGAGAGCTAGCATAGCACTGCAGTTTTTAGCACCCTCCTTATCATTCTTTTTTTCACTACATAATCAGAGCATAGTTGACAATATACTGCCTGAGTCACAGTGTGGTTTCTGCCAACACAGAGGAATCATAGATATGATTTTCACAGCAAGACAAATCCAAGAAAAGATCTATGAACAACAACTGAATCTTTATCAAATATTTATAGATATGAAGAAGGCTTTTGATGCTGTTAATCATGCTAGTTTCTGGAGGATCCTCTTGAAATTGGGCTGTGTCCCCTGCCTCACTATCACAAGATTTTGGGGTCCTTTCATAATGGTATGGAAGCCTGTCAGTTTTGGCAGTGTGCCTGCAGGGCCCATCAGGGTGGGAAATGGAGTCAAGCAGGGTGATTTGGCTCCTACATTGTTTTCTATCTACTTTTCAATTATACTGATTGGTGTGTTCAATGACTGCCATGTTGGTATTAGGGTAAGGTACAGTTTGACTGGCAAGCTTTTCATCATACATAGGTTTGCAGCAAGGACACAAATCTTTTTGAGTTTAGTGCATGACCTTTTTTATGCCAATAATTGTGACCTGGTCACACACACAATTCAGCATGCACAGGAGTTCATGGATCACTTGTCAAGGTCATGTAAGGCTTTTGGACTGTCCATCAGCCTTGACAAGACAGTGGTAATGTATCAGCCTGCCTGAGGAACTCAGTATATAGAGACATCAATATATGTCGATGGTAGTCGACTTGAGGTAGTAGACAAAGTTTGTATACCTTGGTAGCACCCTCAACCACCACTGCTCTCTTGACGATGAGATAGTGTTTTGGATTAAGAAGGCCTCTGATGCATTTGCAGCACTCAAGGGCTGTGTTTAGAGTCAGAAGGCATAAAAAAAGCAGACAAAAAATAAAATATATAATGTCTGTGTTCTATCATTGCTGCTATATTCATGTGAGACAGAAATTTGAAGGTACTGGAATGTTTTCATCAGCACAGCCTTCGGACTGTGCTTGAAATCCACTGAATGTCTTACACACCTGATACTGTTTTTCAACAGACGGCCAAATCACAAAGACTGAAGCACAAGCTCAACTTACAAAATTTTCCCTTAAAGTGTCACTATTCAAGTGCAGTGTTGGGAAACTCTAGCTGAAGACCAGGTTTCTTGGAGAGCTGGTATTGCTGATAGTCAAGACCCTCTATGAGGCATCACAAAAAATATGCAGAACTGAAGAGAGAGGTTTAGAAGGGATCCCTGAATTGCCATGAGGTGCCAACCTGGACGTGTGCCCAATGCAATTGGATATGTCTGTCCAGGCGACTTGCACTAGGATGTGCAAGTCATAGTCAGGCCTGACAAGTCATATGAAAGGGCACATTGAAAATAATGGCAATCAAAGTCAACTTCCAGTGCCTAGAGATGATTTGATATGCCTTATATATGAAAAGAAATGCAGATTGATGGCAGGGCTTTATGATCCACTGTCGTTCACATACCCGGTTGAATGAAGTGTTTCAGTTGGGGGTAACTGAAGGGCTGGACATGTTGGTGATGATCATACTAACTTTGTGAGTCAACAGTTACTAAATATTGTGTGTGTGTGTGTGTATATATATATGAATGATAAAATGAACTTTTGAAGGTATGCTATATTTATAAGAAAAAAGTGCTCAAAATCAGAACAGCTTATATAAATATAAACAGTGAATGTATCTCTATATCCACACTGTCCATTAAATAAAATTACAATCTATATATATTTTAAAGATTTAAATAAAATATAAAGTAAGCAACTCCTGGTTGGGTGGGAGGTATATGACAAAGGAATGCTAGAGAAAAAAATGGCAGAAACTTAATATTTCTAAATAAATTCCTGGTGAACAATGGCTGACCACAGCTAAAAGTCATTTATATACTCCCTTGGCAAATTCAAGACAATGAGAGTAGTTGATATGTACTGTATGTGTACATGCAATCAGTATTCACTAAGTGAGAAATGGCCATTTGGACATTTTACACACACACACACACACACACACACACACACACACACACACACACACTACTAGACTCTCCTTCAATGTATGAGGGTACAGCAAATCCGTCAGTTAAGTGCCATATGTGATACACGCTTGGGCGATCATGTCTTAAAAGTGACATGACTGACTGAGCAGAAGGTTATCCCGCAGTAGGTTGCCATTACTTTCTGCAGTAGACTGATTGCCAGAGAAGGCTATAGGACCCAATCTGTCTTGTTATTTAACCCATAACTGGGGGGAAGAGACAGATTAATACCTTTTCCAAGGGTATTTACACGTAAGTGAATGCAAGGAATTTAATTGGAATTTGAACTCGGCTACCCAGTTTCTTGTTCAGAGTCGATATCCACTGCACCACAATGCACATCTATAATGTATGAGGGCACAGCAACTCGGTACTTAGACCTTGACAGTTAAACTTCTTGCACATATCTTAATTATAGTGGTGAAGGATTGTGTGCAGAATTAACCACCCTTTTTGGAAGATCTATACAGAGAAATAGTGCATGTAGTGTGGCACAAGGTCTTCTAATGACCATCCTCGGGTTTTGAATTCAGAGTTAACGTCCTTCTAAAAAAGCTGCCACCGACAGCTCTAGGACTCTGTGTGTTTTGCTATTTATCCATAGCTGGAGGTAGGGAAGAAAAGATAGATTCATACCTTTCCCAAGTGTATTTGCACATAAGTGAATGTAATGAACTTGACTGGAAATGGAATATCTCTCCAGTTTCTCAATCCAAGCAGAAAAATAGACATCTGTAAAAGGTAAAGGTGTTAAGCAATTTGAGAAAATTAACATTTAATAATTATCCAAGCTCTCAAACAAAACTGTCCAAGTAAGTTTTGAATATAAATTCATAATGTTGAATTTTTTTTTCCCCACCCCAATCAAAGCAGAAATGCCACTGGTGCACAGGGGGTTGCAGAAAGAGAATAAAAAAGATGCAGGGGATGTTGAAGAAAAGATAAGAAGTGGAGGGGGGTCAGGTAGATAAAAGACGACAATTGATGTTGCATTTAAATGTTTGGAGATTGTAGCTATCAGAGAAGCAAGCAAATGGAAGGGAGTTTCACAAACAGGAAGTGCGAGAGAGAAAAAAAACTGTTAGAGTAGAAGAGGCAGTTACATTCAGATATTTTGGTGGTAAAAAGGTGGGACCTTGATGTCAATCTAGTAGCACAAGTAAATACATCTCGTACTGGAGGTGGGGGGTAAGAGCTCATCATTGCAGTTGCAAATGAAAATATTTGTAGAAAACACAAAGGGAAGCCATATCATGTTGGTGAGAAAGTGACTGAAGGCAGGCTGCCAGGTCAGGATTGATCATATTGCAGATTCTGCTTTGTCCTAGTAACGGCAACAATATTGTTGTACTAATGAGAATTTTTAATAGTTATATATTTTCTGTTGCTGACACCTTTCATCTTTTTTTTTTTCTCTCTCTCTTTTTTTTCCAGATTTAAAAAGAGAAGCAAGCATTTGTCATATGTTAAAACATTCTCACATTGTGGAATTGCTGGATACGTATAGTTCAGATGGAATGCTTTACATGGTGTTTGAATTGTAAGTTCACTTTTCATTTCATTGCCTTCAGTTTGTTTTAAAACAAATCATTTCAGGCCATTAATGTAGATTTACATAAAAAAAGAAAAAAAAGTCCAGTTACAATTGCTCTACGCAGTTTTTTTATCGTTTGTAAGTCAAATGAATGTTCGTTCACTTAGTATCCATCTCAGTACCTCTATTACCAAAGGTTTCTCGCTGTTTCAATGTCAGTGCCAAATTCTTCCCTCACATGTCACAGAAAATTAAGCTTTTTCTGATTCTGATTTTATTTCCATTTTCTTTAAAAATTCCTCATTGCTCTCATGTTTAGTCAATGGTATTCTCATTATCTGTGTTGCTTCAAGCGTCGACTTCCTTTAAGAGGAAATCGTCTCACATTCACTGCCATGTATGAAGAGTGATATATGTAACAGTTCAGCATTTTACTCTTTATTTCTACTGTTTCTTAATACTTTTCTTATTTTTGAAAGGCATCTGTGTCAGTATCCTTCTGTAAAACCACATTCCTGTTGCTTCAAGTCTCCTCATCTCTGGGGAGATTACCCAGCATTCATTGCCATATAGGAAGACTGATGTTACATAACAGTACACTATTTTCTTTATTTCTAATGAAATTTTCATCTTTCTAAATATTTTGCTAAGCATTTGGAAGGCGTCTGTCTCCGCATCCTTCTGTAGAACTACATTTCTGTCCCTTCATATCTCTTCATCTGTGAGGATTACTCTATCAGCAGGCCTTCAGAATAAACTGACTGCATTTCTGGAGGAGGTAAAAGTCCCACAAGGAAGAAAACTGTTTGCCATGGGTGGCGACCCATGATGCTTGACTACAGGTTCCTAGTGGTTGAGGGTTTTAGGAGTTGGGCTATACATATACTCCCCAATGCCAACACACCACTTTGGCCCTTGTTTAGGCTAGATGAGTAGTTCAACACCATATGGAAGTATAGTATCTTAATAGACATTGCACAAGATGGAAATGAAATAAAGAATGGCTATAATCATCTAAAAGTTCCTATCAAACTGAACATTTGAAGAACAAAATGGAAACACATCATCAGACATGCACAAGCAGGAAGCCGGTGTATCTTAAGGTAGAATTTTATTAGTTACTATTTATTTTGAGAATAATGTATTATTAAAACCATTAATACAGGAATTGAAAAGTCCCTATATATATATATATATATATATATATATATATATATATATATGTCTCTAAGTATCCTAGTCGTCATCAAACATGCTTTCCCTTGAATGATATGTACAAACATGTTCAAACAAGATAGAAAAATGGCCAAATGAAAATTGATTCCATTTCTTTAAAACAATCTCTTTGTATACATTTCTACAAAAAATGATCCCGCCACTTTGATCCAGAATTAAAATTAGAAGGATACTTGATACCCATAATCCAACAAATGAAATATCTAGGGAATCATACAAGGTGGCTGTGCGTGGGTGATGCAGTGGATATCGACTCAAAACAACAAATCGGGTAGCCGAGTTCGAATTCCAGTTGAATTCTTTGCATTCACTTACTCACAAATACCCTTGGGAAAGGTATAAATCTATCTTTTCCTTCCAGTTATGGGTTAAATAACAGGACAGATTGGGTTCTATGGCCTTGGTTGGCAGCCAGTCTACTGCAGAAAGCAATGGCAACCTACTGCAGGATAATCTTTTGCCCAGTCAGTCCTGTCTCTTTCGAGACATGATCGCCCAAAGCATGTATCATGTATGGCACTTAACTGACTGACTATATAGCAAACTTAACTTCAAGCACACATTGATTACCTTTAAAAAAAAAAAGCCAAAAGGCTTTGAAGTTTTTAAATGTAATATCAAAACTGAATCAGGGTTCAGACCAAAAAGTAATGTTCAGAATTATACGTCACACATCAGATCAAAATTAGACTATATATGCATCATTTACAGTGCCACACCTCACTCCTACCTTAAAAACTACAAATCATGCAAAATCAAGGACTGAGATTAAATCTTGGAGCCTTCCAGACCTCACCCATTCAAAGTCTGTGTATAGAATCCAATGAAGCACTTAAATCTCTGAGGTGGGAAAAATTATCCTTCCAATATGCACTAAAATTACAATTCAGCCCAAATAACTTCAGTTAAGTGCCATATGTATACACGCTTTGGGTGATCATATCTCAATACACGCTTTGGGTGATCATATCTCAATACACGCTTTGGGTGATCATATCTCAATACACGCTTTGGGTGATCATATCTCAATACACACTTTGGGTGATCATATCTCTATACACGCTTTGGGTGATCATATCTCAAAAGATTATCCCACAGTAGGTTGCCATTACTTTGTCTGTAAGTGAATGCAAGGAATTTTGTGGTGTAATTTGTCAAATGATTTTACATAATCTATAAAACACAGGTACATGTTCTTCTACATTTATATTGCTCTTTCTGATAAAATTCTGAGCATAAATATTGCGTTCCTTGCTCCAGTATCTTTGGCAAACTTACACTGTTCTTGTTCTATATCTGGCCTGACTCTGCTGTGTTCTCTATTTATCAGGATTCAGATAATGAGTTTTGTTATGTGGCTCATTAGACTGATTGTTTAATAGACTTCACATTCATTTGTGCCTGGTTTTCTAGGCAGTGCTATGAAAATAGATCTGCTTAGGCCTTCTAGTATATCCCCACAGTTGTAGAATTAATTTATTATTTCTGTAAATTTGTCTATGCCAAATCATCTAAGGCTACCAGCATCTCTATCACAATCTACAATGGCCTTGCTGCTGTTTCTATTCAATCTGGCCAGTGCAGCTTCCATTTCAGTTTTTAATAGTTGTAGGTATTTCTGTGTATTACCAGTTCTCTTTCATCATGGAAGAGACCGTGCTAACTTCTGTAGGAGGTCCTATATTGCTGCCAGTATAGATTCTTGATGACTCTGTCTTAATCAAATGTGTTGAGGTTGATGAGCATCTCTAACAAGTTTTTGTGGCATACTTTATCGAACGTCTTTGGATTGTCTATAAAACACAGGTTCATATCTTTCTGCATTTGTATTGCTCTTTCTGACAACATTCTGAATATCCAGTTCCTTTTTCCAGTGTCTTTGACAAACATGCACTGTTCTTGTCCTATCTTTGGGCAAATTCTGCTTCATGCACTGTCCATCAGAATCTAGATAATGAGTTTTGTTATGTGGGTTCATTAAGCTAATTGTTCTTAGGTAGTGCTATAAAAATTGATCTGCTTAGGTCTTTTGGTATATCACCATTGTTGTAGATTTAATTTATTATTTCTGTAATCCTGTCTATGCTGAAGTTGTCTAAAGCTGTCTGAATCTTGTCTTACAACCCTTTCTGTTTTTGTATATCTGTTGAATTCATTTCTTGTAAGTCTGTGGCATATTTTGTTGAACGCCTTTGCATAGTCTATAAAATGCAGGTACATGTTTTTCTGCATTTGTACTGCTCTTTTTGATAACATTCTGAGCATAAATATCACATTCCTTGTTCTGGTGTCTTTGACAGACTCACGTTGCTCTTGTCCCATCTCTGGCCCAGGCTCTGTTCATCAGAATCCTGATGAGTTTTGTTATGTGGCTTCTTCAGCTGATTGTTCAATGACGTTTACATTCCTTTGCACTGGCTTCTTAGGTAATGCTATAAAAATTGATCTGCTTAGGTCTTCCAGTATATCATCACTGTTATAGATTACATTTATTATTTCTGTAATCCTGTCTATGCTGAAATTGTCTAAGGTTGTCAGCATCTCTACTACAATAATGTCTGGTCCTGCTGCTTTGATTCTGCTCAATTAGGCCAGTGAAGCATTCACTTTGGCTTTTAATATTTCTGGTTCATTGGTATTTCTGTGTATTGCAGTCTGCTCTCTCTTGTGGAAGAGATTGCCAATATATTTTTTGTGGGTAAAATTCGCTATTATTTATGGATACAGTGCAGGGATCAGTTTATGTATTGATTATAATAGAGAATCAATCTCCCGAATGTATATTATATAGCAACAACAGTCCATGATGGTCACAAAGTAATGGATTGAAAGTAATGTTGACAACGTTCCTGGATATAGAGTATCCTCTTGGCACGTAATTTGTTCAATGAGACAACGTCAATGATTATCACTCCCGAATCAGACACTCTCCAGAATCGGATTTGATCTCCAATACTCGGAAAAATATGGCCGCCTTTTATACATGTCGCATTGAATATTTGGAGCTTCCTGATTGGTTAAGCCTTCTATTGGTGAACTATAAAATGGGTTGGCTTATGGGTGTCAGCACAGTATATATATATATATATATATATATATATATATATATATATATACCAAAAAGTCCAACATTTTTCTCAAGGCTGAAGTAGTTTTTCTTTCTCTCCCTTAGAATGGCACTTAAAATGATAGATGTATACAAATGATAAAGTTCTTATCTAGTTTAACAACAATTAAAGAAAAGAACACAAATTATCCCTATATTCATTAATAAGGCACAAAATGATTGGCTTGGATTCTATATAGGAATCAAGAGAAATCATGAAGCTGGCATACTGGCAAAAGAGGTGATGAAAGTGAAAATAACCAACATCACTCTCATATGCAGATTACAAAAATAGAATTACAAGACACATCAAAAGAAAACGGCAATCAGTTTGGGGCATCTTCTCAAACAATAGACTATATAGACATCAGTCAGTTAAGTGCCATATGTGATACACTCTTTGAGCAATCATGTCTTGAAAGAGACAGGACTGACTGGGCAAAAGATTATCCCACAGTAGGTTGCCATTGCTTTCTGCAGTAGACTGGTTGCCAGTCAGGGCTATAGAACCCAATCTGTCCTGTTCTTTGACTCATAGCTAGTGGGGAAACTGATGTATTATATTATTAAGTAGTAATTAGTTGGGGATCAGTTTATTACTTCATAACAATAGAAAACCGATCCCTCATTTTATGACCAGAAGAAGCCTTAATCATGATTCCACCTATTATATTAATTCAGTCAGTTAAGTGCCATGCGTGATACATGCTTTGGGCAATCATGTCTCGAAAGAGACAGGACTGACTGGGCAAAATATTATCCAGCAGTAGGTTGCCATTGCTTTCTCTAATAAACTGGTTGCCAGCCAAGGCTATAGAACCCAATCTGTTTTATTATTTAACCCATAACTGGAGGGAAGAGATGGATTAATACCTTTCCTAAGGGTATTTGTGTGTAAGTGAATGCAAGGAATATAGACATCAGCTGACAATAAGAAAAGAGAATATAGACAAAACATATTGTTTCACAGAATGAGTATTAGACGCACACATGCTCAGAATGAGTATTAGACTCACACATGTTTTTAAAATTGTTTTCAAAATATCAAGTTTTATAGTTCAAGTTTGAAAATCCTCACAACCACTTGAAATGTTTGGAAGCATTCTTGAATAAAAAATTCAGTTTTAGTATTACATGCCTCAGGGGGTTTAATGTGCTGGTAAAATGAATAAACAATCAATCATCATCTGCAAGGAGATTGCACAGCATTCACTGCCATATAGGATGACTGATATTGTGTAGCAGTTCAGCATTCTTCTCTTTATTTCTACTGAAATTTTCCTGTTTCTTATTACTTTGCTTATTTTTGAAAGGCATCTGTCTTCATAACCTTCTGTAGAACCACATTTCTATTGCTTCATATCTCTTCTTCATCTCTGAGGAGACTGCCCAGGATTTTTTGCCATATAGAAAAACTGATATTATGTAACAGTTCACTACTCTTTTCTTTGTTTCTAATGAAATTTTCCTCTTTCTTAATACTTTACTTAGCATTTGGAAAGCATATTTTCGCTATTCAACTTTTACTGCCATATAAAAGGATTTGTATTAGGTAGCAGCTCAGTACATTTTCCTTTGTTTCTTATAAAAGTTTCCTGTTTCTTAATACTTTACTTAGCATTTGGAAGGCTTCTGTCTCATCATCCTTCTATAGAACCACATTTCTGTTGTTTCAAGTCTCTTCATTTCTGAAGAGATTGTTCATCATTCACTGGCATATAAGAGGACATGGCATTTCAGTACATCTTTTTTTGTTTTTAAGAACATTTTCCTGTTAATATTTCTCTTAATTGTTTAAGGAAAATTAAAGGTAAATTATCTTTTTCATTTATTGTTTTTGTTTATTCAAAAACAACAAGCATTGTATTTGAAGTCCTTTCTTATTTTTGTCTGTCACTCATGACTTATTTCTGCTTGAATTTCTCAAATAAGATTTTACTATTTGTGACGATAAATATTCACACTTACCAGAGTCAAAGCGTCCAAGCTGTTTTGTAATGGATACGTGTATAAACCCACGCTAGACAGTTTGTTATATTTTCAGCTGCATCCTCTCCTCTCACAAGTTTGGTCCAAGAAAAGTACATTCTTCGACCTTTATTATTTTATGCTAATTGGCACGAGCCGGGGACTCTGATTGAGAATGAAACCAATGGCAATAATTGGTCCGTCAGCAATGTTTTTGGTCATCAAAAAGAACCTGAGACGTTGGCTGGCAGTGCTGTTTGGACCATGGTGACGTGCACTGGTATAGATGTTCGTGCTAAGCTCTGACTCTGTATTTTTGTCTGGAAGCTAAACACTAGCTTCAAACCTACCAACAAAGCAAACGATGTAATTACCAGTATCTACTGAAACATAGGAGAAATACACTAATTAACTACACTATTATTAAAATTACTTTCTCCAACTGCACACAAGGGACAGTTTGAATCAAACATCTCTTTGTGTCCACTCATAATTGGTATAAAAGTGTCTAATGAGGTAGAGTTGGTATATGAGACTCTCACAAATTGTCTTCTCAAGGTTACTAGTGTCTCTTTAGTATGTTGAAAAAGAAAAGCCTCAATCTCTTCAATCAGTTTCAAGTATTCATATCAACTGGTGTAAAATCAAAATGCTTTGCTTGGAAATTCTCTTCCAACTTTACTTTGTCCTGGGTATAATGATTAACTGCATCCGGCCGCAAGGCCTCTAATTGAGAGGTTGTGAGGAGCATGGAACTACCTCTTAATTACTGTTGTTCCCAGGTCCACCCTGACCTGGAGTGGTAGCAATTGTTAGGGTCCTAGCTATGGGCAAATAGTTAACCCCCAAATTGGGGGTAAAACTCTATAAAAGTATAAAAATATACTTTTATAGAAATATATACATAAAAATAGACTTTTATAGAAATGTATACATTTTTTAAATAAAAATATTACTAATACATTTTGAAAAAAAAAATTATTACCATAACACATTTTTTGAAAGAAAAAAAATCTCTGAAAAACATTTTTGAATACAAAACTAGAAGACATTTTCAGTTTTCTAAAATAAAGAATAAAAGCAAAATTTTCATTTAAGATCTTACTAAATCAACCCTCAAAAAAAAAATCAAACTCCAACCCAACTTTACTGGAGATTCTTCAGAAGTATATTTACCTGATTTTCCCCCTCTAAGATGAAATCTGTATTGAATGATATCAGCATAACCCCATCCATGGTTTCTGCTATTATCTCCAAACTTGATTGCCACAAAGCATGCAGTCTTGATAAAAATGTATTGTAGGTTATTTTAAGATAACAATGTATTGTAGGTCATTTTATGATAAAAATGTATTGTAGGTCATTTTGCGATAAAAATGTGCTGTTGATTTTTGTTTGGTGGGGGTTCACTATTTGCTCAAAGCTAGGACCCTAACAGGTGCTACCACCCTAGGTCAGGATTGACATGGGAACAACAACAGTCATGAGGTGGTTCCACACTCCTCAAAACTTCCAATCTTTCGATTAGTGGTCTTGCTGCTGGATGCAGTTTATTATCATATCTAGAATGACCAATAGGAAACAAATTGTAATTTAATTTTTTTTTTCTCTTGCTCCAAAAAAGACAATAAAGCAACTGGGATGCAGTAGGTTACTGTGTTAGCAAATATGAAAAACCTACAATTAAGGAGAACAATAAAAAAAACACAATGACAGACAATAACTGTTATGGATTTTCATTGCAAATTTGTTGTGTAGTTGTGTTGAAACTTTGTTGCAAAATTGTAGTGACTGCTTGTGCCGGAAGTAAGACATGAACCAAGAAGGTAGGTTCAAAAGAGTGTATTAGTATAACAAAAGCAAGATATTCAAAAGAAGTGTTTGTGCTGCTCTGCACAAAATGCTGAAAAGCATCTTGCTTCAGACAGCCAGTTTAAACTCAAATTTGCAAGAACATACAGACAAATTTCATTGAAAAACAAAAGATTTTATTCCTTGAATTAGGTAAAAAATCTGAAAGAAAAATGAACAAAACAAAGATGAGTTCACTGTGACAAAGAGAGAAAAGGAAAGGCTACAAACAGGGAAGATAGCAAGCGAGAACAAAGAAGAAAAGGAAAGGCTAAACACTCCTACCAGCAGCCATGAGAAGGCCTGATATAGCAGTAAAGGCGTTTTTAAATTTAACAAGGCAACAAATTTGGAAAAGCAGCTCAGTGTTTATATGAAGAAATAGGCAAGTACAACGTCATTTTATGTTCCTGTTGTGGATTTTAGTCGCCAATTTGTTGTGTAGTTGTGGTGAAACTTTGCCGCGGAGTTGTAGTGACCGGTTTAGTCAGAAGTAAGACACAGAACAAGAAAGTAGGTTCAGAACACTGTATTAGTATAACAAGAAACAAGATATCCAAAAGAAGTGTTAATAAATAGTAACATAGAAATAAGTAAGTCCAAAGGTATCTTTATGCTGCCTGACTAGTAGCTGTCGTTAACTGCTCTTTGGAAATCATGCAGGTAATCTATATGTAGCAAGAGGACGAGTCCATTTCTTGTAGGAAGGCACCATAACAATAGCGATTGAGATTACCATTTAAATTTTTGAAGATCAATGTTGACTGGGAAGCAAGAAGTCGGAAGAGAGTTCCACAAGTGAGAGAAGAAACTGTTAGCATAGGACTTATAATAAGACGAGAAGAAGAAAACATAATTAAGGAGAGAGAAAAATAAAAGAACAGGAATTAAGAAAACAAAGGATAACGATTGTCATTGCTTTTAAATTTTTGAAGATTAAAATTGAATGGGAAGCAGGAAGAGATTTCCACAAGCGAGAGAAGAAACTGTTAGCATAGGACTTATGGTGAAATATAGCCATTTCAGCTGTAAAATGATGAGACCCATATATTCTAAATTATTAAATCTCTTTTAAATATTGGCCTTTAGCCTGGATGAGTTGAACCTCAGGAAAGATATAATAAGGATGTTAGAAATATCATCGGAAAAAATGTTGTTCACGCAAAACTGCCAAATGAAAATTTTAGGTTTAATTGAATAAAGAATTTTTAGATTGCATTTAAATTTATTACATCAAATTTTTACTTGATTAAAAAAAATGTATTTCTTGAAACAGAAAATATTGTCATTTATAATTATCCACAGTTGTTTCTGTTCACTGTTAAAATTGGATAAAATAAAAAATATAGTTATTTTCAACATTTGCACTGCTGGTTAGTAACTTTCATGTAAATTTTCTCTCTTCATCTTTCAATAGAATTTCATTTTGGCCAATTCTCACTTCCCATGTCATTTTACTGATAGAAATATCTAAAGATGGCTCTGAAAAAAATTGTTTAGAAAATTAGAATTAGCAGAATTCTAGTTGGAAGTCTTCAACAATTTCCAGGAAACAGTAAAAGAACATTCACACTTCTGCTATTCTCTTGTAACCTCTTTTCTCTTTGAGACTGGATTCTCAGTTATGACATCTTATATTTTATGTATCATATTTAATGTTTTCCTGAGTAACTCTCCCTCTCTGTTAATGAATCATGAATTGATGATCTTTTAAATGTCAATATAAATCTTTTCTTTTGAATAACTTCATTTTTCTTTTCAAGAATTCATCAGCTTGTAATAAACAAAGTCAAATTTCACATCTTTCAACTTAACACTTTTACTTTTGCATTGTTGCTTGGCTGAACTGACCCATTTTGGGAAAAATATGAAATTGACATTTACTGAAAATAACTGACTATAAAGACACTCACAGTGATTTTTTTTTTGTTTGTTTGTTTCATGAGCATCACCATTTCATTTTGAATAGGATGCTCTGAAATATCAAGTAAACTGTACAACACTCCCAACACAATATAATGAAAGTATTCAATGAAACTGGTCCTATTGTAAGCAACTATATGTCTGAACTAGTTTGTTTATAATAAAAATACAAAAGGCTAACATTTCTCTGTCTCTGAAAATGAATATATACATCAACAGAAGACAATGTAACTTTTATAAAGATGTATACATCTGCCCACAGCACTGGAAGTGTTAATAAACTTTGGTTAAAAAACAATTTTTGTTCCAGGGGCTGTAGGGGATATCAACTCTGAATGACAAATCAGAGAACTGCGTTCGAATTTCAGTTGAATTCCTTGCGTTCACTTACACACAAATACCCTTGGGAAAGGTATTAATCCATCTCTTCCCTCCAGTTATGGGTTAAATAATAGGACAGATTGGGTTCTATAGCCTTGGCTGGCAACCTACTGTGGGATAATCTTCTGCCCAGTCAGTCATGTCTCTTTCAAGACATGATCACTCAAAGTGTGTATCATGTATGGCACTTAACTGACTGACTTATAAATCTTAATGTTTTAGTGATTGTTATTGCTGTTTCTTGAATGATTTGTTATGACTTCTCATTCAATATTTTAATTTTTCTTTTTTTTCTTTTACCATTTTTTTCAGCATGCAAGGAGCTGATCTTTGTTTTGAAATTGTTAAAAGAGCAACTGCTGGTTTTGTTTACAGTGAGGCTGTTGCCAGGTAAATATTCCTTTAATCTTTTTCTGATGATGGGTAAATATCACTAATTTGTGTAACAGGTGCAAAGGGATAGTGAAAAGTTGTCCCCCCCCCACACACACACACAGAATTTAACTAAGATTTTTATTAGTTTTTAAGGGTTTCTTGATTCAGGCCAAGAACTTTTTATGAAATCTCACATCATTATTGTTGCTTTTAGATTTTCTGTAGTCATCCATTGATGTCAGTTTAAATCTGGAAAAGAGACAATAGATGAAATAATTTTTATTATTTACACTATTTGGACCCTTTCTCCTCATCTTTATTGACATGTAATGATGTTTCAGCCATTCTAAACTCCAGCTTTTTTCAAGTGCTAAGAATTTTGAACCAAACCCTTTATTTTGAACCAAAGACTTGTAAGTTCAATACCTAGCTACAGCAATTGTGGACAAATAACTTAGAGAGTTCTGTTAAAGGGAGATAAGTACATGGCACCTAGAATTGGCATCACACATGGAATGAGAATGATATACCCCAGTGATCAAAATATGAAACAATGTTGGATAAAAATTCTTTTCAAGGAGATATATATATATTTGAAGTACGTATATTTTGACAGCATCCTTTCTTTTAAACACGTATTAAATGATAGACAACTTAGTCTTGCAGATTTTCTTTTGTATTTTCTCATATTTTTGAATGAGGCTTTTTATTTCTGAATTACATGAATATAATTTGGAAATAAAAAGCCTCATTCGAAAATCTGAGAAAATACCAAAGAAAATCTGCAAGATTAAGTTGTCTCTATTGTTTAACACAATGTGTTTTTTTTTTTAAATATATATATATATATATATATATATATATATATATATAAGCACAAAAAGTTTGTTACTTTAACTTAGCAGATTCATGCCAACTTTGAAGTTTTGTGAAGACACCATTATACTGTTCTCACTTGTCAGGGATGCTTTGCAAACTAGCCCTGATGTGTGAGAACAGCATAATGGTTTCTTCATGAAACTTCGTAGTCGGCATGAACCTGCTCAGTTAAAGAAACAGTCTTTGTTCTTATCAACACTTTATTTCCATCCAAATATTGAGCACTTTACAATAAAAGAAAACTGCTTGCCAAGATGCATTTTATCAGTAAAACCACTAAGAAACCAACAGCCTTGGTGCTAAACATTATCACAATTCAACAATATATATATATATATATATATATTCAGAAATTATAACATAAATGTTATAATATCACTACAAAAGTAGCTATCTTGTTTCGACACTACTTGTCTTATCAAGTGATGAGGAATAAACCTCATCACTTGATAAGACACAAGTAGTGTCAAAACAAAATAGCTTTTTTGTAACAATATAACATATTCATGTTATAGTTTCTGAATAAATGTTATTAGCTCTACTTTGTATTGAACACTTTTTTTTAAGAATAGTGTTTCTTTGGATATGGGATATTATTCCATCCTTACCTACCCTATACTCAGGGAGATATATATTATAGCACACTTGGTATACAATCCAGGTAAATTCCGATAGAGACAACTCAATAGAACTCAATGTTAATTTCATTAATTTAATTTAACAGAGTAATATAATTTATAAAAGATTTTAGATTATTACAATGGGAAATACATATTTCACCGTGTCCTGATGTTATTATCGCAGCTCATCAGACCCAAATGATACAACAGTTGGTCCTCAAAATACCCCCCCCAAATTCCTTTTCTTTTATTTTATTTGACATAGTCACTCACATGTCTACATTAGAATAGACATTTGCAATGTTTATTTACGAAAATTTCTCACTCATTCGAAAAGAACTCCAAAGAAAAGAAGAAAGCAAGGATAAAGAAAAGATAGACGATTGATTAATGTGAAAAAGAAAAAAAGAGGAAACAGAAAAACTGAATGGAAAACAAGAAGAGAAAAAGAAAGGACAAAGAGATACAATAAAAGGAAATGCAGTATCACAAGAAATAAATGTTGACTCCATTTATCGTAGCAGTGTCTCAAACCTCCTAACTGTTCTCTTAGAAAAACATGGAACAATATAACTATGAAATTTAATTTCAAATATACTGTGATATATTTACGGTACAAAAAAAATTGTACATCATAATTTTAATACAATTTGAAAAATTAACTACTCCTACTAATATATTAAAAATTAATGCTAATTTAAAAAATATTGTGAAAATAATTAAAAATACTAAAATTAAAAAATATAAATATAGAAACAGGAAAAATTTGATAAACCTAACAAAATGGGGCAACACACAAAAAAGAAGGAAAGAAAAAGGAAGATAACATGATAGAACAGATTTTAAAATAATTAAAAAAAAAAATGCTAGATTTTTCTTTCCTTCTTAAATTTCATAGTTATATTTTTCCATGTTTTTCTAAGAGGAGGTTTGAGATGCTGTTATGATAAATGGTGTCAATATTTATTTCTTGTGATACTGTATTTCCTTTGATTGTATCTCTTTGTCCTTTCTTTTTCTTTTCTTGCTTTCCATTCAGTTTTTTCTGTTTTCCCATTTTCTTTTTTTCTCTTTTTTTCTTTTTTCTCTTCTTTACATTAATCAATCGTCTATCTTTTTTTTATCTTTGCTTTCCTTTTTTTTTGAGTGGGGGGTTCTTTTCAAATGAGCAAGAAATTTTTGTAAATAACCGTTACAAATGTCTATTCTAATATGGACATGTGAGCATCTATGTAAAATAAAAGAAAAGGAATTTTTTGGTGGGGGTATTTTTGAGGACCAACTGTTGTACCATTTGGGTCTGATGAGCCACGATAATAACATCATGAGCAAGTTTAGATTTCAGGATATACTGAGACTGTGTCAGATGAGACCAAAAACTGGCCTATTTTATATAAGCCAAAACAACAGTAATATGGTAACAAGTTCACAAAGTATTGGGGTTGATGCACAAGAGCAAATTTGGATAAACCAATAGCATTCAGACCAAGACTATGTCATATGAAACTGAGAACTGGACTATTGGCTAGGAAAAAATTCCCAGCATGCATTTGTGTACGTCTATCTATAAATTGGAAGAAAGGCAAAGTATTTTGCAATCATTCCTATTGGGATTAAAACCAACACAAGGAATCTTTGATATTTCTCTCTAAACATGGTAGGATTTGCGAGAACTGACATCTGAGAAAACAAGTTCAAAAGAATCTCAATGTATAATAGTAATGATTACTTGTTTTAGCAATTCAAACAGAAGACCACAAGATGAAGCAGCCAAAACGCTGCATTAAAACAAGTAAAGATTGTAGTGTGAGGGGCTAGGGTTAAATGTAGATAAATGTCAGAACTGCCCAACGAACAGAATTGGGTTTGACATATGAGAGAGGAAGTTTGGACAAACGAATGCAGCATTCTGACTTCAGGACAAGACAGACCTGGGATTGAGTAAGATGACACCAAGAACTGGCTTATTTCATTGGCTAGGAAGAAAACCAACTCTACATTTGTGTGCTTCTGCCTATAAATTAAGGGAGTGGCTAATGTTTTGCAGTTATTCTTATTCTGATTTAAAAACAACAACCTCCCTGTAAATTTCTGTAAATGAATCACAAAACAGCAAAGAGACAAACATTAATTAAAATTAACAAGGTGTTATATCCCGGGAGGGGATAAACAGAGAAAGAATGGTGCAAAAAAAATAACTCTTAACACTGAGGATATATGAATAGAGATATATTATACCTCAGTACAATAAACCAAATACACGTACACCAACGAATAGTTAACAAGAATAACAATCAAGAAGACAATGTCTCTGTATAGGACGTGTTTGTCCGTCTTGTGAAGAATGCTTCCATCTAATGACGAAGACTCCCGTATAATCACGAACACTCTCATATAATGACGAAGATCCCCGTATAATCACGAACACTCTCATATAATGACGAAGACTCCCGTATAATCACGAACACCTTCATATAATGACGAAGACCCCCGTATAATCACGAACACTCTCATATAATGACGAAGACTCCTGTATAATCACGAACACTCTCATATAATGACGAAGACCCCCCGTATAATCACGAACACTCTCATATAATGACGAAGACTCCCGTATAATCACGAACACCTCATATAATGACGAAGACTCCCCGTATAATCACGAACACCTCTACATAATGACGAAGACTCCCGTATAATCACGAACACTCTCATATAATGACGAAGACTCCGTATAATCACGAACACTCTCATATAATGACGAAGACTCCCGTATAATCACGAACACTCTCATATAATGACGAAGACTCCCGTATAATCACAAACACTACATAATGACGAAGACTCCCGTATAATCACGAACACTCTCATATAATGACGAAGACCTCGTATAATCAGCCAATACCCCCATATAATGACGACATTCCCGTATAATCACCAACACTGTTAATGACGAAGACCCCGTATAATCACGAACAATTTCATATAATGACGAAGACTCCCGTATAATCACGAACACTCTCATATAATGACGAAGACTCCGCATAATCACGAACACTCTCATATAATGACGAAGACTCCCGTATAATCACGAACACTCTCATATAATGACGAAGACTCCGTATAATCACGAACACTCTCATAATGACGAAGACTCCGTATAATCACGAACACTCTCATATAATGACGAAGACTCCCGTATAATCACGAACACTCTCATATAAATGACGAAGACTCGTATAATCACGAACACTCTCATATAATGACGAAGACTTCGTATAATCACGAACACTCTCATATAATGACGAAGACCCCGTATAATCACGAACACCTCACATAATGACGAAGACTCCCGTATAATCACCAACACTCTATACGACTACACCCCGTATAATCACGAACACTCTGACATATAATGACGAAGACTCCCGTATAATCACGAACACTCTCACATAATGACGAAGACTCCGCATAACCGCCAACACTCCTTACATAATGACGAAGACTCCCGTATAATCACCATATAATGACGAAGACTCCCGTATAATCACGAACACTCTCATATAATGACGAAGACTCCCTATAATCACGAACACTCTCATAATGACGAAGACTCCCGTATAATCACGAACACTCTCATATAATGACGAAGACTCCCGTATAATCACGAACACTCTCATATAATGACAAAGATTCCCGTATAATCACAAACACTCTGTAGTTCGTTTTTGTCTTAATCTTTTATAACCTGGACAATACCCATTCCGCGGTAGGACAGGATATTTCACTACAACACAAGAATAGGATGTTGTGGAGAGCCCTTATCATGAATGGACATAGCACATAATTAAAGATATAATATGCATAATTTTAGTGGCAGTAAAATAGCACTTACCATTATATTATTGGTGTCAATGATTCTGTTTTTGTTGCAGTGTATTGATTAATGTCTTGACAGTTTCTTTCTTGCCCTTAAATTATTTATTATTGATATTAATGATATGAACTACTCATAATACTGGAAATTCTTTATTATTGATACAAAGTAACCAAAAAAGTTCTGTCCGTTTTTTGATTAGTCATTGAATGAAGTTGAAATATATACGAAATGCTTGTAGCAATTGTTTTCAAATTTAGACAGCCGAAAGTAGGAACATCAGACATTATAAAAAACATGTACACCATGCCCAGTCATCAGTTATAAGCTGGACAGCTGTGAGAAGGATGGAAGTGTTTAGAGATCTCATTCGGGGCTGTTTGCTTTATGACTTCAAAGTGGGCTTAGCAGCGACTGCATCAAGTCGCCACATATGTCAAGTGTTTGGGGATAGTGCTGTGGATGAACATAAAGGCGTTGGTTTCAAGAATTCAAGTCAGGAGATTTGTCTCTCCAAGATGAGCCTCGCAGTGGACAAACACAGGTCTTGAATGACAGAGTACTGGAGACGGCCATTCAAGAGGACAATAGTCTAACATGTGAACTTGCAAGACAGTTCAATGTTTCTGATGAAACAGTTACATTTCACCTGCACCGCCTAGGTAAGATGGAAAAACTGAGCAAGTGGGTTCCGCAAACGTTGTTGGGGGTCCACAAGGGACAATGAATGGCAACCTGCGTATTGCTGCTTTCTCACCACCATACCACATCCTTATTCAATCGCGTGTTACCAGTGAGGGAAAGTGGGTTCTGTACGAAACTACCAAGCATTCCAGACATTGGTTGTCTCCTCAGAATGCTGTCCCTCACACCACAAGACTGCCTATGCACCCACGCAAGATTATGCTTTGTGTCTGTTGGACATGTCGTCAAGTGGTTCATTATGAACTGCTACCAATGGGCTAAACAGTCACTGGAGACCTATACTCGCAGCAATTAAAACATGTGCCAGAGGCATTGCGTCAGGAGGAGCCAGCACTGGTGAATCACAAAGGTATACTTTTCCTCCATGACAATGGCAGGCTGCATGTCGCATGAGTGGTCAGGGATACCATACAGCAACTTGGGTGGGAGGCTTTGTGCCATCCACCTTATTCACCTGATTTTGCGCTATCCAATTACCACCTCTTCCACTCCCCGGATAATCATCTTTGTGGGAAATCCTCTAGCAAGGAAGCAGAATTGCGCAAAACCCTCATGGACTTCTTTGTGCCAAAACTCCCAAGTTCTACCGCAAGGGCATTGAACAGCTGGAGACATGTTGGCAGAAAGTACTGGATGCTGATGGTGATTAGTTCAAAGACTAAATATAAGTTACACATACTTTGAAGAGTTTTCTCTTTTTTCTCTAAAAACGGACAGAACTTTTTTGGTTACCTTGTATTAATGATATGAATTACTAATAATGCTGGAAATTATTTATTATTGATATTAATTACTGATAATACTGGAAATTATTTATTATTGATATTAATTATTGATAATACTGGAAATTATTTATTATTGATATTAATGATATTAATTACTGATAATATTGGAAATTATTTATTACTGATATTAATGATATTAATTATTGATAATACTGGAAATTATTTATTATTGACATTAATAATACGAATTACTGATAATACTGGAAATTGTTTATTATTGATATTAATGATACGAATTACTGATAATACTGGAAATTATTTATTATTGATATTAATGATATGAATTACTGATAATACTGGAAATTATTTATTATTGACATTAATGATACGAATTACTGATAATACTGGTTATGATTAATTGTTGACTATTGATTATTCATATGAATTCTGTACTTAAAAATTTGTAATTTTTATTCTCCCTAAAAATAGCTACCATCAAAATGAGATTAAAAAATTTTATAATGAATATTAAGACCAAGTTCTTTGACGTGGGAATAAAAAAGAAAAAAATTTCAATATAAATTTTTGGGATTTACAGGTATACCTCAAGTTAGATCATCGTTCTTGATTATACATTGTTTGCCATAACAAATGTATGGAGAAATAAGAATCAATTTTAAGTTATTTTAATCAACTTTACATCTGTTCACCACAAATATTGAAGTTGTGATATCACTAGTAAAGTGTTAAAAGTATATAAAATCAAATTAACATAAATTAGTTTATTTTTAATATCACAAAATAATTTTAATAACTGTATTTGTTATTTAACCTTACAAAATCATTTTATTTTATAATGTCTTAGAGAAAACCACATTCGCAAATAAAGAGTCCATGACATACTGTAAAAAATCTCCAAATTGTAAACCTCTGCATTTTTAAGTATATACATACATGTATTCATAAATTTAGATTAATTTCTCTTCTGCACTAAACCCGGATATAAGAGACCCCGATATAAGAGAGTTTTTATCTGGTCCCAAATTAGAGCCTGTGGTAATGTATATAAAATAGACCAAACCCAGATATAAGAGAAACTCGGACATAAGATAACTTTCATCTGGTCCCGACAACTCTCTTATATCAGGGTTACACTGTATGTTCAAAACAAATTTGTTTGTAAATTAAAATAGAATCTTATTGACCATAATATTAAAAATTCATTTATAGATTAAATACAGAACAGGGAATGGTTATCAGTGGTTTAGCCTAGTCACAAGTAAATTTGATTTAATCCATTTTTCAACTTAAGTTGTCTCTCTTGGAACTAATTTACCGATGTTAGGTGAGTAGACGTGTATAGCTTAGTTGGTAATTTTTCAAATATGTTTACTTTTAGAGAATTTATACTATCTTATATATTTCCATGTATGAAATGTTTCTAAAGAGTTCTTTATTTTCTTTTACTCCCCCAGTCATTATATGCGTCAAATGCTCGAGGCTCTCCGCTACTGCCATAACAATGACATCATCCACAGAGACCTCAAACCCCACTGTATTTTGTTGTCATCTACTGAGAATTCTGCACCGGTCAAGATTGGTGGATTTGGAGTTGCCATTCAGTTGAATGAAATTTCTGGCAAAATCTCTGGAGGTAAGTTTTGCTCTGACACCATTTTTAAGGCTTTACCTGTGTTTTTCTTGTCAATCTGGGAAGAAATTTGTAAAAAGGTTGGAATGAATTTCTAATCTTGGCCAATCAGGAGTTTTGTTTACCCACCAAAGGGTTTAAAAATGTTTTGTATATATGGGCAGCAATTTTGAAAATGACTGACAAAGATTTTATTAATTTTTGATTTAATTTTTCTAGCATTCTTACATGTTTCTTTTTTGCTGGAGTTAAGGAATGTAAAAATGTTCTGTAATTATTATTTTTCTAAACACTTTCAGCCACTTCACTGGCCATTCCAAATGGTCTTATTGTCAGTTGTTGTTCCACATGGTTTTTCTGGAATGTGCTGGTGTTGTGTTCCTTGCTGGTTGTGTAATTTTCAGTGGATGTGCGTTGTGGTGCATTGGATATCGGCTTGGAATGAGAAATCGGGGAGCCAAGTTTGAATTCCAGCCGAATTCATTGCATTCACTTACGTGCAAATACTTTTGGGGAAGGTATTAATCCGTCTATTCCTTCCAGTTATGGGTTAAATAACAGGACAGATTGGGTTCTATAGCCTTGGTCGGCAACCAGTCTACCGCAGAAAGCAATGGCAACTTACTGCGGGATAATCTTCTGCCCAGTCAGTCATGTCTCTTTCGAGACATGATTGCCGAAGTGTGTATCATGTATGGCACTTAACTGACTGATATTTGGGCAGCAACTTTTCTTTTAAGCATGTTTCATTGAAAACATCCAACAAGGAATATTCTATTGATTCTTGATTTAATTTTTACAGTATTCTTACCTGTTTCTTTTTTTATGCAGTTAAGGAATGTAAAAATGATCTATAATCATTATTTTTCCAAAATGCTTTCATCCACTTTACCGGCCATTCTCTAATGTGTGTGTGTGTGTGTGTGTGTGAAAACAAAAACTTGATACCACAGAACATAAATATCAATTTGAAAAGGCACAAAGGCATTTTCTATTTTTATTTCTTGTGGGCAAACTTTGGAACACTTGAAACAGTTTATTAGCAAAACAATTCAAGAATAAAATAATAAATATTGCAAGAGAATATAAAAAGGAAAAAATTTTGCTCCCAATCCACCAAATAAACCAAGACAGTAAATAAAAGGCTCTTTTTGTTTGCACAGGCCTGTTTGTTGTAACTTGATATATATTACTCTATGTGTAGCTGATAAGAATTTAAAGTCAACTCTCTTTTATACTTTTACAAAAATTCACAATTATGTGTGAAATCCTGGTTTTCCCAAATAGAAAAAGGATTGACCATGTGACTAATGAAAAAAATAGAAACCAGATTTCACAAGTAGGTGTTAAAATGATTTTTGACATATGGGAATGGCTTGTAACACTTGAAAGGACTTAGCAATCCAGTGCAAAATTCAGAAGGACATATAAATGACTTGGCAGTGTCATAGACTGAGAGATGGGAGGAGCAAAAGAGAGACACACATCTAAAATGTAACTTCAAGTAACCCAGACTTTGTCCTCTTTCTCTTCCTCCCTTTCAACAATTACTACTACAAACATTTTGTATGAACTCTACCCTTAACCTCTTAATGATGTTTCTAATTGCACATTAACTCCTACAACTTATGTTAATCTTTCTGTTTAATAAAATTCTATTTTAAAATGCAAAATGTATATTTTATTCTTCTTATGCTATTCCACACAATTCCACATATTCTAACCTTCTGATGATGAAAAAACCTTCTGATGATTATAACTCTGCATAAAACTTGTAAGCTGTAGGGAGTTTGGTTAAGTCTGACACCAGGCAGAATCAAAGAAACATTTACCAGCTCCCTACAGATGTAGATGGTGTGTCCTTATCACAGTTAGGATTGTCAAGTAAGTGTTGGCCTATGGTCGAGTCATGTGCAGACTGATTCGTCCTTGAAGGGTGATTCTAGTTGCTTATTCTTATACTGAAAGGAAGATGTTAACCAATTTGGGTCTCTAGTCACTGATTGTTCTGTCTCCTGTATTCAGTGCCACACTGACATTTAATCTTACACACTATAGAGCTATTTTGAAAGTGGGAAAGACCATCTTTATAAAAAAGGGGAGCACCAAATTGGTCCCAAAAATGATATATGACAGTTGAAAACCTAAAGTAATGTAAACTGACACCCTGTCAACAAGCATTTGACTTTTTTTTACCTAGCCATGGAAGTTTTAAATAAATAGAACAAAGACTAGGTTAAAAAACAGCTGACTCTTTAAAGCAACTGATCTTAGGCTTGGTCACACATTCTGTAGGATACCCATTGTCCCATAAAATGCAATGAAGGTTCTCAAGTTCTTGATCAAGCATTCAAGAACAACAAATCAGCAATGTGCAATGAACTAAAGTGCATATCAGGTTAATCTTACGGGACTTAGGAACAAATGAATTTCAATTAGTTTACAGACCTGTGAACTCTTTGAAATAAGCATATGCAATAAAAAGATCTGTCTCTAGGTTAAAAAAGAATGCTCCAAAAAAAGGTAAAGTACAATTATTATCCACTTCCATAATATTTGGCAAGAATGGATGAAGGTCATTCGGTTGGGCATGAAAAGCTGTAGCTTCATCAATGGAATCAAAGATAGAAAATATATCATCGACGTAATGCAAATAATCTTGGGGGTTTATAATATTTTTCGAATAAAAGTTTCTCATGGAAGCCAACAAAAATATTAGCTAATTCCAGATCCAAGGGACTGCCCATGAAAACCCCATCGACTTAAGCATATATGGTATTATCAACCCCCACTGTTGCTATATGCATAAACTCCAAAAACTGAGTTTCTGAAATTGAAGCAGGACCCAGGTGACCCCTATAAAGAGCATTAGTACAAATATGTAAGGTGTCTTGAGTGGTGCACGTTTGTATACAAACTAACAATGTTAAAAGACACTAAAAGTTTGTTCTCAGAATAAATTTTAGAGTTTTTTTTTTTTAATCATTTCACCCCAAGCAAGGCATTCCACTGCCACTATTGCACTTGGGGCTACATAGGGGAAGGTAAATAGAAAGAGTGGTTAGATATAGGAAATGTCAGAAGCTGGGTGATAGCTAGTTGGGAGGATGGGAAGAGTGTTTGAAAGAATGGAAGCGAGTTATTGTGTTAGGAGGTGTCTATTGACTTTACATTTAAACTCCTGGAGATTGTAGCCATTGGGGAAGCAGTCATGTGGAAGGGAATTCCAGAGTCGGGAAGTACAAGAAAAGAAACTGTTGGAGTAGAAGTTGCGGTTGCATTTTATCGGTTTCACTGTAAAAGGGTGAGATCTAGTTGCTAATCTAGTATCTCATGCAAATTCAAACCTAGGGGGCTAATAATATCAGAAAACCTAAATGAATCTGAAATTCAATGAGTGGAAAATTGACCTGAGACAAGTTAAAGAATTTCTGCCAACCATTTGACCAATTCATGCTGTATGGAACCAAACATACACAAAATGGGTCAAAGAGGTACATCACCCTTATACGCCTTTGGTAGACTGTATATCCAAGGACAGTGAGAACCCACAGGTCTAATGCAGTTGTACACAGTCTTGGAAATAAGGTTTCCCTTATATACTGAGTGTAACTGGCTCTGTATTCTCACCTCAATTTTCGGTATTTTCATGTGTATTTACAGGACCAATCTTCCAAAATTTAGAGAAATTATGTAAAATGAATTCAATTTTATCGATATAGTCCTGACTGTTCAAAATGACCACAACTGAGCTTTTATCAGGCTTAGTGATATAAATATCGCTTCTGGTATTTAATAACTTAATGGTCTGGAAGTGGACACTCTGCCAAGCAAAAAAATCACAATCAGTGAAGAGAAATCAATATTTACTAGATGATTCAAATAATCTGGTTTTGCATAAAGAAAACTTATCAAGGGAAAGAGGTTTATGCAAATTCAACTGAGAGAACAAAAGGTCAAACTCAGCAAAAATTTATTCTTTATTACTTTGGTAGGAGAAATACAAAAATCCAATTCTCTAAAAACAAGAAGTTTTTCCATCTCTTTAACAGTGACAAAATAATTAGATATATGTTTATCTATATACTAGCAGTATAGCCCGGTGTTGCTTGAGAGTAATAAAAGCTTTAAAACTAATCCATGGTCCTGAAGCTCGGACTCTTTGGATATTGGCACAAAAGACTAAAAAGCAATAGTTGTTTCCAGTTAAAGTGAAACCGTAGACTGAAAGAAAAATGAATGGATGTAAGTCAAATTTTGATTTCCTGGTATCAATATCAAATAAGTTTTTTTTCGTCATAAACTGAATTTTGAAGGCTAAATAAGTCTTCTGAGTAAATGGTATCATGGCTGAGACTATGAACTACAATTATACCTACTTAGAGCCAAACCCAAAGCAAAAACTAAAATAAAAGGGCTGAAAAGAATACAGATATACAGGCAGATAAACAGACACACAAACATCTTGCTTTTATATATATATATATATATATATATATATATATATATATATATTATCAATTTTCTGCACTATTGTAAGAACTGCAACCTTGAAACTTCTGAATATCATTTCTTATGTCTTTGTCTATGAGTGTATGAAATTTGATTAAAATTGGACCACTCTTTCTATAACCCGATTTTTTTCAATTTTCGATATTCATTGGGGGTACCTCGACACAAAACCTAGCTAAGAACACTTGCAGATGCTTATAGTACAACTGTGTAAATTTTCAAGAAAATCGGTTCAACCATTTCGGAGTCTATAGGTAACAGACACACACACACACACACACACACACACACACACAGAGACAAAGTTCCATTTATGAATAAGCTTAGATTTATATAGATTTAGATATATAAAAATGGATATCCATTTTTATATATCTGTCTGTCTGTTTGTGTGTCTTCATTCTAATGAGCCCTACTTCTCCCAAAACCTTGCTCTGATTTCAACCAAAATTGGGTCACTTGGTAATCATGACATGAACTCTTGATGTACACAAAATTTTTTTGAATCGATTTACTGGATATAGCAGAAATCATTGAAATGCTTAGAATTTACAAACTCCTCTCTTCCAAGACACTTTATGCAAATTCAACAAAAATCAAGTAACTTATAGATCAAGGTCCAAACCTTTGATGTACACAAAAGTCTTTTGAATCAATGTAGAGGATTCATCAAAAATCAACAACAAACATAGTTTTGGATAGTCTTTTGTGCACTTCTATGCATTTCTTTAAGACGTTTCACTCAAACGTAACTAAAATCGAGTCACTGGTAGATTAAAGTCTGAAGATTTGATATGCAAACAATTGACACACTGTGTGGCAAAAATTAATGGAAAATTTTGTTTTTTGCAATTATCTGTTTCTTTGAAACACTTAGTTGTATTTCAACAAATTTTTTTTTTACTTCTATCACATGCCATAACAATTTCATGTTTTCTACAAGGTGCCAACCTCTTCAGCATTGCAGGGATGATACATCCACTTCTTCTGCATCCCAACATAATCACATCACATTACAGGCTCCCATAATGCCTGCCTCCCATTCTTCCAAATGTACATACATCATTCCCATTCATTAGCAAAATTGACCAAGCATGAATCCAGTTTTACAAATACAACAAAAACCAATAAGTACTTCACATTTTTTTAACTTATAAATCACCGCAACCTCATACTGGAGCTTTTTGAATAAGCACTTGACCTTAGCATTTCAACATTACCACTGAAAAACCTTGAGCAACACTAGGTTAGACAGCTAGTCTAAAACTAAATTAAATATATGTTTATCTAAATCTTCATTTCCATTTGCTAAAAAAAATTACAGTAATTTTTAGCAAAAGTTTTATGGTTATTTTTTATTACTACAACTTACACCACTGAAGATGATCTTTGAAGGAGATTGAAAGTATTTGTGTTGTATAATATCTAAGGTGGTGCATAATTTCATGAGGAAGTGTGTTCTTATAAAACAGCAAAATATGCAAACTGGCTAGCAAAAGAAAAATAGACATTGTTTTGATAAATATTTGATTGTTGTCAAAGTTAAGAATGCAGGCAAAATTCCCCATTAAAAAAAATATGTTTTGAAACCAGCGTAGCCAAGGTCAAATAATGTAGGCCTTGAATTGATGTAAACAATGTGCTTAAACATGACGTAGTAGCTTATTTAAGAGACAAAAAAAAAGTAGTAAAAATCAGTCATTGAGATTGGAACCCAGACTGAGAAAGACGCAGGGAAAACCACAGATGAGTGCAGCCTTTTGCTGGTTCGATGCATGTGTGCTTACACCTCCAACACCACCATCTCGTCCACAACCACTTGAAGAGCAAATAAAAGATATGTTGTCTACATTTGTTTGTATATTTGTTTTTATATACATGTTATAGGCATCATTTTATTTAGTGAGGATGTCATCATTTTATCAGTATGAAAAAGGTAAGCAATTTATAAGAGAGAAGATAACAAGTTTTGGGACCCCGTTGTTGAATTAACAATCATTGTTTCATCAAAGGGTATACAACATATATGTCGTTTTGGTTGCAGTCTAATTGTCGTCACTTTGGTATAGAGTATACATGTTGGTCATTTAAACAAAATAATAGTCTTTGATGAATTGATATATAACACTTGGGAACATTGAGAAATGGAAAATAAAATTAACTGTAAAGTTACAACATATTTCTTACATGCTTCAGTTATAATACATGAAAGATTATCTGTAAGTATGAACAGATTTTATTAAAAATAGGCAGACATAATGTTTGCAATTTATTAAATCTGACACACACGCATATATAAGGGCATGTGTAACAAATGAACTATCTTCAAACACAGCTCTATATAATTAAATAATTATTATTGGCCATTTTTCTTTCAAATTTGAAGAAACAAATTACAAAGTATCATTGTGAAACAACTTCACTTAAAAATATTTTTTTTTCCTTTAGAAATTGCATTAGTATGATAGAAGAAACAATATATCCACATAAGAGGATGTAATGTATTTATGTTGTTTTATGAGTGTGTATAATTTTCTTGTAGTCAGCATGTCAGCATATTGAAAGCTGTATTATACTACTACTTAATATTTTTGTTGTCAATACACATTGTATGTTTCAAGTGTACATAATTTGCTTTAAAATCACTAAGCTTTTTGTTATAGACAAGGTGAATTCTCAAAACCTTTATAACAACCACCAACCCTGGTCAAAATTTTACAAAAAACTGAAAAACTAATGCAAGCATGTTTATGCAGAAAATATAGGCTATGGAAATCTAAGTTAGATTTTAATAAACTCGGAGATTTATTGGTTAATAAATATTTTTTTAGGAGAGAAAATATTGTTGTTCATTTTTTTTAGAGTGATCTTAAAAATTTTGTAGCAGACAATAAATATCATTGTTTGGTTTTTGAAAGGTTTCAGTGTGTTTGCAAGAACATCACTGATTGTTTAATGTATGTAAGTGTGAAAATTTCAAATTGGAGCCGATATTAGGCACAAAAATGAGTTAATTTTGTGTTTTATTCATTTTAGTCATATTATTTAAATCTATTGAACTTTTCTAGAATTTTTTTAATGGGGTTCCATATATATATATATACATATATATACATATATATATATATATATATATATATATAAGGAACAATGGATGAACTGTAATCTAAATTACACAAAAATATCTTGAAATACTAAAGAGGAAATTTATTCAATAAAATCGTGATGGATTTCTGCCATGGTCTCTAGACAACTTTGGTATTTCCTGCAACTTTTCTGGGTGATCTTCTTGTTTAATTTGGTGATGGCTGCCATAATCCTTGCCTTCAGTTTATCTTTGTTATAAGAAAGAGTTTTGTTGGTCTCTCAGTTGACTGCGTCCCACACACAATAATTAAGTGGGTACAAGTTTAGGGAGTCAGGTGTCCAGATATAAGGGGTGATGTGATTACAGAAATTGTTTTACAGCCATGACTGGGTTCTGTTGCTTGGTTGGCATGGTGCAGAGACCTGTTTCCAGTGGCCACCCTCTTGACTCAGGGCAACACAACCTCTTTAATACACTTGATGTAAGCCTCTGGGTTGAGTCTGAGACTGTTGGAAGATGAATGAAGGCATAACATCATCATTAAGGTGATCACTTTAAACATAATGATTTTGACTGGATATATCATCCAACTCTTTCCAAATCATCTGCACTGTCCTCAGGTTGAAACCCAAGCACTCTGAAATGTTCATATTGGAGCTTCTGGTGTGAATGCCAAGAAGTACAGCGTGCTGTTTCCAAATTTCTGACAGAGTGAATTGCATCATTGTGCACTTCCTTCATAACATTTTTTTTTTAAAATCATTTCACCCCAAGCAAGGCATTCTACTGCCACTGTTGTGCAGGGGGTTACATAGGGGAAAGTGATGAGAAAGAGGGGTTATAGGAAATGTCAGGAGGAAGGTAATAGATAGATGAGAATACCGAGAATGGGGGTGGAGTAGATGAAAAATAGCTTGAGAAAACAGATGTGAGTTGGTGAGATAGATGTCTATTGACCTTACATTTAAATTCCTGGAGATTGTAGCTGTCGGGGAAGCAAGTATATGGAAGGGAATTCCACAAGTGGGAAGTGCATGAAAAGCTGTTCGAGTAGAAATTGTAGTTACATTTTATCGGTTTCACTGTAAAAGGGTGGGACCTAGTTGCTAATCTAGTAGCTCATGTAAATTCATACCTAGGGGACACCAGTGATCTAAGTTCATTGGAGCAGAAGTCGTGAAAGTATTTAAAGAAGAGGCATAGGGAAGCCACGTCACACTGGTGAGACAGCAACTGCAGCTGAGCTACCAAGTCGGTATCAATCACATTAAAGATTCTGCATAGGATTTTGTCAAGAACCCCGAGGTGAACAGCAGGGGCACCCGACCAGATGTAGCAGCAGTATTCAATACACGGACGGATGGTAGATTTATAACACTATTATGTTATTATATATATATGCATGTATGTAAGTGTTTATGTATAATGTGTGACACTATGCTTGTTCTAGTTACTCATTTTGCAACATCCTGAACAGTAGACTTCTCTCCTCCACAGTACTTTTTGATAAGACCTGAAGAAGTCCTGGGTTTAGGTCTAAAGCTTCATCAGTGAGCCAATCATTGCAAAAAACTAAATTTGACAAATTCCCAAAATTGACTGAAATCTTGGAATAAAAATAAAGAAACTGGAATACCTTTAGATTTTAACAGATTGTTTGTATTTAAGCTGATATTTATTTAGGAGTTACAAGCTAGTCTCAGTCCTTCTATATGGCTCAACAATCTTATGACAGACTTGAGGCAACAGAAGTGTGGTTCTACAGAAGGATGGTGAGAATATTATAGACCAAAGTGATCAGTAACAGTTTTAAAGAAAATGGAAACCAAAAGGAACCCTATACTTAACATCAGAAAGACAGTTGAAATTTCTAGGGCATATAATGAGGAAAGAGGGCTAAGAAATTTTGATTCTCACAGGACAGATTTAAGACAAGATTCAGTTAGGAAAACTGTGCATAGCCTACCTAACAATCTTGTCTAAATGGTTGGCAGAACAGGGATTAGGAAAGATGGGAAAAATAGGAAATTTCCTAAGAGCTATGGAAGACAGGAAAGGTGGACCTGAAGCAAACTACCACCATGTTTAATTTTGTTGTTTTTCATTTTACTTTTTTCAATGCAGTCCTATCAATTACCCACTTAGCTTTACGATTGACAAAAAAAATTTTGAAAAATTTCAATATTTAAAAATTTTCTGGTGGGGGGATCAGTTTCACATACGTTATAGTAAATCAAGCCTCCATTTTGAAACCAGTCGCCAGTACAACATTACTGCCACCTGTACCATTCGTTAATTATCAAATTTTGTGGACTTTTTCAGTGCAGTGTTATCTTTTACATCTTAAACTTTATGAATGACAAAAAAAATTTGCAAAAATTCAATATTTAAACAATTTTGTGGCGGGGGGGTGGGCAGTTTCTCATACAACCTAATAGTGGGTTGAAAAAGGAGGTTCGATTTACTTTAAGGTTGTATGAGAAACTGGCCCCGACTCAAATTTGTTTAAATATTGTAATTTTTCAAAATTTTTTTGATAATCAGAAAGTTTAAGTAACAATCAATAGAACTGCACTGAAAAAAGTGAAAAGAAAATGAAAAACAACAAAATTAACATAAACAAGGTGACCCCCAAAATAAGTGAATTGAAAATGGAGGATCAATTTACTTTAGCGTTGTATGAGAAACTGACCCGCCACCTAAATTTGTTAAATATTGTAATTTTTCAAAATTTTTTTTTGATAATTGGAAAGTTTAAGTAACAATCGATAGGACTGCACTGAAAAAAGTTAAAAAAAAATAAAAACAACGAAATTAAACGTGGTGGTAATCTGCTTCAGGAAATTGTGGAGAGCCATGATCACTCATGTCCTGAAGGGACAAGGCAAATAAAAGTCGTCTCCTTTAATGACAACAATATGCAGTAATCTGCTCATTCAGAATTATGGCATAATAATAATAATCACATAACAATCATCACATAATGACATAATAATAATTGCATAACAATAACCATATTACAATCACATGATAATATTCACACGTCTGCTTGTTCCTTATTTTCCAGATGTTGGGGTCATAACCTGGTAGTCTATTTTTATGGCTGCTGCTATAATCTGTTCTTTTGTGTCTTGCCTCCAGTAAATTTGATGAAGCTAACTAAAGCATGCCTTCTACATGGATATATGTAATTGAGTCTGTCACTAATAATGTATTTATTCCAGAAAGCATATGGCCAAGTAGCTACTTGACTAAGTTATAACTTACTTCCTAAAATGATTCTTACTGTAAGACGACCAGCTAATGTGTCTTTATGTAAAAAAAGAATTCACACAGCCTCTTGGTCGACTCCAGCAACATTTTTCAAAAAAGTATTCTGCCTCAAAAAAACAAAAAAAAACAACAGTCTGACAGGTTTTGAATTAAATCACTTATTCTCAATAGTTGCAGACATCAGCTAGCATTCAACATTCTCTCTACATACATTTTGTGTGTGTGTGTGTGTGTGAGAGAGAGAGAGAGAAAGAAAATCTATGTATATACATGAAAATAATCTATATCTATAATCTATAATTATTTATAAATAGAACTTTGTCTGTGTGTGTCAGTTAACTATAGACTCCGAAACAGCTGAACCGATTTTTTTTGAAAATTTACACAGTTGTACTATAAGCGTCTGTGAGTGTTCTTAGCTAGATTTTGTGTTGAGGTACCTCCGATAAATATCGATAATTGAAAAAATCGGGTTATAGCAGGAGTGGTCTGATTTTAATCAAATTTGATACACTCATAGACAAAGACATAAGAAACGATATTAAGAAGTTTCAAGGTTGCAGGTCTTACAATAGTGCAGAAAATCGATAATATATCTATATAAAAGGCAAGATATTTCAGACCGGCCTTGGCGTTTCATCAGAAACAAATGTTTTGTTTCTGATGAAAGGCCGAGGCCGGTCTGAAATATCAAATTATATATATATATATATATATATATATATATATATATACTGTCAAAAAGATAAATTTTTAAACTTACAACTTTTCAGTAGTTTTTCCTATACATATTAAGACAGTATACGTGGATCATCATTATGCTATATATATATATATATATATATATATATATAAATAATAGACTATCAATGTCTCTTATGCTTAATCATGAGCCATTCTAAACATTATATTTTGGCTTTAATTTCAGTTGAAAATAAAGACAAAAATTATCCAACATTTGGATATTTTTTTTATTATGTCGGTTCTAAGCTTTCAGCTCACATGAGCCATCTTCAGAGTGGTTACAAGGACGTTAACATAAAGACAGCCACCATCAAAGATGATATTTTCTTGTGTTGTGCTATACAGCAATAACAGTCACCAAATAGCAGACGCAGATCATAAATTTGAATACAGTTCTATGATGTCACAGAACGTGAAAGAATGAAATGTTAACAGAGCCATATGTTTAAATGCAATGTAAGGTGTTGAGACTAAGTTGAAATGTGGTTTCATATTGGTTTTTATATTGAAATGTGATTCTATATTTTATATCGGTTTTACTACACCCATGCTCTCCCATAGACTTCTTGGCATGTTTCTTCTCATAGTTCAATTAAACAGCATTTCTTAGAGAAACATAGTTATTTATGTAATATTAGACAGATGTTAGTTGATAACACAATAATACTCACATATACACACAGTAAAAAGAACCTTCAGATATTGGATGCTATCTACATGAAATCAAAGCAACCCACACTCAATAAAATCACATATCAATCTAGTCGCAACGCATTATATTGCATTTAGACATATGGTTCTGTTGTTAACATTTCGATCTCTCATGTGGTGTGACATCATAGAACCGCATTACAAATTTACGACCTGCATCTGCTATTTGGTGACTGTTATCATCACATAGCAATGTTTTATGTCAACACAAGATAATATCATCTTTGATGGTGGATTTCTTTATGTTAACGTCTTTGTAACCACTCTGAAGATGGCTCATGTGAGCTGAAAGCTGAGAATCAACATAACAAAAAATATCCAAATTTTGGACAATTTTTGTCTTTATTTTCACCTGAAATTAAAGCCAATATACAATGTTTAGAATGTCTCATAATTAAACATAATAGACATTCATTGTCTGTTATGTTTGACAATATACATTTAGAAAATTATCTGCTGCCTTGACACACTATATATATATATATATATATATATATATATATATTCCTTCCACTAACTTCTATCATCTGTGCATTATATCTACACCTTTCAATTTCTCCCCTATTTTTGTCTCTTTCCTTTTCTTAAGCAAACTTTTACTTCTGGTCACACTGAAAAAACAGGTTTTTAAGGACCTGCTAAAATGGGTTATTCTTCAAATGTAATATATTGAATTTGTATATGGAATGAATATTTGGTCTGTAAATTAAATTTAGATCAAGCTCTCTGTTTTTAATATTTAATCAAATATTACTAGGATTCATTTGAATTTATTATTGCTGTCACCAAGTAGCAACTTACAGTTCCTACAGCAAGAATCTGCCACATTTTTTTTTCCTTTTCGCAACCCTTACTTCCGTTTTAGTTTTTTGTTTTTTACACAAAAACACACACACACACACACACACACACACAAATTTATCTTTGCATAATGTTTTATCATTGATGAGACGGGTGTTAAATTCACTTGTTGAAATTGCCATATGTTTTGGGAAAATTTGAATTTTTTTTTTATGTGCAATAAACATTGGCTCTAAATAAATAGATTTAATTACCTTGAGCCATCTGGTTGGATCAGTTTTAATATTAATAGGATTCATTTTGGATTTACCTTCAAGCTGTTTCTTTCAGATTTATAACATGTAGTCATTCGCAGACAGGTCCTTATTGCTCTATCACAGCTTATCAGCATGGTTAGACATCTGATTGCTTTTTAGATATATTTATACACATACAATGACCCAACCTGACACAACTTCAAAACACTGAGAAAAAAAATTAAAGATTTTATTGTGTCACTTATTTAACATATTTGCTCAAGTACCATGAATGTTCAGATGATCTACAAAGTCCCTTTGCTAAGATAACTGTTTTTGGTTTTCTTCTTAAACAGAACCACATTCAATATTTCATCAGATAAATCAATAATTTCTATTTTCACTTCAAATCATGAGTTTCTATGTTCTTTTTTTCTTCCACTTCTTGTGTAATTCTTCAACACTTTACTAATCACTCATGAAGTGTGTTCTGTCTGTCATATTTCGCTGAAGTATGTTCTGTCTGTCATATTTTGCCAATTTCATGTTTCAGCATAAAAAAAAGCAAAAACAAAGTATAATTAAAAATGTTTCACTTCAGCAAAGTAAACCTGAAGTATCAAATCTTGAAATATTTTTCTCCATTTGTGTGTCCATCTCGCCTGACCGTTTTAATGTGTATCTGCATGTGTCTTGATGTGTCAGTGTTGAAATGTATCTATTCTTGGATTTACAAAAATATCTACAGGGTATGATGGGTAAATTTTTGCCATTTTATATTTTTCAGTTTGTGCATGCATTTTGCTGGCTTTTGATTTTGTTTACTGCACATTATAGTAAGGTCAGTTGGGCACCATCTGTGAAAAAAAGAGCAACATGACTATTGTGAAGTTATTTTAGCAGTAGAGGCTAGAATTTGTGCTAAAATCGGTCCTGATAGGTTTGACATACAAAACGTTAGGAATTTGATATAATATGTATTATGCAGTGTAATCTTGCCAGGTCACTGACTACTTTCGTATTCCACTAACTGTCGAATACTATCGTCCAACATTGACTGACCCTCATTCCTCTTACTACTCCTATTTAAATTAGGTGGGAGAGTATATTCACTATAGAATAGGTGTGTTTCACCATAACAAAGATGCAATTCACTCTGCCAGAAATTTGGAAATGGCATATGGTACCAGATGCTACAATACAAACATTTCTGAGTTTGGGTTTTAATCGGAGCTCAGTGAAAAGGATATCCAGTCAACATCATGATATATGGAGTGATAACTAGCGATGTTGACGTTAAGTCTCCATTCATCATCTCACAGGGGCTCACCCAACATAGAGGCCTACATCAAGTGCCTTTAAGAGGTAGTGTTGCCCCGAGTCAAGAGGGTGGTTGCTGTCAGACAACAGGACTCTGCATTGTGCCACACAAGCAGGAGAACACAGTCATGGCTGTCAGACAATTTCTGTGACCACATCACTCTTTACATTTGGCCACTTAACTCTCCAGACTGAACTCTGGAGTTGTGTGGAGGTGCAGTTGAGCGAGAGACCAAGAAAATTCCTTGTAACACCAAAAATGAACTGAAGGCATGAATTATGGCAGCATTCACCAATTTAAACAAGAAGAATGTTAAGAAGAGTTGCAGGAGATTCTGAAGTTTTCTGGAGGCCAATGGCAATTTTTTTTTTTTTAATATATATATATATATATATATATAAATTTACTCTTTGGTATTTCAAAATAATTTTGTCTACTTTTGCGAAAAATATCTGTTAAAATGAGATGTCATTTTCATTTTTGAATAATTTAGATGACAATTCATCCATCAAGCTCTGTATATTGTGTTAAAAATGTGAGGTACACACATGGCGGAAAACAAGTGATTATATGAATGTAAAATATGTGTACATATTTTTTGTTTAGCAATTATCTTCCATTTCTCTTTCTGTTGATTTATTCATAAAACAAGTCTGGATAATTTTTGCTTGAATAAACAATTATGAAAGCGGTTTTGTTTTTTGGTGACATCAGTTTCATCGTTTTTCAATTATCGTGTCCTCACATTATAGTTCAGGTTGTTGTGCCATTTTTTATTCATGAAATATATTTTGTGTGTTCTTAAATTTAACAAAATTTTATAATGTGGAAATTTTTTATTTTCATAACTGTTTTACTATTTGTAGTCCTTTTTTTGCACTTTAGGTTATTGATAAAACTTTGGTCTTGCAATTGAACTCTTATCAGATAAGCGCCACTTTAATCAGGGCAGTAACATAGTGATTGTGTAACCAATGTATCTATTAATTAAACTATTGGAGAGAAATTGGGCAGGTGAATTTATAGACATTAGTTTGTTAAAGTTTTTTTTTTTTTTTTTTTTTTCTTGTGGTGGAAGAATTCTTTTTCAGGAAATTTTAAGTTTACTTCATTTTTTGCTATTACGTAATATGTATATGTATAGTATGTTTCTCAATTTTTTTTTGTTTTTTTTTTGTTTTGTGTTTACGATGTTGGTTTTTGTAGAAAAGCTTCATTATTTTTTTTTTCATTGTTGTTGTTATTGGTAGTTTCTATTTTAATTTATTTATTAATGATTTTTTTTTTAATATCACTCCGAGCAAGGCGGTAATGCCACTGATGTGCAGGGGGCTACATAAGAGTGAAAAGATTGGAAAAGAGAAAGCTGGAAACCACATCCTAAACAGGGAACAAGGCATGAGCCTCTTCACCTGTTCAATAGATGTGGGTGAAGTGTGAACCTGGCGATAGTTTAGTCTATCTCCAATTAATGTTGGTTTTATGTCTTTGACATCATTAAAATTAAAATTATAATTCTGCTTGTTCCTTCCTTAGTCCCTCCATCCGTGACACCATACTCTCTACACAAGCTTTTCCTTCCCTTCTATCTTTTTACTCTCCTCAGCCTTTCACTCACCCTTGCCAAATGGAAGGGAAGTAAAGAGTGAGAGAGTAGGAGGAGAGAGCCTATAGGATTACCTTAGCAGTAGCAGCCTAAGCTGGTGGTTGGAGAGTAATTGTGTGTGTATATGTATGTGTGTAGTGTACAATATAGTAAAAATAGGTAGGTTTGTTGTCGTATCCCGTGACCTAATAACAAAATTTCTTGCCTCTACACCCTTGGCCATTACTCAGTTGGTCTTTTCTATTTACAATGGACACACGAGCCTTTAAAGTAACTTTAATTATTTTTTTTTAATTTTTTAATCTCTTCTAACATTTTTGACATTTTGTCAGAAAGTTTTGTTTTGATTTGAGTTAATGGCTAAAGAAACGTTATGATTGTTTTACAATGGAAATGTAATGATTGCATCACACATTTTCTTCGGTGACAAACATTAATTTGAAAATTCTTGCAAAAATCAAATAATCATTGTATTTCAATGAAACTTTCACTACTCATTCACAAATGAAGGAAATTATTTTTGAAATAATTATTTTTTAAAAATCTTGATAAAAATGTTTACAATGGACACTGGAACCCTGATTTTTCAGTAATAAAAAAACATTTTCTCTTTCAAAATCTCTCAAAGTAAAGTACCTTCTGTGGACATTACTTTTGTAGATCTTTTAATAAAATTACACTCTGTGTTATTGTTATTTTATTATTCAATACCTTTATGGTTGAAGACGTTAATATCATTTGTAGTATGACAAAGAAAATTTTTTCCTGGAAATCATAATTATCTTTCTGTGGAAATACCACGGGTTCCGCTAGTTAAAATTATTATGAATGTAGGAGATATTTGATGTGCTATTTTATCAAATTAGTTACGATGACAAGTTTGTATTTGGGGACATTCATTCTTGTAACTGATGAAGCAAGAGTTTAATTTGGTTGTATATTTTTAATTTTTTTTAAAGAGTAGGGTTTTTAAAGTTTTCTTTTTTTGAATAAGTGTGTAAGAGAGAATGTTTTTATGTCAGACTATTTTTCAATGAGCGATTATCATAACTAAATATGCCAATTATTATTTTCAACTTTGTTGTTATTTTACCTTCAGATCTGTTTCAGGTATTTTCAGAAGTACCCCTTTTGATAAATTTGTGAAAATTAGTCAATTAGAATTCTAATTATTGATTGATTCATTCATTTTCTACAGTTTATCAGGTATTTTCTGGTTAAAGCCACAAAATATTTTTGAATTATAATTTTTTTTTTAAAGATAATAATGATTTAGTGATACAAGTTTTACTAATTAGCCCATAGATGGGGAGAGAGGTGGGTTCATACCTTTACTAAGGGTATTTGTGCATAAGGGATGATGGAAATTGAAACTATATGTATTGTTGGTAAGTTTTTTATATAAAAATGTATTCCTTGTATTTTTACTATAAAAATATGTTTTTATACTTTCGTTGTGTTTTGTTTTTGCTTGGTGGGGGGAGGGTTATTTGCCCATAGCTGGGACCCCCTAACAGGTGCTACCATACCAACTGGCAGTGAAACTCAGCTCTCTAATTAACAATTCTGAAATATTATCCATTACACCACCCGCACATCCAAGCTTACATCACCTGGTATTCCTAAGCAGTCACCCATCTAGGTACTGACCAGGCTCAACATTACTTAACTCCAATTTCCAATTCCATAACATTATCTATAACACCACCTGCACATTCAAGCTTGCAACACCTGGTATTCCCAAGCGGTCACATAT